>JAGPOW010003316.1:91689184-91699476 GCA_030014935.1 Caiman crocodilus | reverse complement strand
TTTTTTTTTTTTACCTTCAACCATAGCACTGTTTTATATGTACAATAATATAAAAGAGGATTTTTTGAGGATTAAATTGTGCCCTTAATGTGAAAGAAGATTAAGTAATTTTTTTCCTACGCAAAATAATTGACACCTCAGCTATGGACTTCCGGTTTTTTCTCCACATGTTGGTTTAAATAATTAATTGTTCATCTTTTATGCAAATAAGGTTTGTAAAATTTCTCCTGAGAGTTCTTGTCTGTCTGTTACTTCCACTGGGATTTTCATGTCACTGTTTTACCTAATTATTCCTGACATTTTTAACAGACAGTTAACTTCGTCTCAGGGAGGAAAACAGAAGTGTCCTTGACCACTTGAGAACAAGATAGTACAAAACAAAAACTGCTTCCTATCATTTATTCATTATAAGGAAAACCTTGAGTAGTCACTGATATTCTAACAAGAAAAAGCCATAGATAAAAATATATGAGTGGAAGAATTATAGATTGTAACTGTTACAAATTTTACAGTTTCTCCGCTCAATAAACGATTTAAACAATATAAACAAAAGTAGTGGTTTTAATTACTATTTCATTCTTTTATGAAAGAAAGTATTTGATCAAATCCTTGGCTACTAAAAATTAATGGAACTCTATTGATGAAATTATGCACTTAAATTATTACAGAAATTTTATTTCATTACTATAACATGTAAAAGAAGTTTGCTTATTTAGTGCTTTTCAGACTTCATGGACTTTTGTGTTAGCTACATACATATATATGTGTGTAGTTCTAGGTGTTCTGATGGTGTTACTTATATTTACACAAGACAAATCGAAGTAGACTTTGACCCATCATTTGCAGAATGATGTTCAAATATTTAATTTATTCATGTAGATCAGTAAGTCAGCTGTATCATTCCCATTTTGCATATTGGAAACTTAGGACACAAAGAGCTGAAGTGATGTACCCAAAGTCTCAGAAGTTGGTGTTAGAGTCAAGACTAGAACGCAGAATTTTGTGATCCCGTACTGTGTACCCTGACCCAGTGCAATTTCTTTCTTTTCAGTCAGAAGATGCAAAACAATGACAACTCAGAGCATGATAAAAAGAGAACAGCTTTCCCTTTTGTCTTCCTTAGTGAATTTTGAGTGTATGCATCTTCACTGTAAATGTGTCCATTAGACTGCTGTGATAAAACTTGTCTTTCCTTTTATGCTTAAAATAAAACTCTGTTCTTAAGAAGTCTCTTAGAAGTTGTTTCTCTCCACTTTTAAAAATTTATATATTTGTTTGTTCAATTTTTGTCCTCCCCCTGTTCAAACACGTTAAACTAGCTGAGGCAGTGGAAGGAATCCTCTTTTTTTTGTGTTAGGCTATCTGAGGCATTGGGTCTAATTTTCATTGCCTTACTGCTGATGTAGCTATTTATATATGGACAAATTTGGTGTAAAATGCTACCTAATCAGAATAGTTAGTAATGTTTTAAATACCCCCAACATGCTCCTCTGTACAAATGGACAACTACCTAAACTGCAAGGCAATGAAGAACCAAGCCCACGATGTGTATGCAAACTTATTTCATTGGCTAGAAATCCAATCATACAGTATGCTTAAAGTTCACTTTTCATTCAGAAGCTCTTTTAGTGTTACATTTATTTTATGAAAGGAGAGAATAAAGCAATGAAAGAATTGGACTGCATTTTCAGGTATGACTGTCTTTGAATCAGTTACACAATATTAATTGTTCCATTTCACAACTGGCCGAGACTCTTCTCAGTTATGTCCTCCAGAAGACTATTTATATACTCTTCTAGATTGGGCTAGCAGGATCCACATTTTTCAGCACATAAGATATAAGTTTAAAAATGGTTATCCATATTAAAAATACTATAGTTATTTGGGGTTTTACTTAAGATACAATTGATATAACTGAATTCTTGTCTTAATGAATTATTTTTTGTTCCTCTGATTCTTTCAGTTGCTCAGAGCACTATAATAACAGTATTTTAGTTTTTTTCTTTCAAGAGAAAAGTCTGTCAAGTCTAAGAAATGATCCTACAGGCACTGAGTGAGCAATCATAAAATTTCTCCTGCCATTGGAAATTCATGTAATTGTAGTTAGTGCTACAGCTAGAATTGACATTAATGAATAATGAATGTCCAACACGTGACATAATCATCTCTCCCATGGTGTGACAGCCGTCAAGCTGAGTCTCAATTACAGTGATGCTATTACTGAGGAACCGACCTTTGGAAAGAATAGGCTGGCAGGCCATAAATTGTAAGGCACATTACTAGTGCAGTGGTAAGCCTCCTTAATAGTCTCGGAGTAAGAACTGGAGTAAGAGCCTTGTCTGTTTTAATTTTCACTGTAGAGCAGAGTAATGATTTCAGTCCAATGGTGGCAGGCAAAATGTACTGTTCTAAAAAAAAGCGTGTACAGAATTGGAAGCCCCAAATCAGAATACAGTAATTAAAAATTGAATATACATATTTTTTTCCATCTGACATCATGGGCAGCTCTTTAATGATAGCAGCATCTCAAGCAGAATGCAATGAATTTTATTCCCTTTGCTTTTGGGCTGTTAATCTATATCCTTGTTTAGTTGCCATAGTAACAAATACAACTCCCAGTTAGGATTGTTCCAGATATTGAAAGCCATCATGGGCTGTGAACAGTGAGATAGTGTGCAACTTGTCTGTAAACTTCTGCTCCTTCATTCTTAAGCTCAACTAAAAATGTACACTAAATGTATGCGACTGTAGCTTTAACTAAGCTTAGAGATGCATGGGAGTAAAGTAGTAAAAGCTGCACCAAACTAAACTCTATATCTGATAAGTTAATTTGAGCAATGCTTACAACAAAATGTTTCCTGTATTTCTGCATTAAATTTATTTGCTGTACCCAGTGTGACATTAAAAAGTGCTTTGCAAACCTGCAATGTAACATTCATCTGGCCACTGTAATGCCTTCATGTTTCAAAACAAAGGGCATCAGATGACAGTGTTGCTCAAATTACATTGATTAAAGGTAATTGTGATTCTGCTTCTGCTTGGAAAAGAATTCCAGTTGATGAGGAGTATGGTATTTTGAGACATTAGAGTATACAATGCAGAAGTGACCATTTAGCATGAATAAAATGAGCTTGTCATCATGTGTAAAGCGCCCTTAGATGTCTCATGTCATAGTGGTTTGGAAAACAAATCCATATGTTTTCCAGAGATTCAGAGTGGCTGAAGTTTAAAAGCAGGGAATGGAGTATCCAAAGAATCATCCAGCACTCATATGTGATAGGTATGAGTAAAGGCATACAGTGGTTGATTCAAAGCCATGAAGGAGTTGGTGGGTGTTTCTACATAAGCTATTAATTTAATTTGAAGTAGGCTTCCTGCACGATAAAAATATTGTGCAGTAAGTCTACCTGGGAGTTTGTCTACATATGCTCCCTTCTAGGACCAGACTTGCTCTCAATGAGAGCAATCCAGTATAGGCTGGGCCCAGGTGGCTGTGGCTGGGGAATGAGGGACAGCAGTTGGGTCGAGGGGACTGGTTGGGGAGTGAGAGGCATGAGCAGGTCTGGGGGGGTTGTGGGTTGGGAGTGAGGGGCAATGGCATGGGCAAAACACCGGCACATCAGGGCTGCTCAGCACCAAAGAACAGGACTGCAGCAGGACCCATGTCCTGGTGAGTGAAAGGGTAGGGGGAGCTCTGATTTTCCATGATAAAAAAAACCCAAAATCAAAAACCAAAATTTATAGGTATTTAGAATTTATTTTATTATAGTAATTGAGGTACTAGTAGGCTTCAAAATGGCAATTAAATTAAAATGAAACACCACTATATATAAAACATTATGCTCAACTGATACTTACATATCTAGTGGCGTTTCGTTTTAATCATGGGAATATATGGATTTGGGAGTTTTTAATCAGAGAAATTGCAATTTTTTTAAATTAGAGAATTCATAATTTTTAAACAGAGAAAACCAGGATCCCTGATATCAGCCTAGAGATGTTGGCTGAATTTGTGTTTGCCAGGGTAGATAGAGAGAGAAGGGATGGGACCGTCAGTTTGAGAGGCAGGTGAGGTGTGCATGTGTGCTTTTTCATATTTTTTTAAGATAGGAAAGGCTACAGCATATTTCATAGATTTCATAGACATTAGGGCTGGAAGGGACCTTTCATGATCATCAGGTCCAGCCCCCTGCCCAAGTCAAATGGTCCCAGCAAAATAAGCATCCAAGTGTTTCTTAAATATGTCCAGGGTAGGTGCTTGTACCACATCTGAGTGGAGTCTATTCCAGGCTCTGGGGACTTGGACAGTAAAGAAGTATTTCCTTATATTCAGCCTAAAATGGTCTTCCAGGAGCTTGTGACCATTAGACCTTGTCTTCCCTTGGGGTGCCCTGGTGAACAAATGCTCTCCCCTTATATACTTATAGGCTGTCACCAAGTCATCCTTGAGCCTTTGCTTCACCAGGCTGAAGAGTCCCATGCCTCTCAGCCTCTACTCATAAGGTCTGCTGTCTTGTCCTCTGATCATGCACATGGCTCTCTGGACTCTGTCAAGCTTCTCCACATCCTTTCTAAAATGCAGAGCCCAGAATTGGATGCAGTACTCCAGCTGTGGCCTCACCAAGGTTGAGTAAAGCAGGAGGATGACTTCCTGGGCCTTGCTTGAGATGCATCAATAGATGCAAGCCAGAGTTTTGTTTGCTTTGCCAGTTGTGACATTGCATTGGTGGTTCGTGTTCATCTTGTGATCTATCATGACCCCCAAGTCTCTTTCGGTCGTGGTGCTTGTGAGTGTAACACTGCCAAGCCTATAAGTATAATGTGGTGCACGTTGCGTGCCATTAGGTTTTAATCCGCCCACTTTATGAGCCTGTGTAGGTCGGACCAAATCACCAGCCTGTCCTCTAGTGTGACCATGCTTCGCCATAATTTGGTGTCGTTAGCAAACTTAACCAGTTCACTTCTGACAGCAGAATCCAGATAATTTATAAATACAGTAAAGAGTACTGGTCTGAGTATGGAGCCCTGGGGGATGCCACTGGTCACCATGTGCCATATTGATTTGATTCCATCGACTATCACTCTCTGGGTCCAATCACGGAGCCAATTCCCCAGCCATCGAACCATAAGGGTGTCAAGTCTGCAGTTCACCAATTTTTTACCAGGAGGACATCATGGGAGACCAAGTTAAAGGCTTTTTTGAAGTCCAAATATATGATATCAAACTCTTCTCCTTTGTCCAGGTGATGTTTCACCTGTTCATAGAAGGAAATGAGGTTGGTCAGGCAAGACCTACCTGCAATGAAGCCATGTTGGCTGTCTCTTGAAATGCTGCCTTCCATTAACTTATTTTAATGGTTTCTTTGATTTTTTCCAAGATCTTTCCAGGGATTGAGGTCAAACTGATTGGCCTGTAGTCCCCTGGATCTTCTTTCCTCCCTTTCTTGACGATGGGCACCACATGGGCCCTATTCCAGTCTTCAGGAACCCCTCTTGAGTGCCACAGGTTCTCAAATATCCTCAGCCAGCTCCTTTAGCACTCTTGGGTGCATTCCATCCAGGCCAGCTGATTTGTGGATGTCCAGCCTCTCGAAGTGTTCCCTTACAAGATCTTTGCCAATTATGGGCATATGTTTGCCCTTGCCCTGGTAATCCTGCATCTTGTCATGCAGGGTAATACCCTTGGGCTGGTAGAAAACTGACGCAAAGTAATCATTAAGGAGATTAGCTTTTTCCTGGGTGTCAGTTGTCAGCTGCCCCATTTGGTTTAGCAAAGTCCAAAGTTGCCCTTGCTTTTTTTATGACTTCCCACATATCTGAAGAAGGACTTTTTATTGTCCTTGGTTCCTGTAGCCAGTTTGAGTTCAGTTTCAGCCTTGGCTTTCCTAGTTTTTTCCCTGTAGGTGTGGGCTAGTGCTGAATACTCCTCCTTAGTGGTCCTTCCCAACTTCCATCCCTTATAAACTTCTCTTCAAGAGGCCCATGAGTTCTCTATTTAACCAAGGGGGTTGCCCATCCCTTTTGCTACCTTTCCTAGGGGCTGGAATGGACTTTGCTTGTGCTTCAAGGATTGCGTCCTTAAGGAGGGACCACTCATTGTGGACTCATCTCCCTGTCAGATCATGGCCTCTCAGGGCCTTGACAACCAACCTCCTAAGCTTGTGAAAGTTGGCTTTCCTCAAGTCAAGGATTTCTGCATTGCTGACTGATTTGCCAGCTTTGCAATGGATAGAGAAAATTTTAGTATTTTCAAAGGGAAGAGCCACAGCAGAACGAGCAGTTGAGACAAAGAATAAAGGAAAGGATGAGAGCAGTCAATGGGATATAAAGGAATGGAATGAGAGGGGCTCACTGAGAGAAATGGAAGAGTTCAAGGAGGAAGTAGATGAGGAATTCTGTGTCTGTGATGGAAAAAAGAGGAGGGAATTGTAGGAGGTGGGAAGAAGATAAGAAAAAATAGGCAAAGGGAGAGTTCAGATCAGATTTTTTCAATTTTCTCCAGGAAACATTTGGAGAGATTCTGAATGGAGAGAGAGCAGTAGAGGCAGGAAGAGTATGTTTGAGATGCATGCGTGTCAGACTGGTAAAGAAGTGGCTAGTATTACAAGTCACAAGTTCAGCCAAACTACAGAAATAGAGTTTAACTAGAATTGTAGCAGAACTGGAGAAAAGGACGAAGTTGTGGTAGAAGGTGACAGGTTGTTTGTAAGATTTTCATTACAGGTGCCAACAGTTGTGTACACTCTTCCACATGCATAAAAGCTAGCCAAGTGGCATGGTCACTACTCCAATAATTCCACATCCTTTATATTCCCAGGGTTTAGCATCTTCCAGCTTCCTTTTGTTCAACTGCTAAATTTCATTCAGAGGTTGGGACTTCTATCTACTGATGGTTTGTGTATTTGCCACAAACTGCATATAAAGTTGGGTATTATGTCTGTAACTGCAGACTTTTAAGCTTCTAACAGTGCATAGATTCTCCTGCCAATTTTATAAAACTGGAAATTGTGCCTAGTGGAACTTCATGGATGAGAGTTTACAAGGTGCATTAGTGGATGCCTCTGCATTCCTTCCATGTAAGAGGGATCAATGAACTCAGTATTCCTCCAGTCACTTTTGCAAGCATTTAAGATGAGTGAACAATACTATACTCTTATGCATTTAATATGCATAAATTATGCTCTGTGCCTTCTCTCTACCCTACCTGAATTCTGGTTGCTTATTAAATTCGCACTTAAAATCCCAAGAGAAGTGTCCACTAGGGGTAGAAGTGATGAAAACATTTTCTCTGGCATCTTCAAAACTTTAAATGTTTCTTCCAGGCCTACAACTACAAGTCAGGTGTAACTTGTTAATAAATACTCTTAAAATGTGAAATACCCCACTGTGCACTGGACTGAGCTCAAACCCATGCTTATACTCCTCAATTGTTTGGCAGAATTCAGTATGGCTGACCAGCGTTAAACTAGGTAGCTATCTATACAGAGCACTGTGCAGGCTAAATTTACCCTGCTTCTCAAGGAGGTTTTACAGTGTACAATGAGTTTTATGCTGCTATATCCATCTGATGTACAACTAGCTCAGGTATAGCTAGTATATCCTGCAATGAATACTGTGATTCAAGTATAGATATACTCTCAGGATACATCATTCTTAGGTTTTTAAAAATGAGGTGGTCTCTGAATTCAGCCATACAAACCTGTGGTGGTGAATGACTAATAATAAGGTGTGAGCTTATCCAGTATGAATGGATTCTTCCAGAGTGCAATGCTCAAAGTTGTTTTTCAGAAGGCATTTATGTAGCAGTTCACTAATCCACCCCTTTGTTTACATTTTTCCCAGTGACTTATGTTTTTCTTTTGTCTTTATATATTTCAGTGTGACCGCTTGTTTGTGATTATAATGGCTTTACTTGGTCATGTTCCCAGGACTGTTATCGTTAGTTCGGTTCTTTTATTAAAAAAATCTTGGTTAAGTTACCAAAGTGAAGCTTTGACCTTCAATGTCCATGTAATCAAATGATTTCATTCTATACCAGGACTCATAATAGGAATGTAGAATTTGAAGGGTCCAAGTCATTGAGTCCAGCCCCTTGTGATTTCTGACAACTGTGTAAAAAGCAAGAGAAAGAAAAAAGAAACCTACGGTGTATCACAGGAAGTGACGGGAGAGACGGGCATCAGTGACATATGCCACTGTGATGGGAATAAGGGAAGCTAAAAGATATCCTAATGATTTTAGAACTGTGCCTGACTTTACAGAGAACGGCAAAGACTACTGGGTTTGTTGCCCATCTGACCCGAGGGAACATTTCTTCCTGACTCCAAAATCTGGTTACTAATTTAATGCTGAGTGTATGAGCAAGACCCAACAGCCACGCAACTGAGAGGTTTTACAGTACAGTTTTCAGAGCACTAGGACCTGAGAAGCAAATGCTTTGAAGGGAATTTACACAACCAATATTCCTTCCCTAACCATGGCCAGTGTCTAATGCTTCAATGGAAAATGGAAAAATAGCCTTGAAGCATGGGGTGAGTACAGTAGAATACCAACCAAGAAATAAGCATATTAAAAATTGAAGAGGCAGAAGAATGAATAAGGGAAGGAAACCTAATCTGGAAAAGGCTGCCATAGCTACCTGGCCTGACCTGTTTTATTTGCACTCACACAATCAGGGAAATTGTTGCAATGTAAATTGAAACACATCCTTGTCACAGAAGCTTACCTCCAGTGCCCTGGGATACTGGAAACCTGCTATCTCAGCATTGACTTGCTCCAATGCTTGATCTCCTCCTGGTGCCAGGACTGTCACCCTGGAACCACTTTCTCTAGCTTCAACCTGGGCCTCAAAAGGTGCTTACACAGATTACATTTTTGGTGTAACTGGGCCCTTGAAAGCACTCTACAGCCATGCCATGACACATGTGCATGGCTACAGAGTACTTTTTAAATGGCTGATCGTGCAAAAAATTAACCCTTCTCAAATATGGTATTAGAAGAAGGTGCTCTGCTTTAGAGTGCCTTAGGGCAGTGGTTCTCAACTATTCTTGTATCAGGAGCTGTTTGTAAACATCAATGGCTAGTCCTGACCCAGTGCCCCTCACTCCTGACCCACAGTGTATGGGCCAGGGGGTGGGTGTGTATGGGGCATGGGAGGCCCCAAGCAGCCCCTTGCAAGACTGGAGCTCTGCCAGCCTGCAAGGGAAAAGTCCTGGTTTCCTGCATTTTTCTTCTTTAAAGGAGAATCCATTTTTAAAGTCTTTTCACAACCCGTTCAAGTATTCTGGCGACCCACTTTTGGGTAACAGCCAATGGGCTGAGAAACACTCCCTTAGGGAACTTGTGTTCCTTAAGGTTAATTTTACATGTGTTGTGGTCTCGGCTGCCCTTGGGGTTGTCAGCTGGGAGGGAGACGGAGTGAGGGAGCAGCAGCGAGCTGCTGGCTGGGGTACTGGGGGGAGCCAGGCCAGGCCTGTGAGGCAAGGGGGCTGTATTCCTCACTCCACTTCCAGTTAAGGCTGGGCAAACCAGAGAGGTGGGAAAGGAACAGCATGAGCTGCCAGCTTGCCTGGCCTGAGCTGGAAGGCAAGGTAGAACCGAGCCCCCACACCTTGTGGGCCCAGCTTCCCCCAATACCTGATCTAATGCAGCTGAGGAGGGATCTGTGAGGTTGGGGGGGCTCCATTCCAACCCCCACTCCCAGCTCCAGCTAGGCAGCAAACCCCACCTGGCAGCTCCAGTGGGCAGGGGACAGGGATGGTTCAGCAGCCTTCTCGGAGGCTTCTGGAGCACCCCCACCTTCTAGCCAGGGCTGGTGGAGGCAGGCCTCAGCTCCCCCCACTTACTCCCCGACTCCAACCCAACAGGTGAACATCTGTTGGGTTGGGAGAGCTCCTTCCCTTTCAGCATATCAAAACCTGGAAGCCTCATATCGCATATCTTATTATTACTCTGAGAACATCCTTACCCTGTCATACTGTCCCCTCCATAAAACTTGTCAAGCTCTGTCCTGAAGCAGTTCAGATTCTTTACTCCTCCTGTTTAATTTGGAAGACAAATCCAGGTCTTCACTTTCCTAATGGTTAGAAACCTTCTAATTTCCAGTCTAAATGGCTTCATGTACCCATTTAAACTTCTACAGGTATTTTCCTTTAACTTGAATATCTTTTCTCTTTCTCTGACATTCATACTTCACATATCATAGTATCATAGTACCTAGGGTCAGAAGGGGCCTAGAGCAGGCCATCTAGTCTGACCCCCCGCCAATTGGCAGGAAACGAGTGCCAGGGTCA
>JAGPOW010003316.1:91600079-91689084 GCA_030014935.1 Caiman crocodilus | reverse complement strand
TCAGGTACAGGCTCTGCAGCTGCACGGGCTGCCCTGGGTCCAGGGGGAACTTGCTGCCACCGACGAGTCGCTCTTCTGGGTCTGGGGGGCTCCTCAGTAAATGTATATGGAGAAATCAACCTTCATTCTGCTAAGCAAAAAAAGCCAAACTTTTCAGTCACCTCTCCTAAGGTATCTTGCCTATTCCCCTTACCATGGTAGCTGTTTCCTGCAACTGCTTCAGTTTAATTCTTCTTTCTTAACTATCAGGGACTAGACCTGTACGCAATATTCTAAATGGGTCTACCAATGCCTTTTGTAATGGTACTAGTACCTCCCACTTTCTATTAAAAATACCTAATATCTCTTAGTATTGCATTAGCCTTTTTCATGGCCATATTATGCTGCTTACTCCTGGCCATGCTGTGATCAGTCAACACAGTAAGGTCTCGCACTTCCTCTGCTGTTTCCAATCTATAAATCTTCAAATTGTAGTAGGAGTGTTGGAGTGTTGTTGTAGCCACGATGGTCTAGGAAATGTTTGAGAGGCAAGTATTTTTTGTAATATCTTTTATTGGACTAACTGTGGACTAACCAATACCAAGAATGTATACTATATTTTAGAGAGATGTTGGACAAACTTTTGGGTTGAGGTGCACCGATACATTGGTCCCATATCATATTGGCACCGATGAAAGGAAAATTGACATTGTCAACAATTGGCTTTTTTTGGCTGATGTGGCTGATAATGTCACTGATAAATGCCAAAATGCATGTACGTACGGTCACTGTCCGCGCTACCAGGCTGCACAGCATGCAGGCAGCCAGGAGTGCAGCCTGGTAGCGCGGACAGTGACCTCCGGTTGGTAAGGCTGTTGTGGGGGAAGGAAGAGTCATGGGGGGAGGGAGCAGACTGGGGCACCAGCGGTGAGGGAGGGATTGGGGCTGGGGCAGGGGCAGGTGCTGTCCAGCATGGTCAGGGCATGGGACAGAACCATGGCTCATGCAGTGGGTACAGGGAAGGAAAAGGTGGTTCCCACCACTGTACACACTCCAGGGGGCATGGGGTGGGGTGTGCCCCCTGGATCTATGTGTGGGGCGAGGGCAGGCTGCCACTGCAGGCTGGGGTCAGAGGTGGTGCCAGGTTCTTCCTGGCGGGGGAGCTGGGCCAGGCTGTGCATGGGATGGGCAGCGGTGGCAGCACTGGCAGGAGGGCTATGGGGTGGGCTACAGCCACCCCAAAATTCGCCTTAACCCCCCTTCCCAGGACCACTGCTGCCCACCCTGTGCACAGCCTGGCCTGGCCCCCATGCCAGAAAGAGCCTGACACCACCCCCAGCCCAAGCCCACAGTGGTAGCCCACCCTCAACCCATACAGAGATCTAGGGGGCACACACCCTGCTAGGGTGAATGCAGCATGGGAGCCACCCCTTGCCCCTCTCCATGCTCCCTTGGACAAGCCATGGCTCTGCCCCACCCCCCACCCTGACTCTGCAGCACCAGCACCAGCTTCCTTGCCCCAGGGGCCTTGGTCTGCCTCCCCTTATGCCCCTTCCCTTGCCCCTTCCCCACAACCAGCCAGACACTGCTCTCCATGCTGCTGGACCTCATATAGGTAATCAAATCAGTATTGGCTGATATGGCTCGATAAAAATCAGCCATCAGTTTTGGCCATGAAAAATCTCTATTGGTGCACCCCTACTTTCAGGCATCAAGTACTTGAAGAAGAGCACTTGGGGCCCAAGAACTTTTCCAACAGCTCTCCAAAATATAGTACACATTGTTGGTATTGGTCTTTAAGCTTAGGATTCTGCTCTTTATACAGTTACATTTCACATCATTTCTATTGATCTACTTCTGTAATAAATTTGTTTCAGTGATAACAGAAGTGGAGCAGATCAGGACAGTAGCAGAACAACAGAGACAGCAAAGCTGTTTACTGAATGTAACATTAAAAGCCGTTCTAAAAAATACTTCTATTAAACATGTATATGAAGTAATGTACTTGATCTAAATCAGGAATACTTTTTTTAAAACTACTATTTTTCTTATTATAGACCTGCATTTTGCAATGATGGTCACAGAGAAAATAAATTCTTCTGTGTTTATTTACTGCTACACTTTTATTCCTGGTGACTCATAATAGGAATGCACTGTAACATCACAACTCTTGTAGTCATCCACTCATCATGACAAAAAGCTTTTGAAGTTAAAATAACTCTTCTTGTAACTATCTAGCCACATATTTTTTAAGTAATTCATTGTACAGTTTGATTTTTTTTCCTTCCACATGCATTAAGAAAAAGCAGAGTTTGAGACAGAATATTAATCTATAATTTTACAATATCCTTTGTGTTCATATTTCAGTTTCTTTTATCTTTTTTTTAAGCTGGAGATTTTTTATATAAATTTGAATGAATTGGAAGAACCCAGCTAAAGGAGCACCTCATTCTGATACCCTGGCTTACACCTGGTGTTATTTTACTCCATCAGTTGTTCCACTTTGGTCAGTGAGTGTCCCATTGACATAACTGTTATCATCACGAACGTGCGTGGTAGAATCTAGCTGGCAATTTTATTGAATTCCATGAAATTGCTTGAGTGGGTAAATGGTAATGAATGTCTGTAAATGCTGCAAAATCAACTCGATGGTTTCTTTCCTAATGTCAATTTACTGTACATCTTTGTGTGTGTCTTATAGATGTGCTTGGTATTGAAACCATGAAGCTAAAAGGTTAGCAAAATCTTGTTAGATGATTTAAGCAATCTCAGGAGGGTAAAGCATTGATTTTTTGGAGTGTAAATCATCAATAAATTCCTCATGTGTGAAATAGGAAAGGCAGCGCAAGGTCAATTCCCTGTAAATTCATTTTGAGCTCAGATAAGCAATTTGATAGCTCCTGGATAAGTACACTAATTGTTTGATTGACTGCTGTAGCTTGAAAAACCAGATAGAGCTATCATACAAGATAGACTTGGGCCCCTGGCACACGTTACAGTTATGATGTGATTAATGCGTGCTACATATTTGGCTGATTTACGTCTCCATAAAATGGCAAACCTGCTTTGTCTTTCCTGCCTTCCCCTGCAGCTCCCACATGTGCAGCTGGGCTGTCCCGGGGCTTGGCCAGTAATCAGCTGATTGTCAGACCCAGCCCCAACTATCCTGGTTCTCAAACTGAGCCTAAGACTGGCAGAATCAGTGCAGGTACATTTGCTAAGACAGTCAACTGTTTGTTGGACCCAACACAACAATCTGGAGTCTTGAACTGACCTGGGGCTGTCAGCGCTTGTTTCAACAATCTGATTGTCAGACCCATCCCCAGCAGCCCAGGGTTTCAAACCTACCTGGAACTGTCAGAGTTAGTCCAACAGTTCGCTGATTGTTAGCCCTGACCCCAACAGCCCTAGGTCTGGGACCCAGAGGGGGCTGGGCAATTTTGGGTCCAGGACAAAGCCACCCCCAACTTGACCTGCAGGATTGGGCTGGGAGCAGCACAGGAGTGGTGCACATCTGGCATGGCAAGAAGTACAGTTTTTGAAATGCAGCATGAAATTCCTCCATTGTTTCAGTATCTGCCAGGGGCCTTGATTTAGGATTTTTAACTGTCATTGTTTTTTAAATAAAGAGATTTAGCATCTTAGCAAATGTACTTGCATTGTAACAGTGCAGTTCAGCATCGCATATATTATTAGAATAAGCTTTAATTGTAGCTCCCTGAGTTTCTGAGGAAAGAAAGAGTAGGTGGAGTAATAGTGTTTGGAAGCCATGGGCGTTACTGGACCATCACTTTAAAGCAGAGCATTCTCATGACTTCCTGAGAATTATAATTTTAAAGAGTGGTACAACTTTGCCGAACACATATGTATTTCATAATGCAGAACTTAGAGCAGAGGTGGGAAGAATACAGCCTGAAGGCCAGATCCAGCCCACAGAGGTACTTCTTGCAGCTTATAATGGTTTCCTTTGGTCCCGTCTGGCTCAGGCCCATACAGCCTGTGGTGTGTCCCACCACACACAGGCACACAGCAGGGCTGGGGTGGCTCCATAGCTGGACTCCATTTCTAGGCAGCCCAGGTAGCGGTGGCTCCTTCCAGTTGCTGCTGCCACTGGCCCCAATGCCATAGAGACTGACAGGGACATAGGTGCATAGCCTCAGCTCTAGCCCAGCCCTAGCCTTGGCCCACCCTACATCTGTTCCAGACTCGCTGCAGCTGAAGAAGACCAGCTCTGGACCAGCCAGGACTTATGCATGCAGCCCTGACCCTAGCCCACCCCACACCTGCTCTAAACCCACCTGCCCATGATAAGCAGCAATGGCTGGGCAGAAGCTGTTGCTGGGCATGGGGGAAAAACAGCCACCTCTCCTTGCCACTGCCAGGGCCTTCTTGCTGCGGCCGCTCAAAGCTCATGCCCCGGCTGCACTGTGGTTCTGCTCTGCTGCCATCACCACCACCAGCGCTGCCTCTGGGCAACTCAGTAGCAGCTTCTGCCTGGAGACCACTTCTGTCCCTTTCTTTTCATTGTGGACAGGTGGGTCCGGAATAGGTATGAGGCGGGCTGGGGTTGGGGCTCTACACTTAGGTCCTGGCTGGTTCAGAGCTGGTCTGCTCCAGTCGGGGTGAGCCCAGAGTGGGTGTGGGGAGGGTCAAGGCCAGTGCTGTGTGCTCAGCTGCTGCTGGGCGCTGTTGGCAGTGGTGGGGAGGTGTTGCAGGCTGCGCAGGCTCTGGGCTGTTGTGGAGGTGGGGGGTGCTGACTGGCCTGTGGCAGCTTCCCAGAACAGCCTGTGTGGCCCATGGATCCAAATCATTGCCTGCCCCAACTCAAAGTTATAGAGGTGGAAGGAACCTAATGAGTCATCTAATCCAATTCTTTGTACAGATCCTTATTCCCAAAACATCCAGATAGATGCTTATCCATCAAAGGTTATAATTAGGTTCTTCCACAGTACACATTTTTCTGAGTGGTGCTGCCATACTGTGCCCATGAATACTGCTTTAGTTAAGGGGTTGGCAAGCTATAATATCTAACTTATCTCTTTAACAGGTTTGGCATGTCTGCAATACTTTGCTCTTGGATGAAGCTTGATACTCTTTAAAAATTGCTCTGTAACAAATGCCTTAAAAATAAATTAAGTTATAGGTGCCCATAAAATGAACAGTTGGCTTTTAAATATACTTTTTGTGGTTGTGTTAATCAAAAAACAGCATCTTTGTTAGGATTCTAACTGTAGAGTGTTTTGTTATTCCTTAGGATACAAAGGCTTTGTATCAATAACAGCATTGAATTTTTGTGGGCAACTGTTATTATATATTAAGCTCTTTTTGTTTTTGTTTTGTTTTTTTTAAATTAAAGCACTAAGGTGCAGTAGATTTGATGAACAAGTCAAAACAAACCTAGTTTGCATTTTTCTATTGACTGTTCATCAGTTTCCAGAAGAGGCTAGGAGAACGAACAGATAAGATAGATAAAGATGAAGCAGTAGAGGAGTATGGGATCTGCCAAGAAACAAAGGGAAATAAGATTAAAACACAGAAAGTGCAGAACAGTCCAGGTGATGTCTGTGCACAGTGGGCATTTCTATATGTTCATCTACTGTGCAGTAACTTACTGCATAGTAAGTGGCTTTTACACCAGTGTCTACACATGCAGGCAGTGCTGTGTGTGGACTGACTTGGGATGCAAGTTAGTCCCAAGCCAGTTCACACAAGCAGGGTTACTGTGAGGTAAGGCATCTACATGTGCCTTACAGCTCAGTAAGTACTAGGGCATAAATTCAGACTTATACCAATTTGGGCATAAATTTGCATTATACGGGTAGAAAATTTATGCCCAATTTGGCATAAATTGCCATAGTTACTGTGCAATAATACTGCACATATAGACATGCCCACTGACTGTATAGTTTGACTTAAATGATAGCATAGGCCTGCCCTAAGGAAAATATATTTGGCTTGGAAAAATGGCTTTTGCCTGAAGTGTCCAATTAACTCTGACTTATCTGAGTCTTAAGTGGTAATTACTTACAAGTGCTCAAAAATCAGTCGTTAAGCAAGGACCTGTTTGTTTTTTTACTTGCCAAGTGTATGAACTATTTGAAAAATAAGCTGTATGTATTAACATAATGATAGGATGGCAGAATGTGGTAGAAGATTATTAGATCAAAACAAGCAAATAACTTTATTTTAAAAAGAAATAAAACGTTAAATGAAGACAGAGAAGGTCATTAAAAAAATAGGCCTGTGATGATAGACCAGTATATTTTCTGTATGTGAAACCAGTATTTGGATATGCAAATATAGATTTTTGGTCATTCTGATGCATATATAATGCAGAATGTGCTGGTGCAGTCTTAGGGGTCAATTTGGTAATTCAGCTCTGCATGTTTCTTTGGGTACATCATGTGTTTCTGAAAGAGAGTTTGATGTCAGTATAGCAAATAACAGGCATTTTAAAAATTCAGTGATGGAGCTATATGTTAAGGCTGCTATTTTATTGATTCTGGAGAGATTCCTTTTTTTTTCTTTTTTTAAACATATTCCAGTAGCTACTCTTTAATTAAAACTTTTTAAAAAACAGCTAACTATCAATGAAAATTAAGCCAACATAAAATACATTTTAAGGTTATGTTTTATAACTTAAAGTCTCAAGTACAAAGAAAGAAGGTTAAAATGTAGGTGGGAAATGTAAGACAAATTTAGATTGTATTTATGTGGAAGTTGACTGATATAAACCCAGATACACAGTCTCTGAGGAGGTAAGTCCTCTAAATTGAAAGAGAGTTCAGGACTGGAAAGCATCCCTAGCCTCGCCTTTACCAGATGGCAGGCAAGGGCCAACACTACCCAGGAGTTGTAACAGTGGCCTGAAAAGAGGTAAGTTGGGCTCTTAAGGAAGGAAATGTCAATTACTGAGCCCTTTACTAGTCCAATGTAAGACTAGAATTATCAAATTGTTGCCTCTGCTAACAATTAAACGCACTAAGCATTGTAATTCACATAGGAGGACAAATTGTTCCACCATTTCTACACCAATGTGATCACCTCCAGTTTGCTCACCACACAGTTTAGATTTAGGCTAATAGATGGACTTGGAAGAGGACAGAGAGGAATGAATGTATAGCCCTTTCAGTGGTGGCAGTTTTAATGAAAGTCATTGAAGGTACACAATTCCAGGATGGTAAGAAAAAGAGTTGCATGGCTTTGCTTGATTCTTGCTGTTACTGGGTGCATCTACATGTGCATATGAGCTGAGATCAGTTTACTTGCAAGTAAACGCTCCTAGACAGGTGTCTACACATGCAGAGATTTAGCAGGAAATTTGCTGTTCTTAGCAACAAACTGGTACCACTTCCTGTGGCCCTGCAGTGGGCCCCTGCTGCCACTGTGGGGAGCATGAGGCTCTGGTTGCAACTGCCAGCAGCCATCCTGAAAAAGCAGCCTCACTGCTGCCTCACTGTTCCCTGGCTAGCTACTTTCTTGGCCAGAAGCAGTGTGCACAGCTCAGGGGCGGCATTCAGCAGGTCTCTCCCCACTTTCTCTACCTTCCCACACCCTGGTTGTTCCAGCGCCCCCGGCAGCGATGACCAGTGTTGGGGGCTCCTGGTAGTTTCTAGGGTTAGAAGGAACCTGAACAGATCATCAAGTCCGACCCCCTGCCCTGGGCAGGAATAAGTGCTGGGGTCATAACATCTCAGCCAGCTATCTATCCAGCCTCCTCCTGAAGACCTCCAAAGTAGAAGGGAGCACCACTTCCCTTGGGAGCCCATTCCAGAGCCTGGCAGCCCTAACTGTAAATTAATGCCTCGTGATATCTAGCCTGAACCTGCTCCCAATCAATTTGTGGCCGTTATTCCTTGTTATCCCAGGTGATGCCTGGGGAAACAGAGCCTCACCTATTTTCCGCTGATGCCCCCTGGTGAGTTTATTGGTGGCCATCAGATCCCCTCTCAGTCTTCTCTTGTGCAGGCTGAATAGAATCAGACCCTTTAGTCTATCTTCGTAGGGCCTGGCCTGCTGCCCCCTGACCATGCGAGTGGTCCTCCTCTGGACCCTCTCAAGGTTAGCCACATCCCTGTTGAAGTGTGGTGCCCAGAACTGGATGCAGTACTCCAACTGTGGCCTGACCAGTGTCACACAAGAGGGGAAGGATCACCTTCCTGGACCTGCTTGTGATGCCTCGGTAGATGCACGACAAGGTGTAATTAGCCTTACTGACCACTTCCTTGCACTGATGGATCATATCCATCCTGGAGTCAACAATGATCCCATTCAGCCACTGCGTTGTTGAGAAGGGTATTCCCCAGCCTATAGGTATGCTGCAAGTTCCTTCTCCCTAGATTCAGTACCTTGCACTTATCTCTGCTGAAGTTCATTCTATTCTCATGCTCCCACCTCTGTAACCTGTTTAGATCTAGTTGGATTCTGTCCCTCCCCTCCAGTGTGCCCACTTCTCCCCACATCTGTGTCCTCAGCAAATTTGGGCAGTGTGCTTTCCACGCCCACCTCCAAGTAGCTGATAAAGATGTTGAATAGCACAGGCTTGAGGATCGAGCCCTGGGGAATTCCACTGCCCACATCCCTCCAGGTCGAAAATGACCCGCCCATCACCACTCTCTGGGTGCGACCATCGAGTCAATTTGCTACCCATCCAACTGTGCAGGCATCAATGCCACAGTCGCTTGCTTTTTTATGAGAATGGGGTGAGAAACAGTGTCAAAGGCCTTCTTGAAGTCCAGGTAGATGACATCCACCTCAGCGCCAACATCCAAGGACTTTGTGACCTGATCCTAGAAGGTAACAAGGTTAGTCAGGCAGGATCTGCCTGCAATGAATGTGTGTTGGTTGCCCCTTAGCATTACTTCCCAAGATGGGCCCCGCCAGATGTGCTCCTTGATAATTTTCTCAAAGGTCTAGCCTATAGTTACCCAGGTCCTCCTTTCTCCCCTTCTTGTAAATGGGAACTACACTGGCCCTTTTCCAGTCCTCCGGAACCTGGCTCAAGCACTATGAGCGCTCATGCAGCCGTGCCGAGGTTCCTGCTATGACCTCCGCCAATTCCCTCAGTACCCTCGCATGAAGAGCATCCAGACCTGGTGATTTTAAACTTGTCCAGTCCCTCCAAGAGTTCTTTAACTAGATCGCCCCTGACCATAGGGATGTCATCGTGTCCCCTGAGTCTGTCTGTAATCCTAGTGGAGGAATTATCTCAGTCCCTGCTCAGAAATATGGAGGCAAAGAACTCATTGAAGAGATCAGCTTTTTCCTTTGCTGCAACCACCAGATTGCCAAGCCTGTCCTGTAGGGACCCCATATTACCTGGTGCTTTCTTCTTACTCCCTATGTATTTGAAAAAGGACTTTTTGTTGTCCTTAATTCTGGTCACCAGCCCTAGTTCTGCCTTGGCCTTCCTAACCACCTCCCTGCAATTGTGAGCAATGGAGGTATAATCCTCCTTGGTGATTGCCCCAGCAATTTCCTTCTGGCCACCGTGCTGACCCTGCTGGCCTACCGTGATGACTGCCAGCTGGCCTATGGCCATCTGGGGTCTCCCAGCTCCCCCACGCATAGCAACTGCCTGCCTGGCCACAATATGCCATTCCAGGGTGACTGTTGCTGCACAACTGCTGCTTGGACTGCATCCAGATGGACAGACCCTGGCAGGGACACTGACAGTGAGTTGCTGGACACTAATACTGGGTCTGCCCCCATCCTTCTTGGCCACCAGCCCCACCATCTGTGGGCCCATGAGACCAGCTAGGACTGGTGGCTGCATGTCATCCAGCAGACCTGGAAGAATGACCAGTAGCTGGAGGCCATTCTGGATGACCTTGGGCCACCTTCTATAGGAGCTCCTGGAGCAGTTCTGGCCACACCTGGAGTGGCAGGACACTGCCATGTAGCCACCCCTCCCTGCAGACACCCAGCTGGCTTTCGCCCTGCTTAAGCTGGCTGTGCCTGCTAGTCTGCTATGTGGGCCATCCCTTTGGAGTGGACAAGACCACTGCTGGGGAGGTCATTTTTGAGGTTTGCAGTGCACTCCAGGACATGTTGGGGAACATGGTGTTCTGGGTGCATGACTCCCTGGCAGTGGTGGCAGGGTTCCATGCCCTGGAATTCCCCCAGGGCATTGGGGCTCTGGACAGGACCCACATTCCTATCATTTGCCTACTCCATGGTGACTGCCCCTTTATAGCTGGAGGGACTTTCACTCTGTTGTGCCCTATTGACCACCATGACATCTTCACAAACTTGAGTACTGCCCCACTGAGGCCCTGGGTGAGCCACACACCCATCCCCAGGAGCTAGGGCACCATGTGCAACAGGTGTTGGCCAACCATCTCCTGCACTCCCCACTGTAGCTCATCTAGATAGCCATCCATGGTCGTTCCCCACCCCTGGGGCACTATGCTCACTGCAGACATGGCTCAGAACAACAGTTTTTATTCCCCTCACATAAGACAGGACCCCACCCCAACAAGAGTCCCTCCACCACCCACCCCATCCACCAACAATAAAACACCCTCTTCCCTGTGCAACCTATTTGCAGTATGGTTTATGTGCCATCCTGGGATGGGGGATGTAGGGGAAGGGTGCTTGGTGGGCAGAGCCTGGGGACAGGCAGCTAGCACCCCAATGTCTGGCCATTCTTTTGTGGGTGTGCATGCTGGGGCAAGCCTGGTGGGTAGAGGGCTTGCCCAGGGGCAACAGTGGCTGCTGGCCCCCCAGTGCAATTGGCTCCCCTTTTGCAGGGAGTCCCTTCATGGAGTCACAGTGAGCGGTGGGCCTGGGCCCAGGCAGTGGGGCTAGGTGGAGGGGGACCTGGGGCAGAAACTCCTGGCTGGCGGAGGCAGTGCTAAACCTCCACCTAGGCCTATGGGGGGCCTGCTGCTGGGCAGCAGGTGACTGCCAGGGGGCAGGCAGGGCTAGAGTTGGAGGCCAGGCAGCAGGTGGCACAAAGGTGACTGTGTCCAGCATTCAGTGGTCATCATCCATAGCATGTGCTACCTTGCCGAGGACTGTGATTTTTTCTCGCAGGGCCTCCATCTGCTTGCGCTCCAGGGCCAGGAGCTGTGCTCAGAATTCCGGTCTGCCCAGTCCATGTCTACTCATGCCAGTCCTGTGTGTCCTCACAGGCCACATTCTCCACCCACCATCTGTCCTGGTGGGCCACGTGCTTCCCCTGCCAGACCTGCATCCGCAAGATGGTCCTCCAATGCCATCACCAGCTGGCTAAGGAGAAGGGTGCAATCCTGGGTGGTCCTCCTACAGAACTGGTGCATCTCCAAAGCCCTGGCTGTGGGCAGTGGTGACCCTGAGCCCAGCTACCAACTGCAGCCTCTCCTCTGCATGCAGCTGCAGAGCCATGAGAAAGAAGCAGTTTGTGAGAGTTTGTAATATTTATGAGCTACAATGCTCTGTACCATGGGCTGTGCACTGCTCACCTTCAGATTGTGGGTCAGGCTTGCACGGTTCCCAGGGACAGTAGTAAGTTGGCTGGCTAGGCCTGGGCCCAGGCAGTTGCTGGCGGAGCCCTCTGTCCCTGCTTGCTCCACAGGGGAAGGTGGGCTGCTGGGTGCTGGCTGTGGGCAGCCTGCCTTCCCTGCCCTGTTCCCAGGATGAGACAGGCGAGGCATTTAGCAGCACTTGCTGCCGTGGTTCCAGACCTGCTGCCCACCTCTCCTCCTGCAGGACAGCTGCTCTCCTGTGCCTATGGCACCTGGGCTTGTGGGGCATGGGCTTATGGATGACTGGGGTAAGGAGCTGCCTACACCCCTGCCATCTCCACAGCGGGCTGCTTTGGGGAAGGCGCCTCAGGGCCAGCACCCCCAGTTTCAGTGCTGGCAAGCATGCCCCTGTTGAACACATCCCAGGCGCTGTGTGAGGAGCTGTTTGCATGGACTAAGAGGTACTTGACCCACTATGCCCTACTGCTGCTGATTGCCATGTGCCCCAGGTGCACCTGTGCAATTGGCACAGGCCCCTGAGCTTTAACAGTGCAGGCTGTCTGTGCCTGTGCTACATGTCCTTGCCCCCTACAGTCGAGGAGGACATTGTGGCATCAACATTTTCCTTAGCATCCATTGATGCATTCCTTGGCACGTGCCTGCCTAGCTGCAGGGGCACAGGCTGCTCAGTAAAGTCTTTCACCTCTCTGCATGCTGGGGGGGGGGAGAGTTGGAGGAGGGAACCTGGGGGCCAGGAGAATACAGCTGCATTAGGTGTGGAGGGGGGTGCAGGGGCCAGGGTGGGGAAGCCCGCCTCCACCCACCCCCATGGAGACCTTACCATATGGCTGGGGCTGGTGTAGCCAGTGGCTCCACTCAGTCCCGGTTGGCAGTGATGGCATGCAGTTGCAGGCAGACTCCTTGGATGGTGTGCCATGGTGTACAGGGGCCCAGGCAGGCCCCCCCGTCACCCCCGGGAGGATCTGGCACTGCTGGCAGGTGGCGGTGACATGGCTGGCTGTACTTCATGGCTGGGGCTGAGGATGCAGAGTTGTCAGGTAAGACACTGGCCTGGGCTCCTGAAGCTGCTGATATAGGCTGTAGGCAGGGAGCTTGGTGGGACAAGCTGCTGGCACCCTGAGAGGACCTTCCTTTGGTGACACATCACCATGGATGCCAGGGCAGGTGCTCGGGCAGGCTGCCCATGCTGCTGTACACAGCATGGCTAAGGCCTGGGTTCCAGGACACAAGGATTTCTATCAGTTGCTGCATAAAGGGCATGGACTTGTTAGCACTCCTCGACCAATGATTGTGGTTGGTGATGGTGACCCACTGTACCTACAAGGCCTTGATCTTTATGTGACGCTGCCATGCTAACTGGCCATGCCTATGTTCCTACATCTGGTCTGACCTCATATACATGGGTTGTAGGAGCATAAGCATGGCCAGTTAGCATGGCAGCATGTTGGAGTGCTCCCCCGGGTGAATTAGTGTGAATTGGCACTGGACTTCTGCCTCTCTCCATAGTGCCAATTTCCTTCTGCAGCCAGCTGGGGCCCCAGGTGGCAGGCACTGGCATTGGTGATGCGAAGGTGGGCCTCTGTGCTGCTGGGACAGGGACAAAGCTGTCCCTGTGCTGCTGGGCCTGGGCAGTAGCCTGCAGGACCCAACACAGGGGCATGGTATGGGACTTGCAGCCGCGTGATGAGGCAATGCTCCACAACACCTGCAGGTTCCAGGCAGGCTGCTGGGAGTGGGCTGCAGGCAACTGGAGCTGGCCCCAGTGGCCAGGAGCTGCCTACAGCTGGGTCTGAGATGGCCAGGAGCCTGCAGCAGGCTGCAGGCCTGGATGGCATGGGCCTAGCAGCCACATGGCATTGTGGTGCCAGATAGTTATATGGCAGGCTGATACAGCTAGCTTGCGGCCTGACCAGGGGGACACAGGGGCCTGGAATGGCCTCAGATGCTTGTGTGTGCCCCAGGGCTCGAAATGCCTGAAGGCTTTTAAGGGCCTACGGCTGCCATAGAATTGGCCCAGCCCTGGAGCAGGAGAGGCTCCCATGATTGGAACCCTGGGGCTGGCCCTCTAGTGGCAAGGCTGACTGGGAGCAAATTTGCTCCCAGGTGGTGTCTACACGTGTTACTGCTCAGTTTCTACTCATGAATAATTTTGCTCCTTGCATTTGGAGGTAGCAAAGTTACTCATGGGTAGCATCATTTACTGTGCAGTAAGCATATGTAAATGCATATGCACATGTGCAGTATGCACATGTAAACGCATGCACTTACTGCACAGTAAACTATGCTACTGCACAGTAAAGTGTCTTGTGTAGACTCACCCACTGAAAGCAACTTCTATAATGGGTGGGGACGAGGGAATGTTCAAGGCTTTTTTTCTTTGGTGGGTTCCATATGAGTGAGAGAATCTATTAATTCCCGCTTCTGCAAAAACAGATCCTGCACATGCTTATTTTGATGTAGTGTGAGCCCTTTTCAGTCAGACTGCTACTTATAGTGTGTAAAGGATGTAAGCAGCTGGTATAAGTTTGTATGACCGAAGGTGAAGAGAGAAGAAATGTTGAAGAAAAATTTTAATGTAAATAATTGACATTGGTAATCCAAAAGATTGACCATGCTCAGATAACCATCATTCCTTCTGTTATCCTCTTTGTTTCTCTGTTAGCTACCTGTCATTCACATCTCTCGTTGTTTACTGGACTTGCCTACATTTCCACTTACATAGTTAAAGACTATCGTGAAGTCACATTTATATATAAATGGGATGCTGTAAATGATTGTAGTATATTGGGTTTAATTCATAGTTGTGGTATTTGATGATACTCAGAACAAACATAAACATTTGGAAAAAAGGTTTTTTGGGTTTTTTTACTTCCAAAAGAAATGAAGAACTAGCCTAGAAAATCTTGGAAACAATAAAGAGAAGCAAAGTATATAATACAACATTAACCCTAAGATTATTCTTTGGGATAACGGACCATAAAGTGATTAGACTGGAGAAGCTTTCTAAGAGTTGACAAGCTGGTTCTCTGTTTATGCAGGTGAATTGCTGTCGCAAAGATTTACTGATTTATTTGAGCCAACAGGGATGTGGCTTTTTGCCATGTTTCCTGCAGAGGCCAGTGCTGGTTTATTTAATACAGTTTATTTAAGAGAAATGATCATTGAATTTAATAGCTTTTACTGCATACTTCATTTTTAATAGAATGATTTAAGCTTCTTCCAACAGATTGGATTGTATATTTGTTCTGAAATGCAGATAGCAGTAAGACTTTTGCTGCAATGGTACAAAGGAAATGATTATACTTGATGACACAAATGAAAAATACTATTCTAGAGTGCCAGAAAAATATATTTAATAGTTGTATTTAGAAGATTGTGTCTGACAAATAATTAAACCTCCCTTTCCCTTTCTAGTTAGTGGCATCTATCGTTTTTATCAGCTTTGGAGTGGTGGCAGCTTTCTGTTGTGCAATAGTTGATGGAGTATTTGCAGCACGACATATAGTAAGTATGGTCTTTTTCAGTATTTTTCTGTTGTTAGTCTCTTTTGAATGCTTTTGTCATTTCCATAACTTGGTACCCCATTTTTGTTTGAGAAAATGTATATGTTGAAGGTCATACGATTGCTATTGGCACAGAATCAATAGGAAACACCATCAATGTTAATATTAAGTGATGGTGCAAGCAATATATTCATATCTCTGTAAGTTCCATATACTGAGGAGAAATTAAATGATGTAATGATAAGAGCTCTCTAACTAGTGCCTGATTAGTAATGTTAAGGACATTTCAGGTTTCACCAAGCTTTATTCCATTTTCCAGATCTCAAGATGCACCAAAGCGCCATTCATAGCAAGTCAGGGTTTGCCCTGTTCCAGATTTCATGGTGCTAGTCTCCACAAAGCTGTTGTACAGCACCAAAGCTTCAGGATCATTTAAAAAAGGGGTGGGGTGCTGCAACAGAAGAAAGTGAATTGATTTAATGGAGAGGAAGACAGAGAGACTGAAAAGTCTTGATTGGGATCAGAGGGAACTAAAAGTTGTGAAGTGATACCTACAAGTGATGAACAATAAAAAGCTGACCATCTTCCAGCTGCCAAATGTTCCCAATGTAGCAGTTTTTCTGATGTCTTCTAAAGCCCCCTTCAGTGTCTTGATCCTTACTATAACTTGAAAGGATATCATAGAAAAGTAGGGCTGGAGGGGACCTTGGGAAGACATCTAGGTCAGCTTGAAGCAGGATCATCCCTGTCTAATCCATCCCAGACAAATATTTGTCTAACCTGCATTCAAAACTTCCAGTGACAGAGATTACAGTTTCTCTATACAGTTTGTTTCATCGCTTAATTATTCTCATAGTTAGAAATTTCTAATATCTAAACTAAATCTCCTTTGTTGTAATTTAATCCTGCTACTTCTTGCCCTGTCCCTATGGCCATAGAGAGGAACTGATCATCATCCTTATTATAACAGGCATTTTTCACTCAAATATTGTTTACCAAATTTCCCCTCAGCCCTTTCTCTCTTCTCCTGGTTAAATTATCCCAGTTCTTGCAGCTGTCCCTCAACATATGTTAAATATTCTAGTTCCCTAAACATTTTTGTTGCTTTCTTCTGGACTCTTTCCATTTTGCCCATATCTTTCTTGAGTGCAGTGACCAAAATTAGACCCAGTACTCCAGGTCTGAAACGGGACTCAAAACTCCAGGCCTCATTAGTGCTGAATAGAGGAGAAGTCACTTCCTGTGACTTTCATGCAACAATTGTGTTAACATATCTCAGTTTGCTATCAACATTTTTTTTGTTTTTTTTGCAATAATACAGACTCCTACAGTGCAGTATGACTTTGAGGTCCCTTTCTACAGTGTTGCAGCCAAGCCAGTTGCTCCCTGTTTTATATGTGTGCATTTAATTGTTCTGTCCTAAGGACATTACTTTCAACTTGCCCCTGTAGAATTTCATTTGATTTATGTCAGATAATTTTTTTCCCAACATACCAAGATCATTTTGAGTTGTAATCCTGTCCTTCAAAAAACATCTGCCCTGCCCAGGTCAGTGTCTTTCTCAGATTTACTAAGTATATGCTCAATTCCATTTTCTGAGTCATGAAAATAAATGTTAAATAGTAACCAACACAAGACAAATCCCTGGGGACTCCCACATGATCATTGCTCCTACTTTGACATGAAGATCACAGCTCACATTCAGCTACTTGTCAGTCATGGGTTTTTTTCTATTTCCCCATCGCCTTACCTTAAAAACAAGGTAATCAAGTTAAAAACAACAATGTTAATACAACATTTAATTGAGATGTTATCTGTATAGAGGGGCTGGCAGATGTTCAATCAGTGATGGGATACAAATCTAATTCCCAGTCCCTAATAGTCACAGACCCTGCCATTCCACATGTGCATGGCAGTTTCTGGATTTGGGGGTCAAGCCATTGCCAGCAGAAAATCCAGGACATGGGGCAGAGCCTGACACCTACAAACCCATGGGCTCCTTGCTGGGAACAAGGCATCAGGAAGCCTCTCCCCAGTCCCAGGGCCTAGTGGACATCAAAAAACCATGTGTACCAATGGACTGCATATTGAGCTTTTAAGAGGCTCCCCAGTCCCAGAGTCCTGGTGTGCCATGATTTGTAAAAACTACCTGTGTAGTTAAGCTAAACTAAGCTGCACGAGTAATTTTTACAGGTCCCACAGCATGGAGACTCTGGACTGGGGAGATGCTCCCTAACTCCAGGGTCTCTGAGCACCAAGACCTGTAAGAACTGTGTGTATAGTCCAGTTTGGCTGTACTCAACAGTTTTAGACATTGCTGTGCATAGGGACACCAGCATCAATCAAAGAGTTTCTCCTCAGCATTGGGGACCTTGTAGCAGGGATGTCTGAAGTCCCTTGCTCTGCAGCTCTTTGGGGGCTGCAGTGCAATGTAGTGAACCTTCCAGGTTGCAGGGAGCCTCAGGGCTCCCCACAGTCCAGCATTTTGAAGTGCCTTTCCCCTTAACTCCCTTGCAGGGAAAGGCAGGAAAGGATGCCAGGAATGGGGGTTCCCAGGTTTCCAGCAGGGGGAGCCCCTCAACTCCCTTGCCCACCCAACTTTGGATCTCTACTTCCCCTTCAGCCCACTTTTGTCATTCAGGTGCTACATGTGCCAATTATAGCACCATATAAATGAACCACAGACATTTTGTGCAGTATCTTTGTGACTGGTTTAACATTTCATGGCACTGTAAAGCAGCTCTATGTGTAACACTGCTACTATTTATGGTAATTAATTAACCATTTTATTTGCACCATACATGTAACGTACACCAGAGACCTAAGAAACAGAATGTGTAAAGGCATGGTTTTTAGCATGTCCATAATGTATTAAATAATTAATAATGTATAATAAACTCATTGTTTGATAATACATTAATTACTACAAAATGTTAGAGGCCCATGCATCTTCTCATTTATACCACTGAAGTGGTGGCAGAGCTCTTTGCCCTCAGTAACATTCCATCTGATTTTACACTGATGAAACCACATAAAGAATTGAGCCAAAGGTGCCTGAAACTATTAGGCTGTTTGTTTTAGTGTTATTGAAAGGGACCTTTAAATCAAATGTCAATTTCAAAAGAGTATATGTGTTGCACAAAGAATGCGACATCTAGTGGCGTGGTACAGTGAGTTTTGCAGTGCAAACTAGAGGAAAATTCAAAATGCCCCCTATTTTGTGATGCAATAACCAACAAATTGAACCCTGTCATTAGAATCAGGACACTTGTTTTTCTTCTCACACTAATATTCCCATAGCATGACCAGGCCCTAGGGTTGACCATGACACTCCCTGGTGGCCAAGCAACTCCTGTCAAACTCCAGCTCCTTGGGATACACTCCCTTTTTACCTTGCCTGCCACCCTTTGATGTATTTTGTAATACTTAGAGAGGCTGCCCCAGGGTCCCAAAGCAAGCTCAGTCCTTCTGCTATCTTTTGCCCATGTGCCTAGTTGGCATCTGTTGCACCCGTCTGGTGCTAAATAATAGTCCTTCTGACCCTATCTGTGCTTTATGACACAGGCTACCTTAGAAGCAATAATTTTGGCCTCTGTCTACCCCTACAGCCATGCCCATACCTTGTAGATGTAACTCAGTGGGACTGCCCCAGCCCTACCACAAGACTTAGCCCCCTAATGCCTCAAACCTTTCTTGGGGCTCCAGCCTTTCCAGCACTGGCCTCCTTTCTCTGGCTGTGCTTGCTCATCCCAAGTCTACTGCTTCAGATATCAGCTTCAGGGCCCCAGGCCTGGTATCTCTTGGCACCAGACTGCCTGTTGTGCTCTAGGCACTGGTTTTATATGCCTCTAAGCACTGCCCCTTCTGGTCAGGTGGCTTCTTAACCACCCACAGGTGTTTCCAGTTAGCTTAATGGCCAACCCACCCTCTGCTGCAGCCCCATACAGCAAATATAGCCCACTGCACTTTCCACTTAGGGAGCCTCAGGTTCTCTATTACAATTCCCTATAATGCTGGTTTGTCAGTGTATCACTGATGATTCTTGATGTGTATTGGTGTGAGCCAGGAATGTTAAACATGGCCCCATGGATCAGATGTGGCCCTCAGAGTTGCTCCATCCAGCCCAGTAACTTACCAGTGGGCATGGGGCCCCAGTGGACATGGCTGCAGTAGGGAGAGAAGCAAGGAATGTGGCCACGGTCCTCAATTGTCCTTGTGTTGCTTGCGTGCCTGTACCATGAGGAAATACCTGGCTAGCCTGCTGCTTCTTGCTCCACCACCTCAACAGTAGCTGTCACCATCATTGCAATGTCCTCTGCCACCAACCCGTGCCCTAGGCTGGGTCTGGTTTTCAAGGAGCCCTATGGTGCTGATCTAGTCTGGCCCAGAAGGTGAGTTTGATACAGCCCAGGCCACCACGTGAGCATAACATTTGAATGCACGGTGTATGTAAAATCTTAAATGCAGAGACTAATAACAACCCTGTAAAGTTTCTAGGTATTTGCTTATTTATTTGTCACTCCCTTGCCTTTAAACTACATGTATGTACAATTTGTACAACTACTTCAGAAACTGCATTGCTTTCTTATCTAAATCCAACAGTAGTATTATATGAGTACGCGAGTATACTCTTACATCTGACAAAAAAACTCTTGCATAACTCACAGTTTATTTTCATCTGCTGTTTATCAGAATATAAATATCAGTGTGCCTTTCTATGTCCTGTCATGCCCTTGTACAGCTGCAAGGCTGTGGAGCTGGGGTACGGAGAATTTTTACCATATTTTACCCATAAATTTCTTACCGGTGGGAGCAGTAATAACACATTACATTTTTCCTTACAGGCTAAGGCCAAGAGAATTCAGATGCAAATATGCTTCTAACTAAAATTTTGTCCGCTATCATTTGAGAATAACTTACTGAGTTTGGGTCAAACTGTCCTCTGAGGGCAAAATCCTGACAACTCAGAGGGACTACTGTGGCATTATTTTCTCTTTTCCCTATAAAAACATGTCCAGGAATTGTTGGATTGAGAGGGAGTTGGGCTGTGGTGCCACCTCGCAGTTAAAGAGGGGCCTGTTTCTGACAAAGCAGCCTTTCACAAAATTCGTTCCAACGTGGAAGACCACCAGAAAGGCAGTGCAAGGGCATATGTCTTCTTTGACCACCTTAGAGATCTTAGAGATCTTCTGGGTAGACATTCTGAATCTTTTTCCCATTCTGTAGATAGACCTTAAGGCAAGGAACAGTCTTTTCTTCCCATAATGAAATCCCACAATGACCTGTAAGCCCCATGAACAGACACTTAACATTTCCAATTATCTCTGCAGGACTGCACTGGTGAATGTCACGGCATTAGAAAAAAAAAACAACCAAACAATTTAAATGATCCACATGGTGAAAAAATTTAGTATGAGAGCTTGAGAAGGGAGGAAACGCAGAACTGAGATGATAGAGGAGCATGGTTCAGAAAGGACAAGATAGTAGAGGGGCTCCAACAAATGCAACATAATCTTTCCTATCTATTCAAACTGAGCATTATTCCCTTTTTGTGTTTCATTTCTGACTTCATTCAAGTTGGAATAGATGGAAACAAGACAAATCAAAACATTATAAATCTTTGCCAGTATGTGCCTGCATCTAAATATACAGGATATTTCTTTTTGCCCATTTTCTCTTGCTTTTATAAAACTGTAAGAGAAATAATAAAGAATTTGCGGTGCTTTTTTCTTCTTAAAAAGACATGAAATTGACAAAATTCTGCCTAGAAAGGGAGATATATCAGAAAAGATATATTTAAATTATTTAAGACTCACTTAAAAACACTTTGTCTAATAGAAACCTCTGGAGCAAAGCACTTATACAATTAAAGACACTGAAATAAAAGTAGCTTGATTTAAAGTAGTACTCGTTCGTTTGAGAAATAATAATGCAGATGTAATTTACTGCATAGGGTTCATTTCATCATCAGGCCATTCAACTGCACTTTTCACCTTTTTAAAAAAAGGAGCCAGAATCATGTGAAACAAATCAAAGCTAGGAATGAGGTACAGTTATGCTATGTCAGACAAGATATGGAAATGATAAAATCTGTTATCTGCAAATCATGTTTTCTTGAGGCAAATTGCTACTTAGTGGCAGACTGGAGCCCTGACTGGGCAAACAGATGTACTAGGCAGGCCACCAGATCTCCTCCCCACATTGGCAGAGGAGCCCCACTCTCTCCTCTGATCTTCTTACTCAGTTAATGGAGACTAGAAGCACTAAGTGAGGCTTGCCCATCCTAAGACCTGGGAGAGACCTATTCCCTAATAGACAACCCTGCCCCTCTCCAAAAGACACATTCTCACCTGAGACACTTCTTCAATCCTAGAACCTAGAATAACTGTCCATATTGTTGCTGCTAGCAGGGCCTACACAAAACCCCTTTGCCACTTGGTAAAGCCTACCATTGCTGGACTACGGTGAACTTTGGTAGAACTAAAGGAAAATATTGTCTTTCCAAGACTGTGAGGGCAAAGTTGGATGAACATTTAAGTTGAAAGTGATGCCCACTAACAAGATCAAAGCTCAAATACATGTTTTCCTTCAGTTCCTTTTGAGACATTGAACTAAACTGTGCTGTAGTTTTTTTTATCAGAATTAAAGACTGGTAGTTTGCTGGTGGAAGTTGAGAAGGTGTACTAGCAATGGCCTGTTCTTAAATACTGGGATCCAGCAAACTGCAGTCAGAAAGAGCTAGCGGTGATTTTTAGAAGCAGTGAATTCAATGATTGAAATAATCAAGCAGTCAGCCCCATGGCCAGGGTATAAGTTTTATGGAAAATCATGTAGCAAGTCTCAGATACAGATCCAGTGACAGCATGTCTCAGATATCACTGTAAGCAAACTTTGGGAAGGAATCGGTAAGGGAGGTCACATGCAGTGGACAGGTGGTAGGAAGTTCTTTGCAGTTTATATATACAGTATGAACAGCAATGTGGAGGAAGGTGCTGTGGGCCTATCTTTTAGTGATGTTATGCACCTTTTGAAGTGCAAGAATGGAAGGATTTCATGCCATCATCTGAAATAGCAGGGCAAATTCAAACATGTTTTTCCTTGGGTTTTCTCACACCCTTTACAAAAGCTGAAGCTAAAATCTTGGCAAGACCATGTAATTTGGCCAGTTTCATAAGGGTCACTGTATTTGTGCATAACAATGTGACTTCAGTTTCCTTAGTTATCAAGCCAGCACCTTTCGTAAGTGTTAAGTTTTTATCCACAAACCTTCCACATTTGAAGTCAGGCTGTGTAAATCCTTTAAAGAAACCGCTTGAAATGTATGAGAAAATGGTGTTGGCCTTTCATTTAATGGAAAAACAAATAGCATTATTTTGTTTCTAATAGAACCTGTTGCCTTGGCAACTGGTAATAGAAAACTTAAATCAAGTAATAAGTAATTTCTAACCCCAATTAAATTAGCAAGCTCTTTTGGAGGAGAGCCCTAAATGCATTTTACTTTCTCTTACCGACATATGATGCAAAATTATAGCTAATTACTTTTAATTTCATTTCCATCCTGTATGACTCATTGATATAATAGCATGGCATGGTGTATACCATAGGATGTTTTTAATGGAGCCAGCACTAATCGTTGAAACTTAATACTAGCTCACTTTCAGTGTTTATCTGTTGAATGCCTAATTTCTAGACAAGCTTTTCCCTTTTTTGATGCAATTAAGCGTTTGTAGCTACTTTTTTAATGCTTTAGAAGAAAAAACATAGGATATAGGAACATTTTGCTGCAGAACTTGTTAATATTGAAGTGCAAGAAATTGAAGTACACTGAAATTTGAACCTGGTGATCCATGTATCAAAAGTGCTAGGTACTAATACTACATCTTGCATTTTATAATTCATTGGAAAACATAAGGCTCTTTCCCAGGTTCCTCTACCACTTATAGGTGACTCTTCGATTTCTGTTGGTTTAAATTAAAGAATGGGCTCTTAATGCTTACAGAAGGGCTAATCCAATTAATAAAAAAAATCCATGCAGCCCTGGTTACCTACCCCCAGTTAAGCTACTGATTTACTTCATTTCTGGTGTCCATCTATACTTCAGAAAAGATGTTGAATGAAAGGGCTCAGAAAATAGCTCTAAGAATTATTTGAGGTTTGGAAAATATAACTTGGAGTGAGAGACTTGAGAAGCTCAATATGTTTAGTTTATCAGATAAAAGGCTAAGAGAAATGTAAGTATCTACACAAATAGGATTTCTGATGGGAGAGGAAAGTCATCTTTAGCCTAGAAGACAAAAGTAAGTAAATCTAATAACTAGAAGTTAAACTCAAACTGGAGAGTATGCCTGAAACTTAATGATTAACTAGTGAAAAACTTGGCTACAGATATGGCAGATTCTCTATCACATGAAATTAAAGCAATTGAAGATAGTCTGCCTCAAAGGTATGCTGTAGCTTAGCCAGAAGTTATGGATAGGGATTTACTAAAGTAGCAATTTTTCAATTTTTGCAGAAGCTGCGAAAAAGCGCAAAATTGGGAAGTTGTTGGGGGGAGGGAGCTGCAGATAGAAAATGTGAAGCCCTGGCAGGGGAAGGAGAAGAGGCATTGGGAAGTGGGGGAGGGCAAATTGCAGGCTGAGCCCCTGACATTGGCTCAGTCCAGGAGTGAGCCAGAGGCCAGCAATGGAAGTCAGGAGGGTTTTGGTGCCGGCTTATAAAGCACCTTCAGGCAGCTCCTTTAGCATGTCTGCTTGCTTCTGCCTGAGAGAGTAAAGATGAATGCAAACAAGTCTTTCAAGACCACCAAATACGTTCCAGCGGAGGACCATGCAAGACAGTATTGTGCAGGAATCTTGCGTGCAGATGGAGGCAGACTATTCTATACTGCCTGCAATTTAACTCTGGATGTGTCCAGGAAAACCAGCATGGATCATTGCTTGGAGTCCAAGGTGCATGTGAAGAAGAAGGCTGCTGCAGAGGCTGAAGGTCAGAACAAGAAGCAAACAACTGTGTCCTCCCTGTTTGAAAGGACCACAGAAAGCAGCTTGGCAAGGCGAGAGTCAGCGTTTTTCCTCATGTAGGTTTTTGTGGTGGCTAACATCCCACTGAAGAAACTTGATCGTGCCAAGTTAAGGAAATATATGAAACAAAACATGCCCAGTGCTGGCAGTTTTCCATGTGCCAGCAAGCTTCACCAGGACTATCTCCCTGCAGTGATTGCTTTGCATGTAGAGTCCACAAAAGCTGCTTTGGTAGAGTATCATTCTTTTTCCATTGTGGCTGGTGAAGCCACTTACCCTCAGAACAACTACATGCTGCACATTTTAATTGTACTGGGGAGCTGGACTGACTGGGACCTGCCTGTGTTTAAAACTGAGCCAGTCCACCTCACCTCTTTCATTTTTTTCCACTGTCCCCCAAGTCATCACAAAGGTAATTGTCAACTATGGTGTAGACTTTAACAAGAATTCAGCATTCTTGTCTAACAATGCCATGTACGTATGCAAGGCTCTCTCCAATGTGCTCTGAAGAGTGCTGCCTAACACTGTTCATGTCACCTGCAATGCACACTTTCTGTCCCTACTAAGTGACACCTGATGCATGTAGTTCCCCGAGGTGGGTAGCCTGGTGTCTTCCTTCCAGTTCATAAGATCCAGTACAGGGAGTCCATTGCCAGTTAAAGTGAGGATTCATTTGTCACTTTGCCACTGCCACAAGAGCCTGTGCTCACACAATAGAATTCCTCGTTCAACATGGTCCATTACCACATCAATCATATGCAGCACTACCAGCACATTGGGAGTAAGGAGCTGGAAATCATATCCAGCATGTAACACATGCTGTATCTCATGCTGTATCTTTGCAGTCTTATAGGGCGAGTCAATATTCAAGATCAGGTGGCGTTTGTGGCTGACAGTACCACCTGGTTCATGGAGCTTCTGACCTGGTTTGAAAGCCGATAGGCTGCAATCCACCACACACACAAGCTGATGGATTTGATAAGCTGGGTTGAAGACACAGCATTGCAAGAACTGTCAAGCTGTCCTCTTAACCAGTGCAGAAGGGAGCTGTTTCAGGCAATAGCTGCAAAGCTGAACCATTACTACAGATATGACCTGTCACTGCCACTGCGGTTCAGACAGCTGACCCCCTTCCTTAGTGCTGTTCACATTTTGGACCCCAGTCAGGTGTCTCTGCTGAGCTGTGACCCTCAGATACTGAAAGCAATGCCAGAATGGGGGAAACAGCATGACAGTGAACATGCTGCATATATGAATTTTGCCAAAGAGTGCCAGATGCCTATGCCCGTGCCTGTATTCTGGGACTCTGTCTGTGACCAATTTCCACATCTTTGCACCCTGGCAAGATGTTGCCTCATCATTCCAATGAACTTGTTGGATGCTAAGTGTGCCACATCTGAGTATGGACAAGTGTTCACCCCACAGAGTCAGAGAATATCTCCAGCCACTATGTCTGGGTACACCATACCTGCATTTAGTACATAGCCTGAACTGCCTGTCTTAAAGTTAGCATTCAGTTTCAGTAAACTCCTTTTTATAATGTTCTTTAATAAAGTGTATATAGTTGTTTTTAGTTACAATTCATATTGCACATAGTACTGCTTTATTTTCATAAGATATTTCAGTTTAGAGTTTGATTAAGTGCTTAGATGCCCTTATTTAATAAAATCTATATAGTTGGTATTAATAAAGTGTATGCAGTTGGTATTAGTTAATAAAGTGTATAGTTAGTATTTGTCTCAATTCATGATGTCCATTCCTTTATTTCAATAAGATATTTCATTTTACATATTAATTAGGTGCTTAGACTCCTTAATAATAACTTGACAATTAATGGCTTCCATGGGCTTAAGCAGGGGATTCAGCTCAGGGAAGCCATTAATTGCCATGTTATTATTAAGCAGTCTTGGACACGGTTAATGGCTTCCACAGGCTTGATCAAACCTACAGAAGCCATTAACCATGACCTAGACTGCTTAATAATGTGGCAATTAATGGCTTCTGCAGGCTTAATCCCTTGATTAAGTATGGGAGGCCATTAATTGCCACATCTACAAGTCCCGATTTGGGGCCATCCATCAGTCTCCAGGGAGGGAGGGGCAGGACTTCCGGGACCCTCTGGCCAATCAGAGACGTGGGGTGGGGGACTGCACTTCACCATGAAAATGGCACCTGATGCCACACTGGGACTATGAAATTGGAAGGCAGCCACCCCAAAGTAGGGAGGGACCTACTTATGGGCTCTACAGGAATCACTAGATGAAATTCTCTGGATTGCATTATGCAGAAGTTCAGCTCAGAACAATAATTCTTAAACTTTTTTGGACTGTGTGATGCAAAAAAGCACCTTAGGTGGGGTCTATGTCAAGTGATATACTATCTGTCTGATGCGGTGCCTCCACTCCCCCCAACTCTTCTGCCATGACTTGGTGTTATTGAATGAAAGGGAGGGGTTCAGTGGAGATTCTCTTCTTGGGGGTCCCCGGGGATGGTAGTACTCACTGTTCGGGTGCGATGTTCTGCTATGCTCCACCTCCCCTACATCTCGTCCACTCACCAACCAGATGTGTGCCACCTGCGTGGTTTGATTGTGCTCAGTCAACCCCTTTTGCCAGGGGGGAACCAGCGTTGGCGTGGGTCCTGGTGGAATTAGCCTGGCTGACCCAATGGCTAGCATCTCTGCCTTGGACGCTGACGGACTGGTCTTAGGTAGGCTGGCATCCTCTTTGATGCCTCTGGACAAACACCTCTAATTTGTTCTTTTACTCAAAAAAAAAATAAAAAAAAAATGGACTGGTGGAGAGGAGAAGGGTGTGGGATTGGGGATTGCTTCCTCCCTCTCAGCCTGCTACAGCGGGTCAACTTCCCCCTGCTCAGGATGCTGATGCTTTGCCGGCTGCACTGTTCCTGCCTGCTGGAGCAAAGCCTCAGCACATCTGGTGTGTTACACGCCAGCGTGCTCCCTCACTCTCCTCCCTCCTGGTCCCAGTGGGGCTTTTAAATCGTCCTATGGTGGCTAGAACAGCCACCACGATTGGTTTGGCTTTCCCCCGCTCTGGGAACAGCTGATTAAACAGCTGGCATAATGCCTTATGCCTTATGCATGATGCTCTTGTTCCAGAATGATATTGGCACTTCTCACTAGATTGTTGGCTCATGTTCAGTAATGGATCCATTATGACTCTGGGTCCTTTTCTGTGGAACTGTTGCCCATTTGTACAATTGATTATTTTCACCGGACTACAATGATTTCTACTTGTATTTATTGAATTCCATCTTATGTTAGACAATTTCTCCTACTTATGATCAATCTGAATTCTAATTCTATCCTCCAAAATGCCTGCAACCCCTCCTACCTTTGTTTCATCTCCAATTTTAACAAATATATTATCTATTCCTTTACCCAAATCATAATGAAAATATTTTATATTATTGAACCCAGGACAGACTCTACAGAGATTCCTTTGATAGATCCTCCTGATTTGAATGATTAATAATTACCCTCTGAGTACACTTTCCCAACCAGTTGTTACTAAGCAGTTTCTTCTAGATCACATTTCCCTAGTTTGCTAACAATGGTGTAAAATGGGGACAGGCAATTATTTCAGCTAGTGGACCACTTCACAAGTTTTGTCGAGCTGTTGACAGCCGTGCACACACAATGTTTTTGAGTATATCATTTTAACAAATTATAGATAAAATACATAATCATATTCTAAAAATTAAACATCTGATATAACATTTTAATTTTATTTAAAAAAATGAATATAGCATATATAGAGGTGATTGCCAGGGATCCTGGTTTTCTGTGATTTAAAAAAAAAATCCCTAATTTTTGGTTAAAAACAAGTAACCCCAAATACATATATAGAAGTTGGGTATTTCATTTTAGTCATGGAAAATGTGGATTTTGGATTCCTTTTTTATATCCAAAAAATGGGGAATTTTTTAAATCAGAGAAAACCAGAATCCGTGGTGCTTACAAACAGATTGATTATATAGTTTCAAAAACTTTTTAGAAATTGATATTATACTAGCTGATCTATAATTCTGTGGATCCTCCTCCCCCCCTACTTTTAAAGATGAGCATTATATTTGCCCTTTTCCAGCCTTCTGTAAACTCTCCCACTTTCCATGACATCTCAAAGATTAACAGTTATGGCTCTGAAAAAAACACTAATGGCTTTGAGACTGCTTTAGCCAATTTCCTAACAACTTTAGAATATCGTATGTCCAAGATAGATTGAAAACATATAAGTTTTTGTAAGTAGCCTCTTGCTCTCTTATCACTTAGATTACTAAAGTTACATTTCAATCAAAATTAACCCTTTTGAGTGAAGACTAAAGCAACAAAAGCATTAAAAACTTTAGTCTTCCAGTGTCAACCATTGTTAGTTTTCTGTCATCTAGTCCAATTGCCTGCTCAAGGCAGGATCTTCCCTGACAGAAGTAGTCCAGTCAAGTGTCTGTCTAACCTGATCTTAAGAGTATCCAAGGATGAAGTTTCTATAACCTCTCTGGTTAACCTGTTCCAGTGCTTAACTACCCTCATAGTGGAAAAGATCTTCCAATGTAAATTTATTTTGCTGCAATTTAAGATAATTGCTTCTTGTCCTGTCCATTGCAGCCATAGAGAATAGTCTAATACCACATTTAATTATATGATAATTTTTATATGGACTATTAAAATCGTGTAGGGGTAACTGGTAGGATGCCTACTATATTTAAGTTGCCTGACACTTTTTATTTTGAAGTATTTTTGAGACCTTTCTTGGAGAATGGCTAACAATTCCATTGTTTGCAGAAAGCCTTTCAAATTAGCAGAGAGAAAGCTGTCCTGCCTAGCCAACTGCCTTTTCTTTGTTCCTTGAAATTCTGTTCAGGTTTAGTTGAATCATAAATAATTAAATATCATTGTTTCTCTGTTGTGGGGTGTGGGAAATGCTAGCATGGCACCAGTATAATATCCAAATGCAGACATTCTGGACTGCTAGGCCTGTGCTATAGTGGCATGAGCTCCCACTGCAGTGGAGTGTTTGGGGGGTCTGTCTGGGGCAGCTGTAGCAGTAATGATGGAATGAAAAAGGCACCAGGTTCCTCACAGTAGGCATACCTCCCTGAATGCGGCATGCGGCCCAACTGTCCCAGGTCCCTAGGGCCAAGTAGAGGGAACAAGCCAGTCCGGACCCCAGAGCCCACAACTGGCACTACATAGCATAGGATAAGAGCTCCCACTATCTAATGGGAAAGGGAACAGAGTTTAGCCAGGTTCCTGTCACTGTACCGTATCATTTTGCCAGAGGTTAACCCATTCTGTGGAATTCAGTAGTCCATATTTTGTTTTCACCTTGTGTAGATATTTTGGTAACTTGTATAGTGGCAATTCAGTGCTGCAATGCTGAAGGTTCAGGGTTCAAATTGTGGGAGGTTTTGTTACAGTTGAATATAATAAGATTTGTCGATCTTTTTTCCTTATTTTAAAATAAATTAGGAAATTGCATTAAACTTATAGTAAAGGAATGTTCAGCATCTTCAAGTAAAGCCTAAGACACATTGGTCAATTAGCAAACTTGCCTCAACTTGCTAGTTCAAGGACTCTGTTATGGGTGAGGAACTCTGAGTAACAATTTAGGAGTCCTACTGTGGGGAGAACTGCTGAGCAGTGTTTGAGGCTGGGCTCTGAGTAAAAATGAGGTGCAGAAAGCTGAGGGCATTCTAAGTGCAAATATTAGTGAGTGTGTTTAAAGTGGCTTATGGCAGTGGTGCTTAACCTGTCCAGCCCTATGGGTCAGATCCCATGTGTGGGGTCAGTCTGCAGGTGTGATCCGCTGCTCTGACCCAGCCCTGTGTACTGGCTCAGCCACATGCACCACATCCAGCTGTAGAGTAATCCCACTGTGGTGTGATCTGGTGTGCTGGATTATGTCATCTGGTCCATCTGGCTCCCAGTGGGTCTGTAAATTTGGTAGTAGAGACAATATCAAATGGTGTGGCTCTGGGAGCTGTGGTAATTAACACTACTACTGCTCCCCGGCTGCTGTAAGTGAGATCCTACCACTGCTCCCTCACTTGCAAATTTCCAAATCCATGGGGAGCCCTACAGGTTGGATGACACAGCTCCACAGGCCAGTTTCAACCAGCGAGTCATAGGCTGAGCACCACTGGCTGCACAGAGCACACTATTGAAACAAATGGGATTCAGCAAATGGTTAGTAACATTTGCAGGATGGTATGTTCAGCATTTTACTGGCTAAGAACAGAACTTACACATCAACTGGTACAAGTAATTGGAAACCAGTTCAAATCTGTGATACAACAGAAGTTTGGTACAAGTAAACCGTTTCATAATGGCCAGAACTGATTTAAAATAAACCTGGGTAGATGTAGTATCAGACTTAACTTATTTAGGTTATATTGTTTTATTGAACTTCTATCCCAGATCTCTTCCAGATTCAAGTTAACTCACAGTTCCCCAGCACTGCCCCCACAAGCCCCACCTTGCATGGTGGGCAGGCTAGCCTTGGACCAAGCAGTCTACTCCAGTGGAGCAAGGAGGCATGCTCTAGTGCCCTGGCGTCTGGCCTGGGTCACTGCAGGCATGTGGCTACATTTCCAGAATCAAAAGTGAATATCTGTTCAGTTGCTTACTGGTTCAGTCTATGCAGCTTAAACTAACCTGTGAAGATTGAAATTATTCAGCCTTGGGTTTTTTGACTGCCTGTACTTACCCACTGTGTTTGAAAGATAGAAGTGCTGCACTTAGTTAATTGTATGATCACTGACTGTTTTTGCTGGAGGATCCCTGCCTTACTTCATGTACAGGGTAAGTGCATAAATATGCAGAATTGCAGCCACATGGCAAGCAATACATTTAGTTCTTCCTAACTGTAGCAGGGCACTAAGGTTCCTGCTCCTTTAAGGGCTGAAACTGCTAGGGAGACAGCCCTAGCTATCACTCAGGAACGCCTCAGCTGCAACTTACCAGGGCAGCAGGAAGGAAGGCATTAGCCCGCACCTGCAGGTGGTCAGTTGACTGGCAGAGGCAGGGCCTGGGGCATATATAAACCTCAGGGCTGGGACCAGAGGGTCTGTTCTCTGCCAGCAGCTAGGGGAGAAGGAGCAATCCTAAAGGAAGCTAAGGGAAGAAGCTTGATGGCCCATCTCCTGCTGCTGGTAAGGTTAAGAGATTTCAGGAGCTCACCAGACCCTGGTCTACAAGACATGCTGTGCTGGGGGAAGGGTGATTCATTTCAAGGGGCAGAGTACACCCTGAGCTGTTTACATTATGTTATAGCCCAGGGGCTTGTATTTTGATTTCTGTTTACTGGTGGACTGGGCTGAGGCTATTGGCGAAGGAGGAGGCCTCATTGGGGGCCCACTACAGTGTGGGGGCTCCAGCACCAGTGTGGGTACAGTATCCAGGGTGCACAGACCCCAGCACAAGTGGAGGCACAGGGAGAGAGAGAGAGAGAGAGAGAGAGGCAAGGCTGCAGAGAGCCCAGTAGGGACCAGAAGCCAAGTGAAGCTAAAGCCTCAGAGGGACACTATGAATGCCATCTGCAAGGCTTGGGGCATGGTAAAGGGGCGGTTTGGAGCCGTTCATCTAGCCCATAAGGCTGAGGGTGTCCCAAGACATCCATTTTAGAGCAGGACCCAAAAGGAGTCCGAGAGCCATAGGGTCCAGTGGGGTCCAGCAGGACTGTGCCCAACATAAACTTGAGGGCAGCCTCCCTATTCATCATTATTACCAACAAGATATGACAGGTGAGAAAGAAGGTGCTCATTGGGCCAAATTGGCATGGTCAAGGGGCCCTAGGGGTATCATGGCCATCTCCAGAGACCCCAGCCTGTGACACTAACTTTCAAGCACTTAATTTTGTAACATAAGTAACTTTCTTTTAATATAGGCAGACAAGGTTCCTTGGGTAAATTCAATATCTTTTATTAGACCAACTCAAATTTCTTTCAATCTCTTTCTTTTAATATAGCTTTTAACATTATAAAAACCTGTGTGGGTATATTGCACTGTACTGGAAACTGGGGCTACACATATGGAAGAAAATCATAGACTCATAGAAAGTTGGGGTTGGAAGGGATCTCAGGAAGTCATCCAGTCCAACCCCCTGCTCAAAGCAGGACTATCCCCAAATAGATCATTCCAGTCAAAGCTTTGTCTAGTCAGGGTTTAAAAACTTCCAAGGATGGAGATTCCGCAACCTCTCTGAGTAGTCTGTTCCAGTGCTTCACTCCACGTGAGGGTATGGGTACTCCATGTCAGAAAGTTTTGCCTAATATCTAACCTAAACTTCCCCCCACTGCTCCTAGTTATGTCCAGGGATCCTGGTTTTCTCCGATTTAAAAAAAATTCCTATTTTCAGTTTAAAAAGTAACACCAAATCCATATTTTTGTGATTAAAATGGAACACCACTATTTTTTATATATAAAGGACTTAGTCTATCTGTATGTGTGCATGTGTCTGTCTGTCTATCTGTAATGCTTTTTAAGGGTGCAGGGAGCCCAGCAGAGTGGGAAGGGCAGAGCGGGGGGTAAACTGAGGAAATGCAGGAGTCGGTTCCCAGCTACTGTGAGAAGTCCGTAATGCTCTTTAAGGGCGCTGGCAGTGGCACAGCAGGGAGTGCAGAGGGAGGGACCAGCTGAGGAAAAGTGGGAGCCAGGTTCCTGGCTACTGTGAAGCTGCTGTAAGAATACAATTATCCAGCTACTGTGATGCTACTGTGAGCATTGGCGTTATTTGAAATTCATCTGTCATGGCAGTTCACTAATATATATAAAAAATTATTACATATTATTGGTATTACTAATATTACATATTAGTGGTGCTTCATTTTAATCATGGAAAAATGTGGATTTGGGGTTACTGTTTCTTTTTATCAAAATTGGGGATTTTTTTAAATCAGAGAAAACCAGAATTCCTGGTTCTGTCATCTACCACCACTGAGAACAGACCATCCTGTTTGGAACCACTCTTCAGAGAGTTGAAAGCTGCTATTAAATCACCTCTCAGTCTACTCTTCTCCAGACTAAATAAGCCCAGTTTCCTCAGCCTCTCTTCAAAAGTCATGTGTCTCAGTGTGACAGTGGCGTGCTGCCGTCACGGGCACAGGTAGGGCAAGAGGAGGGTCCCAGGGGACCGGCAAGCTCCTGAGAAGACCCCAAGACTTACCTGGCAGAGGGTCGACAACGCCAGAGCCAGGAACATGGCGGCGGCAGCAGCTGCCATTACAGCTGTGCAAGTCGCTGCTACACTGGCTGTTTAAACAGCTGTTCCCGGCAGGGGGAACAGCTGAGCCAATCGCGGCGGCCGGTAGGGCTGCTGCGAGAAAGTTTAAAAACTCCGGCAAGCCCTGCGGCAGGGGGCATTCCGGGGAGAAGGGAGCAGGCAGGCAGCACGCCAGTGCGGCTGTAGCTGCCCCAGAGGCTGCCTCGCAGGCAGGCAGTCTTCTCCTAGCCTGAAGGCTGAGGTGGGCAAGCAGAGCCCGGGAAGGCGCGGAGGGTACAGGCTCCGAGGAATACTTGGACCAACACCCTGCCCCAGGATGCCTCCACAGGGCAGAGGAATACTATTTCTGAGGCTAAGAAAGGAAGAAGTCCCACTATAGTGGGAGCACAGCCGGGTCTGAGGGCGCGCTAGCACGGAGCCAGTTTCAGCTCCAACCCAGGGAGCAGCAACACCGACTAGCTGACAGACCTGTGTTCACCATAGTGGTCTCAACCATCAAGTGACCAGTTGGCGTGTGGATGGGGTGTAGGGGTGGCGGAGCCTTGTGGAACATCGGACCTCGCAACCATGAGTACCCCTCAGCGAGAGGACCCCTCCAGTAACAAAAGCTCCACTGAATCCCTCCTTTAAAATAACTCGTTCTATCAAAGTCGTGGCAGGCGAGACGAGGGGGAGGAGCTACCCACGAGGGGCGTCATCAAGTACAGTCCACAAATGTCACACTCAGTCCCCTAACCATTTTCATTGCCCTCTGCTGGACTCTCTCCAGTTTGTCCACATCCTTTCTGTAGTGGGCGGCCCAAAACTGGACACAGTACTCCAGATGTGACCTCACCAGTGCTGAACAGAAGGGAATAATTGCTTATCTTGGTTTCTGGCATTGCTCCAACTAATACAGTCCAGTATGCTGTTAGCCTTCTTCACAGCAGGGGCACACTGCTGACTTGTATTCAGCTAGTTGTCCACTGTAACCCCTAGCTCCTTTTCTGTGGGGATGCTGTTTAGCCAATCAGTACCCAGCCTGTAATGGTGCATTGGATTGCTCTGTCCTAAATTCAGGACTTTGCACTTATCTTTATTGGACCTCATTAGATTTCTTTTGGCCTAATCCTCCAATTTGTCAAGATCTCTCTGAATCCCAGCCCTACCCTCCGATACATCAGCTACTGTCCCAAGCTTGGTATCATCTGCAAACTTGCTGATGGTGTACTCCATTCCATCTTACAGGTCCTTGATGAAGACAATGAACAAAACCAGCCCATGGAGCACTCCACTTGAAACCGGCTGCCAATTAGACGTCAAGGCATTAATTACTACCCTTTGAGCCTGACAATCCAGATAGGTTTCTTTCCACCTTTATAGTCCACTTATCCCACCTGTACTTCCTTAGTATACTTGCAAGAATGTTGTGGGAGACCATATCAAAAGCCTTGCTAAAGTCAAGGTACATCATGTCAGCTGCTTTGCCTGCCTCCACAGAGCCAGTCATTTCATCGTAGAAGGCAATCCAGTTGTTCAGGCCTGATTTGCCCTTGGTGAATCCATGCTGACTGTTCTTAATCAACTTCTTATCCAAGTGCTTAGAAATGGATTCTTTCAAGAACTGCTTCATGATTTTTCAGGGGACTGATGTGAGGCTGACTGGTCTGTAGTTCCCTGGATCCTCTTTCTATTTCCTAAAGATGGACACTATAGAGCTAGGGAGTGTCCAAATCCTGCACAGTTTACATACATAATTTTTTTGCTGAAGTGCACGAAAAGAAGGGAAACCAGGATTCAGTTTCCAGTTAAAATAATACTTAAATTCTAAGCTTCTCATTTTCATTGATTATAACTTCCACATACATGGATCATATATGTTCAAAAAAAACAATTTGAGGAGAATTTGTCCAAGTGACAAATTGGGCATAGAGCACAGGACAGGGAGCAGAAAGCAGAGCAGCAGATTGGGCAGGAGAAGGAAATCAGAGTAACATTAAGGGGGAGCATGGGTTTTAATTTGCAGCATACCTGCCAAGAGGGTTGGCTCCACAGTTCTGTGTATTTTCCTATTAAGCACATTTGTATATTTACAGGTTGTATTAAATACTAATGATAAGGAAAAATGTGGAACATTTTATTTAGATATGTGATCATTCGGGTAAGTGCACTAGGGATTCATTTTCTTTATCTTTGACATACAATAAAAACAAAAATAAATGTAGGAAACATTTATTAACACCTCAAGAAGCTCCATGTTTTAATCATGTAAGACTTAAGAGTTTCTAGAGTTATGGTTCCCGCAGGAACCATAGCTTTGATATTCCTGACTTACGCTTTAAGGACTCAGAGTTGTTGTACTCTTAAGGGCAGACGTTTTTGTACTTCAGATATCTGTGTACTGCATTAGCAGCACTACTGTAAAAAGCCTAGCTGCTACTTGAGGTAGGGTGATGCAGTGCATATGACACAATGCAGTTCTAATCATGCTATAGCAATCAGTTCACATAGTGAACCCTATAATCAAGCAATGTAAGCAATCAAATATAATAAGTCATTAAATGTATAATTGCAGCAAGCAATAACTGGCATCACAGCTCTGGGTAATAGCAATCAACCATGTGCTTAAAATACTATGTTAAAGCCAATATTTGGCTTAGGACTTCAATATACAAAAGTATCATGTTGTTTAAATTATTGGGATTCCTAAGGCTGCATCACTGCACATATCCAGGCCCCATTGTTTAGAAAATTAAAATCAAATGTCTCACTGCAACGTTAACAAAGGCAGATGGAATACATTGAATGGAATACACTAACAGAATGTGCAGGGTTAGGCCCCTGGCAGTCAGTACATGACATGTGGCCAGTTGGCATGTTACAATTTTTTATGTAATACTTGCATATAGCACATTAAAATTACTGTGGGATACTTCCATGCCACAAAATTTGCTGTTTCAATAAGCAACTTCTTTGTTGAGCAACTCTTTGTTGATCTGCCATTTTATTCAGGGATAAACTCATTTGACATCTGGCATGATACAGTTTGTTATGTGATACTTGAATATAATATATGACAAATGTAACTTCTGCCAGGGGCCTAAATTAGATGCCAAATGAGCAGAGAAAAAATACATCAGTAGGTCCACTACATAGCAAACAGAGCACTGGGCCGTTTCACTGAAGTTGTACAGGGTCTGGAAGAGTCTTTTCTTACTCCTCTCTTCTCTTCTTAGAGTCCCACTAGCATTCTAACCACTGGCCCACCATTTCTTTCAAGATGGCCAGTTATCTACTATTGTTAAAAGGACTTTTTGAGCTGTGGGGAGCTGGCCCAGAAAACAGCCTTGTTGTTACTGAAATCTATGTAGCTATGGAATTGAGAGCCACATTTTTTCTGCCTTCTTTGGAGCTCTTAGACTTAAACAAAAGCAAAAAATATTTTTTTAGCCACATAATACTAAAGGAGAGGTTATCTGCCTATCAGCTAGATCTGGGCCTACGGAGCTGGGGTTTTGGTGGCATATGGAGTAGGGGGGCTTTGCCTGCACTGCATGAAGCCATGTAGCCCTGTGCTGTGGTCAGGTAGCAGGCAGGGCTGGACACAGGCATGGGTGAATCAGGTGGTCACCTGGGGCCTGGAAAGAAAGGAAGCCCGAAAATGGTGAAAATAATTATTATTATTATCATTATCTCTGATGAAGTGGGGCCCAATACTAAAAGTTCTCTTGGGGCTGCCAGGAGTCTAGGTACCGTGCTGGTACCAGGGAGCTTTCACATGTTGTGCCACAGCCAGACAGCTGGGAGAAGTAGTAGGTGATGGCAGCAGCCAGGTTCTAGTGCTGGCCTGTTTAGGACCTAAGCTGGCTCTGGGAGTGGTGAGAGACGTGCGGGTACAAGCCCACTGTGCCTCTACTCCCCAAAGCCCCCCAGCGACCCCCAGCAGCCACGGAGCACTCCACTGACCTCCTGCAGAGCTGGAGGTAAGCAGGGCCCGTGGTGGGAGTCGGTTAACCCTAGGCAGCAGAGCGAAGCAGCTGAGTGGGGCCAAGGAGGGTCTTGCCCTGCCCCGGCTCCTGCTTAGTCCAGCCCCCCAGGGACAGAGTAGGTGAGGGGGAGAGGGTACCTACCGGTCCCTCTCTGGTGGGACAGGGTTCCTTAAATCCTGGATAGAGTCCCCCTAGCCCAGGAGCAGTGTGGTTCCTACAGTGGGCCCACTGCACATGCATGCAGTTTAAAAGAGCCTGCCAAAGCAAAAAAAAAAAAGCCTAGTCAGGTCCAGGAGCAGCAAGAGACACACAGGTGGAAGCCTGCTGTGCACCCTGCTCCTCAAAGCACCCCAGCAGCTGCGGAGGACCCCTCTAACCCTCAGCACAGCTGGAGGTAAGTGGGGCCCATGGTGGAAGGGGGTTAACCCCAGGCAGCAGAGAGGAGGCAGCTGAGTGGGGCCAAGGAGGGTCTTGCCCCACCCTGGCTCCTGGTTTGCCCAGCTCCCCAGGGAGGCACGCGACAAGAGCCTTGCAAACAGGCCATGCAAAAAGGTCCGGCGTGTCTGTCCAGTGCATAAGTTAGTGCGGAGTTTGCTCAGGAGGATGAGCAGGAGGGCCCAAGGCCCTGCCTGTGCACCCTAGGGAAGACAATCCCAGCCACAGCCAGCCTCCCAGCTGCATGCCACAACCCAAGGGTCCCCTCAGGGTCAGCAGCCCCACATCTGGTGCTTCAGAGGTCTCCACCCAGACAGAACCCATGGTTCTGGGTTCCACGCAGCTGGAGCCCCTGGCTCTCTGCTGCAGGGGCTGCCTGTCCCTTTTTCAGGCTCGGGTCCGGGAGCATGGCCACCTCCCCTTGTGAGGTCTGCTCCCTTTTGGGGTCTCTGGCACGCCAGCTGGAGGAGCTCCAGGCCGCAGTCCAGAGTCTACATGCCATCAGGGATGGTGAACAGTAGACTTCTACTGCCAGGCCCTTCTCCCCCTGGAGGCAGAGGGTAGATCAAGGTCTCCTTCCAGGACAAGGGAGGACTCCAGGACCTCCTATTTTGTCCAGCCAAGGGGATGGACCAAGGTGGTAAAGGACCCTAAGGCCTGCCGCACCAAGGTCCACACCCCGCTGGAGCTTTGCAACAGGTATAAACCTCTTGCAGCTCCAGCAGAGCCTGCCAAGCTGCCTAATCCCGTAGGCAACACAGGCTCAACAGTAGCTAACGCACCTTCTCTCCCTAAGACAAAACACAAAGTGTTTGTCATGGGAGACTTCATCATGAGGGGGACTGAGGGGGCAATCTGCAGCCCTGACCCCTTAGCTTGGGAAGTCTGCTGCTTCCCAGGAGCCCGTATCCAAGACATCGCGGAGAGCATCCCATAGCTCCTCCTGCCCACTGACCACTACCCTATGCTTCTTATTCATGTGGGCACAAATGACACAGCTCAGAGCCCTCCCAACTGGGTCATGAAATACTACAAGGATTTGGGAGCGGGGCTTAACAGGTTGCAGGACAGGTGGTGTTTTCCTCTGACTCCCAGTTTCGGGCTATGGGCTGAGGAGGGAGAGGAGGATCGAGGTAGTGAAATAAAGACTGTGGTGCTGGTGTCATCAGGAGGGCTTCAGCTTCCATGACCACAGTCTTCTCTTTGTTGAGAGAGACAGCGAGCTTCTGGGAAGGGATGGCCTCCACCTCTCTCCGCTGGGGAGGAGGCTGTTCTTAGCCAGACTGGCTGACCTGCTCCACCAGGCTTTAAACTAAGCCTACCGAGGAACAGGGAGACTACCACCACTGCTGACCCACTGAGCAACCGTTGCAAAACCAGCAGGCCAAGGCACTTAAGGGAGCCCACTCCTGCCCCAACACTGGCACAATCTGTAGGCAAGGCAAGGGCCCCCAAGGGGACACTTGCATGCCTGTACTCAAATGCCAGGAGCTTGGGGAATAAACAGGAGGAACTTGTCCTCCTGCTTAACACAATAATTTTGATGTCACAGGGATAACAGAGACTTGGTGGGACTCCACTCATGACAGGGCCACAGGTATAAATGACTATACCCTGTACAGGAGAGATCGAGTGGATAAAAGGGGCAGAGCTATGTGTCCTTGCAAGCCAACATTGATATGCAGGATGGACGACTGGAGACCCTCTGGGTTAAAATCCATGGTGAACACAGCACAGGAGACACTACGGTAGGAGTCTACTACAGACCTTCCACGCAGAATCAAAAGCTTGACCAGGAGTTAGCCAGGGAATTGGCTGAGGCCACATGCTTCCAGTCCATGGCTGTCATGGGAGACTTTGATTACCCAGACATCTCATGGCCAAATATGAACAGTCTTAAAGCTTCCTCATATGTGGATAAGCTCTATCTGATGAAGAAGTCTACGGGCCAATGAGAGATAAAGCACTGCTTGACATGGTACTGGCAACCAGAGACAACCTAATCAGTGACCTAATGCTCACAGGGAAGCTGGGTGACTGCAACCACAAGCTGATCACCTTCACCATCCACTGTAAAGCTGGCAAGTCATTCAGCTATACAAAAGTCCTCAACTTCTGGAAAGTTGACTTCGACAAGCTCAGGAGAATTGTTGATAAGGCCTTAAGGGACCACATCCTAAAGGAGACGGGAGTTCAGGAAGAGTGGTTGCTTCTCAAGGGAGCGATTCTTGACACACAAGCTAAGTCTATTCTGTCTCAGAGGAAAGGCAGCAAAAGGGCACAGCAGCCCCCTTGGCTTTCTGGGGAACTAGCAGACATCCTGCAGCTAAAAAGGAAGACCTACAAAGGATTGAGGACAGGATCTACCTCAAGGAGGAATATTCTGCACTGGTCTGGACCTGCAGGGAGCAAACCAGGAAAGCCAAGGCTGCAATGGAACTCCAATTGGCTACACGTATCAAGGGCAATAAAAAGTCCTTTTTTAGATATATGAGGAGCCAGAGGAAAAGCAAGGGCAACACTGGACCCCTGCTAAACCAGATGGGACAGCTGACAACTGATGGCCAGGAAAAAGCCAACTTGCTAAATGGGTACTTTGCGTCAGTCTTTCACCAGTCCCATGGGACACCCATGCCTATTATGGGACAGGCAGGCCCAGGTGAGGGAGATTTCTTACCCTCCATCAATGCTGACCTTATGACGGAACACTTTGAGAGGCTGGATGCCTTCAAGTCAGCCGGCCCTGACAGGTTACATCCCAGGGTAGTCAAGGAGCTGGTTAGCATCATAGCTTGGCCCATGGCATGGATCTTTGAGAATTCCTAGTGCTTTGGTGAAGTGCCTGAAGATTGGAAGAAGACCAATGTGGTGCCTATCTTCAAGAAAGGGAGGAAAGTGGATCCGGCAAATTACAGGCCCATCAGCCTGACCTCTATTCCAGAGAAGGTCTTAGAAAAGATTATCAAAGAGGCCATTCTTAACAGACTGGCTGATGGCAACATGCTGAGGGATAACCAGCATGGGTTTGTTGCAGGTAGGTCTTGCTTGACCAGTCTCATTTCCTTTAATGACTAGGTGACCCATGATCTGGACAAAGGAGAGGAGATTGATGTTGTATTTCTTGGCTTCAAAAAAGCTTTCGATCTAGTATCCCATGATCACCTCTTGGCAAAACTGACTAACTGTGGCCTCGGGTCCACCACGATCCGCTGGCTAGGGAATTGGCTCCGTGGTTGGACCCAGAGGATGGTGGTTGAAGGAAGTCAGTCATTGTGGTGTGCTGTAACCAGTGGGGTCCCTCAAGGCTCTGTCCTTGGACCTATATTATTCAACATGTTCATTAATGATGTGGACATTGGAGTCAGAAGTGGACTGGCCAAGTTTGCCAATGACACTAAACTTTGGAGTAAAGCATCCACACCTGAGGACAGGAAGGTGATCAAGGCTGATCTTGACAGACTGAGGAAATGGGTGGATAAGAACCTGATGGTCTTTAACACAGAAAAATACAAGGTTCTCCACCTTGGAAAGAAAAACCCACAGCTTGCTTATAGGCTTGGCAGTGCTACACTGGCTAGCACTACCGATGAAAGGGACTTGGGGGTCATGATTGACCACAAGATGAACATGAGCCATCAATTTGATACTGCTGCTAGTAAAGAGAGCAAAAAGCTGGCTTGCATCCATAGATGCTTGTCAAGCAAATCCTAGGATGTCATTTTCTCATTGTACTCAGCCTTGGTGAGGCCACAGCTGGAGTACTGTGTCCAGTTTTGGGCTCCACAATTCAAAAAGGATGTGGAGAAGCTTGAGAGAATCCAGAGAAGAGCCACACACATGATCAGAGGGCAGAAAAACAGACCTTATGATGAGAGAATGACAGCTATAGGACTCTTCAGCCTGGAAAAGCATAGGCTCAGGGGTGATCTGATGGCTGCCTATAAGTTTATAAGGGGTGCTCACCAGGATCTGGTCAAATGTTTGTCATCCCATGGGGTACTGTGGTGAACAAGGTCGAATGTTCATAAACTCCTCCATGACCGTTTCAGGCTGGATATAAGGAAGAACTTCTTTACTATCTAAGCCACCAAGGTCTGGAATAGCCTGCCACTAGAGGTGGTTCAAGCACCTACTTTGAACACCTTCGAGAGAAATTTGGGTGTTTATCATGCTAGGATCCTATGACTCCTGCTGACTTCCTGCCCCTGGGGCAGGGGGCTGGACTCAATGATCTTCCGAGGTCCCTTCCAGTCCTAATATCTGTGAAATCTATATTGGGTGAAGTTCATGCAGGAACTTAGGTATTGCAATGAATGCTTTTTGTAGCCCTTTCCTCTTTAATTGAGGGGTCACCTACTCTGGTTGACAATCAATTTGGCACTGGGTACAGGTATATATGTTGGCAGTTACCATGGAACAGCTGATGCATTATAAATCCCTACCTTCTTCCTTTACCTTATGATAACTTCTTCACATGCTTATAGCAGAGGAGCCTAGTGATTAGAAAGAGCTGAAATGATAATCTGATACTCTAAAGTGTCAATGAAGACCACAGGGCCCAGTCTTTCAAGTTTAAATAGGAATTATAAAAAGGGACCCCAGAAAATATAGCCTGGAAGATAAATCTGTCATAGGAATGATGGGGAAATCAATCTGTTTTATGGGGGAGACAAAATGTTTATGACCCACCGTTTGTTCTGTTTCAGCAATAGAATCAGACTGGGTCAGAAAAGCAAAAATGACAAGCTAGATTTCTAGAGTATAGCGCAATAATTTAGGAGCATATTCACTTTCAGATTCAGCTTTGAATACACATGAATAGTAGTCTAGGATGATCAGATAAGAACAACCCCCTTCAGCCCCCACCAACACACACTTAAATATATCACAGATGTTTCCTGAATCCCTTGGAGTGTAAAATGAAACCTCTGCCATTCTTTTATCTGCCTTACTGACGTACTATCCTATCTGAGTGGCTCAAAGTAGGGCAGTTACCCAGCAACAACCTGGGTGCTGGACACCCCAGGGTACCATGAGAGCCTTTCAGGGGTATTGTGGTGTGGGTGCCCACTGCAGGTGTGGCACAGGTTGCCTACACCTCTCTTTTCTGGAGGAGCATATGCAATTGGACTGGGAAGGGCTACAGTGAGAATGGGCATTCCTACTTTCTTTAGGTTTATCAGGTAAGCTTAATGCAAGCAGTAGCATGTATCCCAGCCAGAGCCCTTCCTGATTTAGCTGCATATAAGATACATGGTGCAGTTCCATTTGGCTACGGTGGTGGCAGCAGCACCCTGGTTAAGAACCACTAAGGTAAACTGAGGGAGCACAACAGTGGTTCTCAACTAGGGTGCCTCCAAATCAAAAGTTATGTGCGTCAAATCCAAAAAGATTGAGAACCAGTGCTCTAGAGTAAGGGTATCCAACTGATTTGACTCTGTGGGCTGGATGAGTGGTGAAGGGCCAGTCATGGGCTGGACCAGACCTGCAGACTACCCCTCCATTTTAGTTTTACTCTGATTGTGCTGCCCAGCTCCAGATCTGCTGTGGCATGCAGCATGGCCCCAGAGCTGCAAGTGGCTGCTCCAGGGCTGTGCTGCTTGTAGCAGCCACTCCACTGCTCTACAGGCATCATGAGAGGCCTTCCACCACTCACATGCTGCATCCTGCGTCCAGTGCACCCATACACACACCAGAAGCCAGATGATACAGCTCTGTGGGCTGGATATGGCCTGCCAGCCAGGTCTTTGACACCCCTGATTGAGATCCTTAACATATTATTTAATAGGTCAAATCATACTCTCAGCTGGCTAGTGTGAGACTAGAAGGATCTGTTGATTTTTTTTTTTTTTTTTTTTTTTTTTTTTTTTTTTTATGAAAGAATCAAGAGAGAGTACTATGGACAGAAGGGAAGCTCCAGATGATGGCTTTCAAATATAATCTCAACAGTGAATGAGTGATGTTGTAGCTGTGATGGTCTAGAAATTATGAGAGAGGAAAGGATTATGTAGGGTGATCGCTTTTATTGGACCCACTCTGTAGTTGGAATAAAATTAGACAGCTTTAAAACACATTCTTCAAAGAATGTGTTTGAAAGAGACAGCTCTGTCTGATCCCTGGGGACTAGTCCTAACAGCAGGACTATGGAAAAAAGCAAGCGTGCCTGTTCTATTTTGCTCTTGAACACACCTCCTTCTGGCTCCCCATTCATGCCTGGGCTGTCTGCTCCAGGAACCAGGGATAGCCCCACTCCTCTGCTCCCAAGCTGGAACAGTGAGGGGTGGCTTGACAAGGGGGCGGGGGGAGGGAGGGAAGTTTGGCTGGGGATGCCTCCCAGTCTATTGGGGAGGGACTGCTTACCTCAGGCAAACCCTGTCTGGGGCCAGGCAGGGGTGTTAAACACCCTTTCCCCGCTCAAATTTACTGCTGGCTGCAGCTGTGGACTACAAATCCCAGAGATTATCTTGAAGAGGAAGCAGTGAGCAACCCTGCAGAGTGCTGCTGCTGTAATTCTGGACTGCAAATCCCAGAGACCTTGGGGACAGCAGGAAGAGGAAGTAAACACACAGCCGGAGAGCCATGCTCTGGCACCCCCCAGATTCTGGCCTGAGCCGCTGCAGGCATGTGGCTGCATTTCCTGAATCAAAGGTAAATGTCTGCTTGCTTCTGTTTCAAGTTAATCTGTACACATTCAATCCTCCACGGAAGTTCAATAGCTGGGGGAAGGAGAGGGGCTGAGCAACCCAGAGTAGATGTAACCACCCTCCCTGCCACCACAGCACTGAGCTGCTCCAGCTTTCCCTGCGGAGAGCATACCTTAGGGTAAGTGGCGTGGCTGTGGCCAAACTGCAGCCAAACACGCCAAAACTGGTTGTGCCCTCAGGCTCTAGAGGTCTTATCCCAGGTGGACACCATCTATGGCCCTACAGTTTTACTCTCAGAGTGCTTAGCTCATGGGATATATCCTCAACTCATCTGTCATGTCTTGATCTTTGCAATTAGAGGGAGGGTCCTGGAGTGTCAGAGCAACAACTCTCATGAGAGGCTCACGCAGCAGATGTCCTTAGGGCTTCTCCTCGCCTTTCACCCCTTCCACATACCAACCAGGTGTCAAATCATGGTTTAGGCTCGGAGTCCCGGGTACACCGGGCCAGAGCCAACAACCTGCTTGTGAAGCAACTTACGTGCTTGTGCTTATCAGATATGTACCAGGTGTGTCCTTAAATGTTGTGATTACAGGTCCACGCTAATCCTTATTAATTCATAGAAGCATCACTTCACAAGCTCCTCTTGTGGCAAATTCATTAACCCTTAAACATATAAATAAATCAATTCTTTGACCCTGGATAACAGTAATTGACTGGGGGTGCCAATTGATCAGTAGATCAGCCCTCTTCATGCTCAGGATACTCGTCCCCTTTCCAATTAAACCTCAAATAACAAAAAAGAAATGGCACCTTTTCAGTGCCTGGGTCTCCAGGTTACTCATGCCTCCAGACTCACGTGTGCCTCTTCTCCCATGGGTCTGTGTACAGAGGTCCATGTGGAGCCTCTCTCATTGTTTGCTCCTGCTATCCCTCTCCCAGGAGTCAGGGCTTACCAGGTGACTGAAACCCACTCCAGGTTTTCAGTCAATGGAGCCTGTCCCATCTCCTGCCTGCCCCAGGGTAGCTGGACTCTTGCTACCACAGTCTCTGAAGCTGCTTCTGCACTGCCCCATTCCTTCTCTGCTCACTGGCTTAGGTTGTGGGCTTATGACATCAGCCCTGACGCATGCACCAACCTGCAGTGAGCACATACTACTAAAACGGGGCAGCTGCTATGTATACCACTCCATTGCCAATGCCACAACACCTGCAGATAGGGAATAGCCATCTTCTACTCTTACCAGGCTATCGGTCACTCATTGCAAGCAGCCTGACATGCCTCTCAGGGTCCTCTTGTGCTGATATCAGTGTGTCTGGCACTCCCCACTATCACAGAGGCACATAAAACTAGTGCCTCAGACCATGTAGTCAGTCTGGCCCTGCAGGCAGTGGAAAAAGAGATCTGAAGCAAGATGGCTGCAGGAGAGGGACTGACGAGCACCTGAGGTGCTGTTGGAGTTGCAGGTAAGACTTATGACTTGCAGGAAAGTAAGATCCAATATGGGGATAGTTGTAGCCTGTAGGCTTGTATTTTGATTTAAGGTTTAGACTAGTGGACTGGGTGTAGCTATAAGGGATGTTGTAGAGCCACAGAGGGTGTCAGAGGGCACATGAAAGCTTGAGTTTGGCAGGGGCACAAGGCACTATGATGCCCAAGGGGCACAAGGGTGTTTTAGGCCCTGTCAGGGCCAGTCTGAAAACACAGGCAGGCCAAAGCTAGGAGAATTAAAGCCTGTGGCAGGTGGCCTAAAGCCAGGCAGATGAGGGCCAGAACCCAAGATGGGCAGATACCTGGGGCCAGGGGCCCAAAGCCCAAAAGGATGAGATGGGGTTTGGAGCTCATAAGTTGAGGCGCTGTACAATGGGCCTGGGCTGAGGAGCCCAGATAGAGGAAGGGGGCAGAGGCTGAGAAGACCAAGGCCCCAACAAGGGCATGAAGGCCTGAGAAGGCCTAACATTGGAGTGATTAATCTGGAACATCTGTCAGGCCTGAGCATGGCTATAGGGGTGGAAGGAGGCCATGAATAGCTTTTAAGGTCCAGGTGCTCTGGGGACGCAGGCAGGTCAAAAGGGCCCACATAACACTTGAGGGGCAGGATTGGTACCAGTTGAGCCTGAGAAGGACCTGTTGGCTAAAAAGCAAACACGGGCTCAATCTGACACCCAACAGCAGCCTCCCTTTTTATACATCAAGTAGTTACATCGTGGCAGATGAGCAAAAGGAGTGTACTTAGGAAGCCAGAGTGGGGCAGGAGGCGTGCAGCAATCGGGGGGCATCAGGGACATCTCTGAGGGCCCAATCCTGTTACAGGCACTTTCAGAGAATGACCATGTAAGTGGAAAAGGAAAGCATTGGAGTGCCCAGTCAGCAAGATATAGGTGGCTGCACAGTAAAGGGAAGAAGAGGGAAATCCTCCATCTCTAGGGTTGCCAGCCCAAGAAAAAAAATGACAATCTGCAAACTTTTTGCTGAAATCACACTTTTTACTGATATGTTTTAACTCATACATATTTTACGTAATGTGAAAGTAACTCTTCTATTAGGTCTTGCCCTGCTGCCAAGTCCCAGATATAAGGGCTGAGTTCAAGTTTAGGGGTTTAACACCAATTGGAGTAAAAAAGTAAAAAAGTTTGGTTAAGTAGAAAGTTTTCAGTAAAAAAAAATTCTTGGGTTTTATACTGCTCTTTCCCCCATAGGTATTCCCTACTCACCCTCATGCCCATGACCACACCCTGCACCATGCTGTTCCTCACAAGTACACCTCCCAGGCTTCCACCCACCGGCTCTGCTGTTCCCAGCAGAGACCTTTAAAGAGCCTACTCATGACCCAGCAGTATTACAGGCAGCTCATGGGACTCAAAAGCAACAGCAGCATCAGCACATGGGTAGAAGGGAAGGAACTACAAAGTGCTGAGAGAATGCTCAGGGTGTAGGGTGAGGTGCTCCCACTTGGACATGGGTGACACTGCTGTTCTCTGTCCATCAATATTGCACCCAGCTTCTTTCCAACCATGGAACTTCAATCAGTCCTGACTGCTTAGGGTTTTTATGGATGACTTAAGTTTTTTTTTCCAGATCTCAGGGACAGGCAGTTTTAGTCTGAATGTTTACTGACCATCCATAAGTTTACAGAGAGTTGGCAGCTCTGTCTGTCTCAAAAGCAGCATCAAAGCCAAGCAGGAGAGGAAGAGCTGTGAGATCTTTGGTATTGTCCAGGTCTAAGGGCAGTATGAGTTAAATAGGCAGAACAAAAACAAGGTGTATGTTGTTAAGTAATTTTCTTTTATCAGCCAGACCATCTTACTGTTTCCTCCCACACACATCTCAGACAGATTTTTCACAGCCACTATGTTTCAAACTTTTCTACACAATTTTGGTGGCTTTGTCCTCTCATGTTGGGAGATTATTATCCTTCCTTTTCAGTTCCATATTTAATTTTTCAGACCTTTGGTTTTGTAGCTATCAGTTTCGTAATGTATTGTCAGTTTCTGCTCATGGTCAATTTCCATAGAAACTTCTGTATTCTGAGCCTTTAGAAAACAGAGTTCAGCCCAAATAACTTTTATTGACTACGGACCACAATTTCTTCTCTCAGAAATAAAACCATGGGAAAGGATATAGAGTTTAGACGACACATAGAACTCCATATGGTTAGTTATGATCCCTTAAGAAATAGTACATTATATTCCAGGAAGAAAGGGAAGGACATGGCCTTTAAAAACTTTCACCAAACTACTAAATCTGCTGGAATTATAGGTTCAAACCCTGGATCCTGGAATATGTGCTGAAAGTCCAGCCATATTCTTCTGTGACTCTTCCCCCACTGTGCATCCACCTGGCCTGCTATTTGAGGGGTATGAAGGAGACCTGATGCTGGTGTAACCAGAGTTAAAGTGCTTCATGAGGTCTTGCTTGAAAACCCATCAGGCTAGCTGCAGTGAGCATGGCACCCAAAGCAGCAATCCCCAGCTAATACTCACAACTGGGGTATTTTCTCTTCTGTGAGATCAGATTGCAGGAGGAACTTTGTTGTGCTACTTCTCTTTGGCACAATTCCCTGCCCCAAATCCAACAGTCCCCTTTATGGCGCATACTGAAACATGTAGACTCCACAACTAGAACAAAAGTCCTGGTGTTTATATTTGTGGTTCCTAACACTTGGATGGACTTTGTTCTGTCAGAGAGGATACATACATTTTCCTCTAGAGGGCACACATACTCTAATATTGACACAGATACAGTGCTTAAAGTCACATACCCTTATTTTTAAACAATGTATAAACTGCTTAGTTAAATTAATCCCATTGATTTATTTAAATTTCATGTGAGGTGGTTGAAGAGTTGTAGATTCATGCACGGTAAGTATATAGTGCGTTATAAAACTGGAAGTTATGTGCTATCTGCCTTCAAATACTTGGGTTCTGTTAATCTACCTGTTAATCTAAATTTAGGATATTTTTCCAGTATATGGAAAGCTGTAGGAATGAAAAAGATGCTCAGAATTATTTTAATATTTTTATTGTGCCTTATTTTCTTAAGACCTACAAGTCCTAGGATATGGATACATGGAAAAAGAGTCCAAGAGTGCAGTGTTATTACACTCCCTCCACAATTAAATTATGTAAAATAAATTGAACCAAATCTTTAGACAGGTAAATAACTTAATTTAGCCATGTAAGATTGACAGATTAGCATTTTGAATTAATTACCTGAATTTTAGACCCTGTTCCACCACCCAGGAGAAAAAATGGAGGAGGAAGAGGCCCTTCCACCTTTTAGCTTAATAGCCCAGTAATTAGGGCACTTATCCAGGAAACTAGTCTCCCTTACCCAGGCAGGGCTTGAACCTACATCTTTTACTTCCTAACAGAGGACCCTAGTTAGCAGGTCATGATCTAGGTGTAGTCAAGGGCAGCCTCCATCCTTGCTCTTGAAGCTGGCCAAATGGACAACTCAGAAAGGAAGATATGTGAAGCCAGAGAGAGTTTTGTTTAATATGAATAGTAACTCTGGCCTAGAAGGGAGATGGTTCCCTTGGTTCTGGCTTCTGTCCCCAGTGCAGCACAAACTGTCTATTCACATTATCCAATGACTGTTAAATGCAAGATGCAGAAACACCACCAGGGGCCAGATGCAGGGCCCACTTGTCTTCCTCCTTCAGTGTCAAACATTTCAGGATTTAGATGGAGTTTATATACTTTTCTGTGTGGAATACGATTGTGACATAGCAGGAGTAGGCGGAGCAGGTCCCTTCTGTGGACACTCGAAAGGTCAAGGCAAGTTGTGCAAGAGGAGTAGAAGCTAAATTCTGTAAGTGCTCTGAAGTGCTACTTAAGCTGATGAAGTTAGCTGCTAGCTACTCATTTACAGGAAACATGTATTTGGGCCACTGTTTTTAAAGGTCATGAAAAATCTCTTTTGCTGCAAAAGGGCGCAGATTGAAAGCTGAGGTTTTACTGTCTCACAGAAAATCAAACAGTAGAAGGGGGAGAATAATTATCAAAAAGGATTACACATTCCTGATTACAGAACATATCATTTTCTCCTTCATTTGGTGATTACAAAGCTCAGCTATAGAAGGAGTAATAGAATGATCTGTCCCTTGTGGATTGCTCTCATCACCTCGGTGTGGAGAATGCAATCCTGTGCATTTTACCCAGTTGTTTACTAATAAACTGCTGATCAGAGACTGTTCTGAAAGTTTCCTGTCTTATTTTTAAAACTGTGTGCTATACTCATTTACATATGACTCAAGAACCAATGAGAAACTGATCATTCATAACAGTCACTGGCTAAGTGACTTTATCATTCATAAAGTCAAGCCTTTTCTACAGAAACCATTGATTAGCAGCCATACATCTCCTTGTCTGACTGACTGAGATTGTCGCCTTCCTAGAAGACTGGTTCTTGATTAAAAGATTCAGGAACGGCAGAGTATCCACAACATCCACTTGCATGTTGTTGATATAATTTTAGGCTAGCTGAACAAAGACATGTTGTCCCTTGTACTCAGTTATGAAGAAAGCAAGCTTTGGAGTTGATGGTTTTGCCTTTGCTGTGCTACAGTAAAAACAAGATGTTATATACTTGTTCGTATTTGCATTTGTGTTGTTGAAAAGTCAACAGACAGCCTGCTCTTGGAGAGTATAAGGATATCTAGAAATATCTGACTGTTGGTACCCAGAAAAACTGTCTCTGGAGAAGATTTGATGATTTGTGTTGGTTAATCTTGAAAAATCTTGGCAACTTTCTTTAATTTGCCAGATGTTACCTATACTGTAGATCATAGTTTCTTAGTAGGTAGGGTTGGAAGGGATCTGAGCAGATCATCAGGGGTGTTAAACTCACCCAAGGCCCCAGGCCAGATTTAGACTATGGGGCTCCTCCTCTTGGGCTGCATCTGTGAAGCCAGTAGCTGCAATGTAGTGGGTCCAGTGGTGGCTGTGGTGAGTCCAGGAAGTGGTGGATCAAGTGTCCACACGGCAAGTGGGGCTGTGTCAGCACATCTGTTGCTTGCCTTCCTGCTGTTGATTTGCCATGTGCATCAAGGCCCTGGGGTCGCAAATTCTGCAGCAGACCATGCCACTCCCTAGTCGTGCCTCCAACTTTTTCTGGTAGTCTGCTGGGCCAAATGGATTGGCTTTGTTGGCCACAGCAGGCACATATCTTTGACAGCCCTGATATGGATTAAAAAAACCTTCCATACCTATTAGTTCATGGTTGGAGCCTTGGAGGGGAAAAAATTCTATAGCTGGAAAAATTATTTCTTGCAAACTTTTCAATATATATAAAGAGTTGTGTAAATATTACTTAACAAAGTTTATGCTCCATCATGGTCTTCAGAAATTCTAATATGGACTCCATCATAAAGGGACTATAATTTCCCTAATTTTATCCACAGTGCATGGGTTTTCCAAGGAAACAAAATTAGGGATTGAAAATTTTGCTTTCTGAGTGCATCTGCAAGTTGCTGTGTCACCATATGGCACACTCTGGCAACGTAGCAATCACATGGGTCTACATGTGATTGGCAGCTACATCACCATAGCAGCATGCTTACCCAGTGTAGCACGCTGCTACAATGATGTAGCAATGAAATCTAACCATGTGCTGCATACCCAGTGCAGTAACCACCCGTACTTCCTTTTGGAAGCACTAAAACATGGCTAGATCCTTCCTCTGTACCCCAGCTGAAAAAAAAAACTTAAAAAACTCAGTGATGTCACATCTGCTAGAGAGATGGTTCTAAGAATATTGTCCCTTATGAAAATACCGCAGTGCTGTGCAGCCAGAAAAAGATAACCTGAGCTTGCCGCTATATGATTAAAAAACTCAAACTAAGCAAGACAAAAACTAGCTGCAGTTGGGCCAGAATCTCTTCTTTCTGGGTTTAAGTCTTGTCTTCCCAGCCTTCTGTTCGTGAGCCCCCTGTCCTTACCTACATGAATGCCATGTGCCCCTCGAGGCCAGGCGGGCATGGTGACCACCCTCAGGCAGCAGTGTTGGCGGTGATGGTGTGCTGGCAGTAAATGGAGAGCTCCTACAGGTGGCTGCAGCATTGTCAGTGGCAGGGGACATGGTGAATGCCAACCAGTGGTCAGCCATCACCAGCAGATGCCGGCGATTGGGGGCCAGCTGCAGATGCTGCTCTCGGGGGGAGGTGGGGAGTGGCAACCACCCACAGGCACCACTGGCAGCGTTGTCAGCACTTTTTGCAGGGGGTGCACCGCCAAGCTCAGGGGGGAGGGTGTGCACTCCCTATGCATCACCAATGCTTACCTGTGTGCAGAAATAAAAACCAAGATGCAATAAACCTACCCATTTAGTTCTTTTTTTGGTTTAGACTACTGTAGAAAAAGGCTCAGACTTCAAAATTTTGGTGAGATTAATGGAAAAAAGATGACTAAATCTATTAGGCAATCATTAAAATCTTTGCCAAAAACCCTTATATATAACTTGTAACAAGTCCCTGTCAGGTCCGTGCCAGTCAGATCCCAGAAGTCCTGGACCTGGTCCCGCTCACCACAGTAATGAAAATCCCATTGTCTTTCCTGAGCCAGGGTTTCACTCTGATTGCACCTCAGTCAACATTTTTTTCAAACATGTAAACTAGCTCAGTACATTGTGTAATCAGGTCCTAGGGGAAACTGCATCACTGTCTTGTTGCTGTGGGGCTGTGTCACAAGGCTAGCATACAGTGCTATTCTTTCTCTTTTTTACTCTTTTCAAAAAGCAAAGTGGTTTGGGTAACACCTCTTAAGATGTAGATGGTTTAAAATAGGCTAAAGCAAAGCACCATTAGCTACAGCTCTGCTGAAGAGGGCACCACTCAAGCTCTGATTAACTGGTAAAATGAATTTGAATGTTGTATAGAAATATGTTTGAGCACCTGCGACTAGTTAGAAAAGAAGAGATTATTGCATTGCTCTTGAGAACTAATAAAGAGGTGTTTTGTAGCTTTCACTAAATGTATGTGCTGTTGCTGCTGCTTCTCTTTATTACCTGCATTAGTGCAGCACTTTGCAGCCCTTGTAATCTCTTTAGCTTTCTGTTTGTACTTGGAGGTCTCTTATACACATACATTTTTACTGTTTGTTTATGTACTTTTGTATATAATGTACAGACACAATACGAATGCCATCAATCTGACTTAAAAACTTTAATTTCACCCCTTTTAATTTATGTTCAGTAATAGTTGGGCATGTAACAGCAGACAGTACTTGATGTAAATGTTAAAGCTTATGTTAACAGGTGAAAATAATGCATACTAGTAGCTCATGAGGATAAATGTATCTGTGCAAGTGCTGCTTTGTTCAATAGAAGCAAAGATTGTTTGTTATTTCAGTCTACAGATAGCCATAGAAGAAGAAGTATACAGTGCTTTATGAGGTGTTCTGTAGGAATACTTCACAGCTTTGAAACACGATTCATTTGCTTTTGTCATTAGATGGAGCAATAAAATCAAAAGACCCTTAATAAAGTATGAATAAGGTAATAAAGTATGCTGTAGGAAAATTTTAAATACTTTATAATGCCTGTGGAGTTATATTGTGTATGTCTTGTTCATTTGAATTAGTTTGTCTTAATTTTCAGACAAATTGCATGGTCTCTGTGACCAGTTAAAAAACTAATATTCAGAATTAGTTGTCAGCACTCTTAATATATGTGTACAGTCAAACCTGGATTACTGCACACTTGGTTTATTGATTCATTTGCATATCTGAATAAATAAAGTACTATCTAATGTTTGGTTTTCTGATGGCACATTGAACTGTTTAAGTCCAACCTTCTTCTCCCCAAAACTATTTTAGGTTAGCCAGATACACTGAACACTTAGATGTATGGAGAACCCTTAACAGTGATAATGTTATCTACCTCTAACATTCAGAAGACTTAATTCTTCTTAAAGCTTAAGTGCATGCAAAAATGTAGGTAGTTACTGTATCCACAACTGTGAACTGTGTTCATGGTGGCCAGTTCATCCATGAACTGTGTTCATGGTGGCCAGTGGCTGGTCAAAGTCTTGATTTTTCTTCTACATATCATTCCCATAAAACAAGGGTGGATTTGAACAGCTTAATCTATCAGTACTGTTCTATGAGACCAGTACTGCTCACAGGAACAACCCAGCACTTCAGCTGTATCTGATGGCCACAGAGCAACCTTTCATGCCCCTCAGTGGCCAAGTTGATAGAGGCAATTGGCATTAATTTGGTTCACAATTTAAAGTTTGCCTGCTTGCTTTTTAAATATGAAGATAAGATGGGCAAGAATAGCATGTAAACTAAGAGATTAGAGTTGAAGGCGTCCTCCTATGGCAGAAGCGGAATTTTCTTGCTTTCTCTAAAAATGTACAAAGCCAGCGTTGTTTGAAAGCATAGGCACTGTATGCCTGCTGGAGCCGTTCCTACTGTGCTGGATCTCAGCACTAAAAAAGATTAGTTCCAGATCCTCCATTATCTGATATGTAGTATGCTGTTGTGGCAGACATAATGATTAACAATTTTGAAATCTCTCAGTTAGGAGGATAAGACATTTTATTGTTGTGCGTATTTTCTGTTACATTCAGTATTCTCTCTCTCTCCTCCTTTCTCCCCCCACCCTGCTCCTCTTCTTCCAGGCAGTGGAAGAATTTATGGCTAAGCCTAATGTTTTCCTGGATGTAAAAAAAACCATTCTTCTACTCCTGCAAGTGCTAGAAATGGCATGTTGTTTGCATCACTCTGGTATTTCCTTTTCCTCCCAAAGAATCAGAGTTTTTGGGAAATGTTTTCTTCTTGGGTGGTATAAATAGATGTTATTGGATGCTCTTAGGCTTCACCCAGCAATTGTCTTCAGGCATTTACTTTGGCTTGCCAGAGAAATCAGAAGGTCACAGCCAGAAAAACAGCAACATGATGAATGAGTACTATTAATCTACCTGTCTATGTTCCTGCCAGGCTTGGCATTTTCTCTGGTTGCCTTGTTTGGTTTTATAGCTTTATTTATACAGTTTACAGTTCATTATCAGATAAATATAATATAATGAGAACAGATCCTAACTAACAGAAACCTGTCTTCAGCTTTCAGCCTGTTCCCGAAGCAGCTCTATAGTTAATTGAAACCAAGGCTGGCACAATGAAGGATAAGCAAGGCAAGCTTGGATTTCCTTGTGATGATTTTATAGCCCCTAAACTTTTTCAGGAAGGAAGATATTAGTGGATAATGGTGATCCTAACTTTTTTACCTGCATTTGTCCTATTGACTCTGAGGCTAGGAACAGACATTCAAAAAGTCTAAGCCTAAACTGAGTCAATCTTTGCAAGTTAGTCTAAACTGCCTAGGCTGAACCAGTTTGCAACTGCACAGGAATCCTCTCTGGACTGAAAAATGCAGGCACATGCCTGCAGTGGATCAGGCTACAAGCTGGGGGAAGGGGGACGGAGGGTGGTGATAGAGTAGTCCTCCCTTCCCTTCAGTAGTGCTGAGCTGAGGTGGGGATGGCCAGGCCCCAGCAGGATGCTCTGATTAGGGAAAGGTCCTCCCTGCCACTGGTCAGCGAAGGAGCCAGCAGGGATTTGCACAGTGTTTACTTATACAGCATGGAGTTACAGGGGAGACATTTATCACCCCATCAGTAAAACAAATGTATTTCTCATTAGTTTAAGCTTTTCTTAAACAACTTTTTTTCCAAGGAGGGACATTACCAGCTACCTGTTGATTAGTTTTAAAGAGCCCTAAGCAGTCTGCCTTTGTCCTGTCTCCCACAGCACAGATGGGACTGTAGCCAGCATGTGGTATGCTAGCTAATGCTGAGAAGTATCTGTGTAAGGCAGAGTGGAGGGGGGAATCCCTGCTAAAGCAGGGAGTGGGGAGGGAATGAGCAGGATGGAAGCCAGGCAGATGCCCTGTACCTGCAGTCTGCTGCAGCTGCAGCCAGGCAGCAAAGGGAGGGGCCAACCCTGCTGGGCTGGAGCAGAGAGCAGAGCCCCACCAGAATTGCAAAGCATCTGGGATTCTGGAGGAGTCTGATTTAACTTAAACCAAGAAGGTGTCTGGGACAGACATTTCATAAATCAGTTTGAGCCCAATCAGTTAAGTCTGATACTACATTCAACCAGGTTTGTCTGAAACCAGTTTCAGCTATTTTCAAACCAGCTTATGTGCACTGAACATCTGTTCTGTTACAAGTTTAAACCAGTTTCTGATCACTTAAATCAGTTTATGTGTAGTGTCTGTCCCTAGACTTAGGGTCTTTCAGCTGGCACAGGGAAATCTTGTCTGGGAATATATTTTGGGTAGCAAACACATTTAAGATTATATTCTTTGCAGATATTTGTGAACAGAAATAGAAGCAAAATTGACTTACAGTGAATTGCATGCTTGACTCTAGATTTCTTCCCCCCGCTAATGTCTTAATTTCTTCACTGTTTTTGGACTTTTGAATGCAAACAGTTCAATTTTTTTAGTAAAATTTAAGTGTTATAGGTCACAGTATTTTCCATGTCTTCTCTATAGCTGTAGACATGTTTACACCTTTCAAAGTAAGGTAGTGTACCAAATAAGAAATAGCCAAATAAATGTTGCTTTTTATATCTGATTTGGGTAAGATCCTTATCCTGATAGGTTAGACTGACTAACCTAAAACAAATAGTCCTAGGTTATTCACCCTAATCTTGTATGGAAGAAGGCAAATATGAAGGGGGAAAGGTATTAAACAACTGAGATGCTGGTCTCTTGAAGGAGGTCATTAGCAGGGTTGTTTCTGATAAAAAATAAATCTCCAATTTTTAGATTAAAAAAGTACCCCAAATCCATATTTTTCCTTAATCAAAATGAAACATTACTAATAGATAGATAGACAGTAGTGTTTCATTTTGATTATGGAAAAATGTGGATTTGGGGTTACTTTTATAAATCTGAAAATTGGAGATTTTTTTACTAGAGATTATCATCAGATCAGTTGGAAAAAAAATATTTTTGCCCCTCCTGGAAATAGAGTGGATAGTGATAGGAAGCCTTTGCAATGGGGTTGAAAAGAAAACAACAGCCTTGCATTGTGCCTAACTGGTTGTCCAACAGGCTGCTTTGGTTTCACTTCCAGGAACCTATGAGAACCTGACAGCAGTGGAGGTGAGAGAAACATTGTGCCAGCCTATTTAGTATAGACAAACGCTTTTATCTGAACCTTTCTTTGTTACAGGAACCTAGACCATTGTATAACAGAAGGTGCCAGTTTTATTCAAGTGGAATAGGATTCTTATATGATGCCTACCAGACAGAGGTAAACAAACATCTCATTTCTTGTGTGGCTTTCTGGGCAGGTTTGGGCTGTGGGCTCATTAGAAACCCAAATGTGCTTTTCTCTGAATAGCAAATCAAATTTATTTTTCACTGTGTGTTTTTGAGGTGGTGATAATATTTATATTAAGCGTATTTACTTTGGAATAGGAGCAATTCTCATTCCATCTTTATTATGTAGTGGTCTGCTGGAATATATTTGTTACATTTGGGTCTTTCTCTAAAGAGGCTTTTGTTAACTAGAGTTTTCTAGTAAATAATTTATTTAATTTATGTTGGGCAGAAAACTTCAAATCTCCTCTAGGTTTATAGCAAAGAACATAGATATTTTGTGCTCTGCTTTTTTATTATAGTGTTAAAATGGCAGGAAGAGTGTCCATATAGAAATTTCAGCTTGCTGAAATAATCTTGACTTAGTTTCTCTCTCTCTCACTCTTAAAAATTTTCTTTACTATTACCATTAATTCTGTAGGGGTTGTTTTTCAATCTGGGATGCTAACTTGGTGGCAGTGAAAAAGAAATCAACCAAAGCAGAACTGAAAGGAACCATATAAGAAACTGCTAAGATGAAAATATTTGTACAATATGGGAGAATTATGAAGACCAAACCGCCTCACATGGTAACCACATTGATACATGCTTGCAGAATGGTAAAGCAGTCTCAAATATTTTAAGCATGCAGTCTATTTTCGATCAGCACAAAATATTGGATCCTGGTTTACTCTGATTTAAAAAATATATATATATCTATATATAATATTAGTGGTGTTTTATTTTAATCATGGAAAAATGTGGATTTTGGATTACTTTTTTGATTAAAAAATTGGGGATTTTTTTTTAATAAGAGAAAACCAGGATCCCTGGTTATTATCTTTAGCTTGCAGCTTACATGTACCCAGATTGAAGCAATGCCAGTAGCATTTGTAACCTATATGAGTCCATAGTATAAGGGAAGGTGTCTCTTTCAGTCTGTAGCTCCACTTTTGCTTTTGGCAGGTGGTTTTGGTTGATTCTCTTCATATTGGCAGTGGCTGGTGATGTGCTCAACGTAAATGTCCCATGACCATCTGATGGTGACCAGTACCATGAGGTGCTTCATGAACTAGGAGAGGAGCAGTGTCAGAGTATTCTGCAAGCTTTCAGGCTGCTCCTGTCACTTGTGTCCATGTGCTGGGTGCACCAATGGTTAGCTCTAGGGCTGTGCGAAACGGCTGCGTTTCGATTTGGTTTGAGATTGGGCCATTTCAGAGGATAGTGATTCATTTACGTGTTTTGGTTCAGAGTCCTGGGCTCCCCCTGCACTGGCAAATAGCAAGCTTCTGTGGCTGGGAGCCTGCAGCTGATGAGGCTCATGGCTGTGGGGGTACCCCACGTGCTCCTGCGGCTGGGAGTCCCATCAGCTGACAGCTCACAACCGTGATGGAGCACCTGGCCACGCATTTAGTTAATGGCCTGACAGGAATCAGCCACAAAGTGATTACACACTTTTGTGGAATAACTTTGTGGTTTATTTCTCATGTTATCATACTTTTAATTGATTTAACATGTGGCTGGATCACAATTTAAGATGTGATTAACTGGGTCAGTGATATACCTACCAAGTAAACTCAAGTATATCACTTGTTTTTTTTTAAGGCAGGGGTGTCAGATAAGTGCCTTGGCCTGGATCTGAACCATGAGAATCCTTGTGTGGATCCTTGTGGGGGTCCAGCTACAGCATGGGGTCCAGTGACAGAAGTGATAAGAGCTCTGGTGGTGGATCTGTGGGGTGGGTGAGTCAAGGAGCAGTGGCGATGAGCCAAGGCCAAATGGCCCCAGATTTAGCCCACCGATGGCCAGGGCCATTCTTGGCAGACTGAACAGAGAGGGTGTGCAGGCCAGTGTGCTGTATGTTTGATACCCCTGCTTTAAGAGATTGGAGGTATTTGACTGTATCTAAAGATTTTAAGAATGTATGAAGTTGAGAAGCTTTGACCTAGACCTTTTTTGGCAAAATAAAAACTAGCATGTTGATTTAAGCCTAAAGAATAACTTTCTTGTCTGGTCATTCACTGACATGTTTTTCCAACTGCACTGATCTGGACCTAATTCAGAGCTAATGATCCATAGCTTTCAAGTTCGTCTTTCGTTTACTGACCTCAGCCAACTGGTAATCAGCTAGAATAGTTCTTACAAAGAAGGCCAATTGCTTGTTCTATAAAATTTTCCAGGGCACTAGATTTGTTCAAAATGCCATTAATAGTATGCAACAGGTAATATGGCTTGCTAAGTTTTCTCAATGTATTACTTTTCTTTGCCAGAAGCAGATGCCATTTGATGTTTTTTCATAGCTGTTGTGAGGTGAGAACATCTCTCAAGTTGGTGCTGGGGAAATAGAAAACCACACACTTGAGAAGCATAACAGTCTGGCCTCTGACATGAAAAAATAGGATTAGACATGCAGAATACCCACAAACATCCTGATTCTACCCCCAGCTCTTCCTGAGCATTTATTCACTCATCTCATAAAAAGAGTGTCTGGCCCTCTCTTGGTTCTTCTTGCACCTTAAAAAAAAAACAGTTATAAAAATGGACAACTCCAGTAGCCCCTTCACCCAGTAATTAGCATGCACTGTAACAAAGATGCTAAAACATGTTTTAGATCTTATTATTCTCCCTCTAGTGTCTTTCCAACCCCTTGCAGCCTGGGTAAGTAAAGCTACTTTGCAGCATGCACTAAGGATTTATAAACCAGGACCATTTGAAATCAAGAGTTCCTGCTGATTTCAACAATGGGGCTGTATCACAGGGAGGTGACTGGTCTTTCAGGTACATAGATCTCAAACCAGTTTGAATATATTGGTTAGATTGAAAATGGAACATTAAATTTGACGCAGTAAGTACCCAGGGCAAGAATGTAACAAATACATTCTGCACTGATTTTTCAGTTTTTGGATAGACTAAAATGGTGTCTGAATGATGTCTGTGGAAATATAATGATATAATCTGGAGCCCAGTTAGACTGCTACCATTGTTGAAATTACTGGACCTCCTCATGGAGTATGTTATTAGTTCATGTTAGGAAGGGCGGAAGAATCAGACTCTTGGTAATTCTAAGGTTCATTTTAGCTGCAAGTACAAAAATAATGGCAAACAAAAATATCACACCAGGATATTGTTCTTTTAGTGCAACCTGTATCTTAGATTGACCTTCATCAGAACCTTCACTTCATAGTGTACCCTCTCTTATTGCATGCACTTTGTTTTTGGGACTTCACAGGGATATAAGCTCACCCAAGAAAAGAGGTTTGACAGCTATTTGAATGGACATGATGGAAGGATTAGGACACAGGGGTTAGACTACATGACTCTTGAGGTCTCTTTCAAACTTCTGAGTCTGTCTTAGGGCAGGCGTTTTTAACCCCCAGCCTGCAGGCCAGATTTGGCCCCTGGCACTAGGTCATTCAGCTTGTGGGGTTCCACATAGGCACTTTGGGATTCCCATGGGCTGTGGTCCTGTGCACCATATTGGCTGTGCAGGGACTGAGATAGGCAGGGTCAGTGCAAGACTCAAGGGTACTAATCCCAGTGGAGGCAGAGGAAACTGGGGTGCAAGCCCCAGTGGGATCCCAGCACATGGGGCCTAGTGGAGACAGCACCAGGGCACCAATCCTGGCACACAGAGCTAGGGACAGTATCCTAGCATTACTCAAACACAGTTGTCTTAGAAGGCAGTGGGATCCAGTGGTTGGGTCCAGATTGATGTCCTTACAGAGTTTTGACAGGGCTTGTAGAACAAACCTTCAGTGTAATGTGGAGACATACCTCAAGTTAAACATGTCTCAACTCTTCCTGGAATCTGGTGTCTATGCCATGTGATTATGGCCTGTCAGGTACTTTGCTTATATCAGCTGTCTTTTATTTGATATATCTGCCTAGACCAGGGGTGGCAAAAGATCTGGCCCATGAAGCTGTAAACACAGGGCTGGAAATTTGGTGGTTGGCCAAGCAGTGTTAGTGTTAATCACTGTGGCTCTGGGAGCTATGGCAGCTTGTTTCACCTAATTTCTGACCTGCGGGCAGTCACGCAGGCTGGATCCAGAGCACAGCACCATGTCATCTGGCCTGTGGTGGGACAAGCAGTGGTTGCCACAGCTTCAGAAGCTGATACCACTTGTACCCTCCCAAATTTCTAGTCCCATGGGCCAGATGACATAGCTCTTTGCTCCAGATATGGCCCATGGACTAGCTCTGAGCTACTCATCTGGCCTAAGGCACCAGATGAGTTTCACACCCTTGGCCTAGCCCACAGGCATGCTTCTTTCCTTTCCCTTATTTTGTTTTCTGAACAATTTTCAGCCACTGACGTAGCCCTTTGGTTTCAGTAGAATTAAGGTGCTAGTTAATGTGGACATTAGTGATAGATTCATGCCATACATGGGTATTCTGCATGTTGAGCCTTATTTCTGGATTCTTAAGTTCAGACTGTTTCCCTTCTGTTTTGGCTGCTGTGCGGTTCTACTTTCAGAGATGTTCTCACAGATCCCATGAGGCAAGTAGATCACATTGCATCCACGCCTATGCCTGACTTCAGGGGAGCTCCCCATAGCAGTAAAGATTCTGGCGGGGCCATAGTCTTGGTTTGCACATTTGGCTGCTGTCCTAGAATGCAAATGGGGAGAAAACACCCACTGATGATCCCTGACCTGCCAGAGCTTGCCTCCCGCAATTTCAGTCCCTTCTCAATTCTTTATTCATCATTTGCTTTCCTTGTGGACTTCTCATTTTCTTCCACCCCAGTCTTCCCCGACCCTTTTTGTCATTGATCTTTTTAGATTCTCCATAGTTATCATGTTCTCTGACAACCCACCCTAAGCTTTGTTCATTAAAGGTAGGAAAGCTGTTCTCTTTGTAGGCCCTAAATGTTCTAGGATTTTCTGAGTCCCCCCACCACCCTCACCTGCCCTACTATTACTTCCACTATTCAAAGAAAAACCCTGCCTATTCTTACAGTTTTCCTGTCAAGCCACATTTTAAAAGTAAGTAGAGCTTTCTTTGTAGCTGGGGTTTTGTGTGTACAGATGGCCTCAGCACTTTTCTTTCAAGAGCACACACATTAGAGAAGTCCCAGGTTTCACACCAAAGAGTGTACAGTGATTCAGACCTCCCCCACAAAAGAAGAAGCCTGCAGTTCACAATTTTAGTATAAGAGATTATCTTAAAAAATAATATATTGATAAATGAAAATGTGTCAGAGAGCACTTATCAGACATTTTAAAAGACCGTTTATTCCTAAATATGTTATCATATGCAGCCAATAGTCAAATCTTTTCATTTTGCAAACTGAACCCTTTGAATGGTTACAGCATATTTTCTTTATATGTATTTTTAAAAAAAGATTTGAATATATTTTCAATGATATGAACTGTTTTAACACTGACAGCATTTGCAGTATTTTGAAACTATCAACAAAGCTGAAAAATCTCAGTAAGAATCTCAGGCATAAAATTTTACAGTTAGCTTCTTATGTCAAGTAGGAATTATGTATGCTTACTGCATTTAAGGGTCATTAACATGATTTCTTGTCTGAGTGGAGTGTGACTCACGTGTGCCTACATTTATTGTTCCAACATCTGTCTTTTCTCTAGAGTCCATATTCACACAAATGAACCTTTTTCATTTCAGTACTCCAGACAGCCTCCTGTAAAGGGTACTTGTCTGCTTAATTACTTGAAATTTTTCCCTTTTTTTGGTTTGTTTGTTTGTTTGAAACTCTTGATTGTGGTGTAATAAAAGCTGAAGAATGAAGGAATAAGAGAGAGCATTCTAGTTAGAGAAGCTTATTATTATTCACCAGATAATTTATTCCTCAGTGGTCAGACCCACCATACCATGCTTCAAATGTACAACTTAAAATGGTGAACAGATTTCCTCATACAGCTTCAAGACACCAAAGGAGCTCAGTAACTTTTTAGGGGAAAATATTGTCAGTATTGTTTTTCCACTGTAAATAAAAAATGTTCTGTCATCATAGAATCAATCAAAGGAAAATAGGGTTGGAGAGAACGCACAAGGTCATTTATTTTAGCCACCTGCTCAAGACAGGACCATCCCTAAACTAAACCATCCTAGCCAAGTATCTGTCTAACCTGTTTTTGAAAGTTTCCAAGCATGGTGGTTCCATACCTTTTCTGAGGAGCCTTTTCCAATGTCTGACTACTCTTGTAGGACATAAAGTTCCTCCTAATCTGCAACCTAAATTTCCCCTGCTGCAGCTTGAGGCCGTTGCTCTTACTTTTGCCTCCTACAGCCACAGAGAAAAGCCTATCTCCATCCTCTCTATAATCACCCTTCAGGTATTGGAAGACTTATCAAATCCCACCTGTCTTCTTTTCTTCAGGCTAAATAACTCCAGTTCTGACAGCCTTTCCTTGTAAGTGTTGCTTCCCAGGCCTCTACCTATTTTTGTTGCCTTGTGCTGGAATCATCCCAAACTGACCACATCTTTCTTGAAGTGTGGGGCCCAAAACTGGGCACACTACTCCAGGTGGGGCCTCATCAATGCTGAATACAGCAGAAGAATAACTTCCCTTGATTTGCAACTCACACTCCTGTTAATACAACACAGGATGCTGTGTGTATTTGTGTGTGTCATGCTTGGACGGTGAGTTGAAACTCTGGCAAGGAGTGGTTTGTACAGAAAGGATGATACCATCATTTACTGACATTTTAATGTTGGCCTACCCAAAGTGGTATCTAGATAACCTGTCAGACATCATGTTGCCATAGTCCCACTGTGGCTTTTATGCTGATTTACTTCCATCAGAGTTTGAGGACTGTTTAAGTGGATGTAGGATTTAATAAAGAGTATACAGTGTGCCACTCCCTTTGACTGTGAGGGGTGGAGGCAAGGTACCACTGGAGCTCCCAGGCTAGCAGGGGGCCGGACAGGATTCATGTCAGGTTGTCTCAGGCTGTCAGGTTGTTGTCTATCCTAGATCTCAGTGTTGAGTGCTGAGACAGGAAGGGGGGACCCATCTACCACCACTGCTGACCTGGGCTTGGGGAAACCCCCAGAGCTGGTCCTGCCCCGCTCGAGTGGAGTCTGTGGGGAGCAGCTGTGTGGGGTGCTCAGCTCACTGGGGACAGTGGTGGCAGTGGGCAGGCCTTCCTTTCCTTTATGTGCTCCCAGCCTGGCCACCTGAGAAGCAGGCACTGCAAAGGGGCACGTAGCCTGTTGCTATCCCTGGCCCACCCCCGCCCCATGGCTAAAACATGGCAGGAGCAGCCTTGGGCTTCCCTCTATGGCCAGACTGTGGTGGACAGTGGCAGTGCTGGGCAGGTCCCTTCTTCCTTTATCTGCTCCCTGCTGCCTCTCCCTGGAGAGCCTGGGACAGTGGCCCTTCTACAGCAGGTGTCCCAGGATCAGGGAGCTGGAGACCTGAGACCATGTCATGAATCTAGGCATGTTTCCTTGCATCCAGGGGCTCTATGCATTGGATGTGGTGAACAATTCATGGATTGAGCGAGGGGTGTATTGAATGAAACATTTCAGGCTAAATGGGGCAGCCTTCTTCAGTGCAACCATACAGCTGCTTAGGAGGAAACAAAATGTGCATCTGTTTTTGTGATCAGTGAGATACCTGGTGACCACTAGTTTCCAAGTTATTATACTTGTAGACTCTGCTTAAAGAACTGTTCCCTCTCTCTTCTCCAGGTAATGTGTTACACCTTAAACAGCAAATGCCAGCTTAAAGTGAAAAGTAACACATGCTACTGCTGTGACCTTTACAACTGTGAAAAGTAAGTACCTCCCAAGCAGTACACATCAGTAATACAATGTATTTGCACATCTGTTCTGTTTCTAAAAGGATAGGTGTTTACACTGAAACCCACATTCTGGGACTCAGCCCATAGCTGGATATCAGGCCATACACTGGCAATCACCCCGTGGAAAACTGAGTATGTCATAGGGCAGTTGTAAAGCTTGTTGAATTACCAGTGCCTACAGTTGTCCCTTTTCTGCCTGTAGCACTCTTTTGAGAGGACAGGGAACCATACAGTCACCATGGCAGATGATAGATATGGAGCTGTCCCCATGCATTCAGTCACATAGTAGTGTGTGCTGGGCTGTGAACTGCAGAGTGTCGTAGACTCTGCCAATTCCTTCCAGGGCCAGCATCAGGCATGTTGGGTAGAGATGAAGGAGTGGGTCTTTTCTGCACCCCAATTGCAAATTGGATGGCGTAATGGGACCCCTGTGATCTCATGCCATGGGTAATTAGTCTGAGTGCTTGCCCTTAGAAGAGACTTAGCTGATAAATATGCTGGCTCAGCTGGGAGGGGGGACTCCATGCTTGGTGGAGGTGGAGTCTGTGCTCTTATTACTTCTGTGTGTTTTTTATTTAAAAAGCAATGATGGGTTTTGTCAGACAACTAAACTAAATACATGGTAGACAGCCTTTTCAGGATTTGTGTTGACCGTGCACTAGTATTTTACAAATTGATTTAACTGATCCCCTTTTCACTGCACTAGGGGAAGCAAAATTATAGGATAGTTTCAAGGTGCTAACATGTTAGGCAAAGATAGGGCATTCTTACAGGTATCATCTTTACATGCTCAAGAGGTTAAATTCAATAGCCATATGGCCAGAGAAGGTACAAAGAGAATGCTTTTTAAACAGTGTTTCTTAAAGACCTTAATTTTAATTTACTGTTACCAAACCACGGACTGAAAAAATGTGACAATGAAAGTACCTGAACAAGGTAGTCAGGTAACACTGGACCAAGTCCATGAAGGGCCCTAGACATAGTGATGTTTTGTATCAACAGGGTTAACTTTTAATTTGGCCTGCCCCCTGAGTCCAATTAATTAGGGGAATTAATTAGTTTGAGAAACCAGGTTCCCAATACAAAGCAGGGGTAGAGTGCAGGGACTAGGAATGGGACTCCTAACCAAAAGCTTGGGAAGTGAGGAGCCAGCTAAGAAAGCAAGTAAAGAGAGGGGTGGACCTGAAATCCTGCCTTTCTTCCAAACATACATACATTAGATTATAGACCTATTGGAGACAGGGATTTGCAACCTCAAACTTCCTCTTGCTCTGAGGTGCTCAAGACTGGGTCAGTCTCTTCTTTTGAAGGATAGCCAATGAAGTGCTGTTACTGTTCACCTGGTCTGGTTGGTAGAGCACTCGGGAACTGAGAGATTACTGGCCTCTAAGCCTTTTAGAGCCCAGGGGATTCAAATCCACATCTGCAGCTTCATCCGAAAGAGTGCCCTAGAGGCTTGGCTGGGAAGAGAGAGCTTCTCAACTCTCCTTGTTGCATTCTTGGCTGCACTGTGGCTCAGGTTCAAGACTGAGGACTGAAAGGGAGAACAAGCCAAAAGGGTACATGCTGGAGCTTGTGGGCTTGAGCATTTACCTGGGAAATAGTTTCCTAGATTCCCATTCTTGCTCCTAATCCTTGGCTGGGGAATCCTTTAAAAGGAATGCCCTTGGTCAGTGGCATAACTAGGGTAGGGTGATTGGGGCAGCTGCCCTGGAAGCTGATTTGCAGGAAGGGAGCAGAAAGAAATGGCCGCTGGCACAGCAACACAATCAAATCAGCAGCACAGCAGCAGACAAAAGTCATCACTTCCCCTGTGTGTTGCAATTACCCCTGGCACCTAGCTGTGTTGTTACACCTCTGTCCATAGCAGCCCCATGGAAGTGAGGTGGACACACTCTTAAGAGCAGGGTTTGAATTACAGGGGAGCTCAGGGGGGCTGAGTGCCCCCATAAGAAATGAGAACCTCACTGTAAGATTTGAAAATCATTACCTGGGGGGGGGGTATCTAATTTTATTAGGGCAGATGGGCAGATTTTATTATGGTAGATGGGCAGCCCGATTTTTTTTGAGACTACATTTTATTAGGGTAGATGGGCAGCCCATTTTTTTTTTGCAGACCCCCCCTCCCCAAGAGTCAAAATGTAATTTGAATCCTGTGAAAGAGAGTAGCCAGGCCTATGGTGGATTGTGCTCTTGGACACTGGCAGCTAAGTTCCTCGTGAGTCCCTCTTTAGGGGCCCGAGTGCTTTTTTGGATCTGGGCTTGCATGACTACACCAGTCTTCAGAGAAGGGCTGTGAGCTCAGTGTGGTGAAGCAGCAGTCTGACAGTGGGTAAACAGCACTATTGCCTACCGCAAGGGCAGACAAAATAAACTCGTGAGATTTATTGCCAACCTGAAATGCACACAGATCCCTGCCCGATGCCTTGCTCCATGTCTGTATGTGGCAGTATCCTTGCAAGCAGCGTCATGTTCTGTAGAGCCTGGGAAATTCTGAGCAGTCTCCAGGGGCTGTAGGTATTGCTTGTTGAGCTCACCATGTACCAGCTGTGAAGTGCTACCTTACATTTTAATGTCACATTCCCTAGACTGAGTCCTTAATCCTGTGATTTACTTCAAAGTGCTCTCCCCCCACTTTCTTTATTTACTGCAAGCATGAATGACGCAGCCCTCTTTGAGCCTTGGCTGGGCCACTGCCAGATATGGGAACTCAAAAGGTCACATGAGTTTACAAGAACAAGGTTTACAGAGAATCTGGCAGGGATCCAGACCAGTATGTTTTGTTTCTGCAAAAACAATAAGTTATGTCAAGCCCTCATTTCCCTGAAGAAATGAAGCAAATTTGGGGACTAAAGAGAAAGAGTCAGATTTCCCCAGAACAGCAGGGTCATGTTGGGTGAGTGAGCTTCTGGGGTGCAGCTTTATGGAACTGATTAAAGATGAGGTCAGAGCCTGAGCAAATACTTTTCTATCCTGGTCTAGGAGATGCTAAATTGAACTACTGCAGCATGTCTGCTGATGACCAGACTAATGATAACTATGCCTTTTTCAGTTTATTTGCTCATCCTAGTGCCTGCATGTTTTATTTAGCTTCAGTCTTCAGGTTTTAAAGGATCAGTTGGCAAGGGTAGATGATGCTTACAAAATAATAAATGGTATAGAATAGAGATTCCCAAACTTTTTCTTATTGCATACCCCCTTCCAGATTTATCAGCTACCCACATACCCCTACCAACATACATTTTATATTTTAACTCCTTAAATGCCAATTATAATGAAAATTAAACCTACCATTACACAATTTCTCCTGCATACCCTTCAGAGATGTCTTGCATACCTCCAGGGATACACGTATCACAGTTTGGGAGCCCCTGGTATAGAACAAGTAAAGCAAATGCTTTTCTTTACCCTTTTTATTATATATGAACAAAAAGATATTCAACTAAATTGAACAGTAAGGCATTTACATTGGAAAGACTTATGTAACATGTCATTAATTAATGGAACTCATTGCTGCTGGGTAGCATTGATGCCAAGAGCACAACAGAATTCAAAACAAGAACAGGATTCTTTATGGTACATGCTCATAGTATCAGACAGTGCTAAGGGAAGGGTCTCAGCCCGTCCCTTAAGTGGGCTGTGAGAGCATCCAGGGTAATTGGTTAGGGTGAAAAAAAAATTCCAGGGATTGAGATCCTGTTGCTTCAAGGCATAAGCTAATACAAGCAGTCAAGAGAAAATTCCATCTTTTAGTTATTAACACCTGGTGATGGCCATTGTCAGAGAGGAGTCTCCATGCCGTCCCCTTTCTTCTCCATAGCTTTACCACTAAATTTGCCATCTGCAATTGCATGAGCCTGATTAGAAAGCATGAAATTTCAGAGGTCGCTGTGCTCTGCTCCTCAGTAAAATGATGATGTAGAAGTGTAAATGTCATGCATTAGGACGTCAGTAGAGCAGGCACAAAGTCTCTTCAACTCAGACAGTGCGTGTAGGAGCAGATGTAGTAGGGAAGAAGTTAAGACAAGTACAAAACCTGGGACCTTTTCACCATACTTTCCAATGGAAAAGCTTCAATACATTCCCTTTCTTTTCTCCAAGTACCCACATATTACATAGCCTCTACAGTAGAGACCTTAGCACAAAACAAAGCCTAGGGCTATGAATGGTAATTGTAGTAATTTTGAATACATGTAGAAGAATATTTTATAGATCTCATAGACATTAGGGCTGGAAGGGATCTCAGAAGATCGTCAAGTCCAGCCCTCTGCCCCAGAGGCATGAAGTCAGCTGTGGTCATAGGATCCCAGCAGGATATTATTTCTAGAAGGCACAATCCACAGTTGAAAGGACCACCCTTATGGTATCTGTTAGCTCTCATGTTGCCTCTGTCACTTAGAAAACAGGCACCATAAGCAAATGGGGGATATTGTTGGGGAAATGTTTCTTGCCTCTGTTTGGATTCATTTCTTAGGCAGCCTGTGCCCCACAAAAGATGAGGCTCCAAAGAGAAGTTTTAATTAACTGGTTTCCAGGTGAGATAAAAGGGGAACTCTGCTAAGCAGGTTTGAACTGGTAGTTGCTCACAAATTCATGACAAATTACTCACTGGAGTTCCAGATAGTCAGGTGCTGTATACCAGTGTTTCTCAACCTGTGGGTAGTGACCCAAAAGTGGGTTGCAAGGATATTTCAAAGGGTCATGAGCTGCGGCAGGGCAGAGGGATGGCGGGAAGATGGCTGCCACTTCCATTGGGGAAGCGGGCAGGGGAGAGCTGCATGGCTAAGCTGGCATTACTGGGGCCAGTGCCTATGCTGGCAAGGGTGAGGCATCCAGGAGACACTCCTTGGCAGGCAGAAGGGGCCATGGCCAAGCTGCCTGGCACAGTGAAGAGCCCCAGCCCAGGGCAGGAGGGGTGCCACAGGCCTCTCCTCCTCCTCTCTTCAGCCTATGCCAGGGCCAGACTCACTCTGCTGCTACCAACATGAGCCAGAGCCACTGCACTCCAGCCTGAGTGGGACGGGTGCAGTTGGGGGCCCCTCTTGCAGGGCTTAGGGGGGCAGGGCTCTGTGGGTCAGGAGTAAAGGACACCAGCATGGCTGGGAGCAGGGGAGAGGGGACAGGGGTTAGGGCACTGGCAGGACCGGAAGGGGGAGGGGGTCGGGACAGAGCATGAATCTTTGCAAATGGGTCCCAGTAGGAAAACATCTGAGAACCACTGTTCTATACCATGTATGAAACCCCTGGCATAGCAATGATTTCATTTCTATCCTCTTTCAGTTCAGAGCAGTCACCCAGCTATTATGAATTCCTTGGAGTGAACAGCTGTCAGGATGTGATTCATTTATACCGACTGCTGTGGTCCTCCACAGTCCTGAATATCATTGGATTGTTTCTTGGGATAATCACGGCAGCCATACTTGGGGCATTTAAAGACATGGTAAGGCTTGCACTTCTTTTTATCTTTTCTTAATAGTGGCTCCTGCTTCTTGCAATATGGTGACAGTTAATGGGTCAAACAAGACAGAAACTGTAACCATATAATCAAGAACTCTCAAAATAGCATGATCTTTGAGCCTTCAGTCATTTTTAGGTTGTGCTCTTGCCTGCTGCCTTAACCAAATAGGTTAGGTTTGGTCGATATGTGGATAGATGGGAAAGAGTAGGTGTCTCTAGAAAGTCATGTCGTCATGTCCTTCAGTAGGTATTACCTTTTTTCTGAGTTAGCACTAAGCAAACGTCCCAGCGCGGTGCTGCAAATTGTCAGTTTGTAGATGACATTTTACATCTGCGGTCCTAAAGGCTTGTGATTATTGAAGCTTGTGTAATAGTTTTACTAAGATTAGACATTAGCTCTAGCATGTTGGCTAGAGAACACAAGACTGAACGGGACTCCCTGGCCTTACAACATACTATGGGTCAAGGCAAAAAAAAAAAGACAGGGTCACTGCAAGTGCCCTGTCACTGCAAGAGCAGCGAACTGACAGGATTACCTCAACAATCTCTAAAGTGATGCCCCTCTGTGATTTCAGGAAGAAATCCTCTTTATCTTCACTATCTGTCCTAGATCATAGTGTTGGGTGCAGAGCATAGCTGATATGTTTTGAGAGCACTGTGTTTTGGTGGATACGGTTGTTTCTGAAGACCATATTTTCTCACATACCACACACCTGCAGAAAGACATGCACCTTCTTTTTAGAAGAGAGAATGCAGAAAAAAATATTTTTCCATAATCAGGGTCTAGAGTTGGCTTTTTCATAGTGAGGCTGTGTTGCAAAATGGCTGCCAGCCTTCCTCTGAGCCAGCAAGCTGAGAGCATCTGTGAAAAGATTAACATTGGACTCCACCCCTCCTGCTTGCTGGCTGAGAAAGAAGCTGACAGCCGTTTTGCAACACATTGTCTTCATGCTTCTATTCTTCTTCTGCTTCCATGTTCCTGTTCCAGTGGAAACAAATCAAGTGCCTCACTTAAGACATGCACCCCAATTTGGGAGCACTGATTTTGGGGGAAGAAATGCATGTGGTATGTGAGTAAATATAGCATTGATAACTATATGTTATACATAACTGTATTCCACTTTCCAGCACCTTCTCTCTTCCCCTGCTGTTTTGAAATGGGGAGAGGACCAAGCCTGTTCCTTTGGTGGTGCTGGTAGTAATGGTGATTATAAAGCATTTTTATAGTGGTGATGTTACTGTGATGGCCCAGCGCATGTGAGAAGACCAAGATTATACAGCATTTCCAAGGTGGTGGTGCCCAGAATCAGCAGCCAAGAATGAGCCTCCATTGGGCTTGGTGCTGTACAAACACAAAGACATTTATTTCCCTCTTCAGCATGTACAGTCTACCTAGACAGGACAGGCCCAGGGTAGGGTGAGTAAGTCTGCTGCATAAGCAGAATGAACAATGTGATGGCAGCAAATTTTGTATTTGTTCTGTTTTGGGAAGGGACTCAGGGAAAGAACAAGTGAAAAGGAAGGGATGTGGAGAGAAGGGGAGAGGGTAGAGGCCTAGATGTGATGCAACAAAAAATTAAGCGGAGGAAGGGGAGAGAGCAGACATCCAGGTGGAACAAGGCAGGGAGCATCCAGAAAGTTCTCTGTGGGCACATCTACACATGCAAGTAATGCACAACAATAAACTCTGGTTCAGTTCATGCTGGAGTTTATTGGTCCGGGTGCCACATTTGAACCACAATCAGATCAGAGCAGCCCTGGCTGGCATGGGGCAACCCCCACACTAAAGCACCCTCATGCCCCAGCCAGCCCCATCAGCTTCTACACATGCATTGCTGTGAAGTTAATTAGCTGGCACTGTCCTGATAGCACTGCACATGTAGATGCTGAGACGCTTACTGCGGAGCTAATTAGGCAACGCAACAGTAAACGTCTCATGTAGATGCATCCTGTATGTCCAAAGTCATTGCTTTGGCTCCTTCTGCTTCACTTCAACTTCCTACATCCTGGAGCCTGCCGTTCCAAAGAACTAATGAAGAAGTTGGGACACACCGTTGGTTCAACCACCTGTGATGGCAGCACAGCATCTCAGACTCTGCAACACCTGCTGCAGTGCCCGCTGCTCAAAGTACCTCATGAAGTACATTAAATGAGCACAAGCATGCATAACAAAATGGTCAAGTGTGGTGTGGAGACATGAGAAGTGCTGCAGGTAATGCATGGCTGTGGCTAGGGAAGCAGAACAGATGGGGGGGCCACAGCAGAGCAGCATGCTTCCTCTGTCTCCCTCCCACGTGGCCACCAGTCTGGCAGCATCCATTTTCTAGTGCTGGCATTATTTTAGGACACAACATGCCAATATTGAAAGGAGGCTAGGTGGACTGAGGAGTATCTCCCACCAAGCTGCCTTTGTTTAGCTACAGAGGCAGTGTTTAAGTTAACTCTGCAGTAATTCATGACATGCCTCTTCTGTCACCCCGCAGAGGATGGGATGGATTCAGGCAATGCCAGTAAACCCACAGTCGCAGAGTTGAAGCAGTGCTGTGATGTTGGCTGGTTATGTTCTAGTGCTGGCAGGAAATTCAAGCAACTTTGTGCTGACTGGGAGCTCAGTGGTGGTGATAACATAATGCCCCGAGGGAACTATACATTCTCCTTTTCCCCTACCCTGGCAAGGAAAATACCACAGGCTCCAACCAGAATTCCTCCTTCTCACCAGGCTGGCATATACCCGCTGTATATGTTTAAGTAGGAAAGGGGCGGTGGCATATTATGACCCAATGAATTTTGGCTGGGGGGCTCAGTTTCATGCATTTTCCAGGAGGCTCCAGACTTCAGACTCTGCTTGCATTGCTTCTGTCAGAGGAACAGGTAGAAGGGAATATAGGTAGAAGGTAAAACAGTTTGGCCTTTAAGCCAAACACTGCTGGGGGCAGGAATGTCACACCAAAGAGCTATTGTACTGCACAGACATGCGGAGATCCTTCAGGTTTCCATTCAGCTGTTTCCCCATAAGTCTGTGGTTCTATGCTGCAGGCAAGTCATGCACCACCCCCTTCTCTCACTGCCTAATCCATTTTTAAATGGGCATAATGAGAAGTGGTGTTAGATCTCAGTTTTATCATTCTGCAGGTATATGTGTGTGGTACAGCACAGAGTTTGTAAAATATTTTGATCCTTTGAGATGAAAGGTTGAATGTAACAGTAGGATGAAGTATGAGAATGAGGAGATGCCTGGTGTCTGGCAGCAAAAGTGTTCAAAGTATTCTGGGACAGTGCATTGCTATTCGGAGACATTCCTTTATAAAATATATTCTTCCCTACCTTTATAAAACATATTCTCCCCTCCCCAAGTATCTATGCACTATCCCAGAATACTTTGAACACCTTTGCTGCCAGACACCAGGCATCTCCTCCTTCTCGTACTTCATCCTACAGTATCACCAATGCTTCATGCTTTCCTCAGCAGAATATGTGCAGGTCAAACAGGTGTCATTAATGCGACATCCAGATTCAGGGTTTTTCATGTACATGCATTAGAGCAGAGCTGTCTTTGGCTAAGGACAGACATTCAGAAAGTCTGAGCCTAAATTGATTCAATCTTGCAGGTTAGTATAACCTGGCTAGGGTGAACCAGTTTGTAACTGGACATTCTCTCTGGACTGAAGAAATTCAGGCATGTGCCTGCAGTGGCTTAGGCTAGAAGCCAGGGGGTGCTAAAACAGCCCTCCCTTCCCTTGGACAGTACTGAGCTGGGGTGGGGTGGTATGGTCAGGCTCCCACAGGACCTCTGATTAAGAAGGTCTGCCTGCTTTTCCCTGCTGGCAAGGGGTGGGAGTATTGCCATACCCTCAGACCCCTGCTAGTACTCTGAGGCAAGGGGGGAGGAAGTGCATGCATCTGTTGATGATGCAGAGCTTTTCAATCTCCCTCTCCCTGCTTCTTTATACTATCTGGAGCAAACTGACAGACAAAACCAGCAGAGGGCTAATAACAGTGATTATCACCTCATCAGCAAAACAACAGATTCTCTCATTTAGTTCAAACTCTTCTTAATCAGCTTACAGCTGACCCATTGATTAGCTCCAAAAAGACTGTTCTGTCTGCCTGTCCCAGTGAAATTGGAGAGAAACACACATATTAGCTAGCATACCACATGCTTAGGGTCCATGAGGCTGGGGTCTGTGCTGTGGGAGATGGGAGGAAGAGAGGGAGAATTCCTGCTTAGGCAGCAAATAGCATGGAGGAGTGGGGAGTAGGGCAGGGGGAAGCCAGGCAGACCCTGCTGTACCTGTAGTCCAGGGGTGGGCAAAATGTGGCCTGGGGGCTGGATGCAGCCTGCCAGGCCATTCTATCTGGCCTACGGCGCCCCTAAAAATTTTAGAAAATTAATATTTATCTGCTCTTGGCTGCCTGTCATGCAGCCCTCGATGGGTTGCCAAAATTCAGTAAGTGGCCCTTCACCCAAAATAATTGCCCACCTCTACTGTAGTCTCTCCTGAAGCTCTGGCCAGGGAGCACAGGGGAGGGGATAGCCCTGCTGTGGAGCAGAGAGCCCTGCCCAACCCAGAGCATGCTGGGGGTGTCTGGTTTATCTTAAACCAGCAAGGGGTCTGGGACAGACATTGCATAAACCGGTTTGACCCAAATTAGTTAAGTCTGATACTACATTCAACCAGGTTTATCACAAACTGGTTTCAGCCATTTTCAAACTGGCTTATGTGTACTGAACCTCTGTTCTGTTACAGGTTTAAACCAGTTTCTGATTACTTAAACCGGTTTATGTGTAATGTCTGTCCCTAGTCTTTGAGTTATTTTAACCTTGCTTGGGTCAGAAACCTGTGAAAGGTTTAACAGAAGTTGTCCTCCTCCTATCTGGGGTAAATGAGCACACTTAGCAACTGTGCTTAAGAAATGTGTAGATACACACATACAGTCTGTGCATGAGATTGGGAGGGGGGCTTGTGGGCTCCAAAGGGACTGGTGTGAGGAGCGTTACCATAGAGCCAGTAATAAATAGCAGCCATCTAGTTATGACTAGCCTGTGGCTGCTTTCACTGGAGGCAGTAAAAGCAGCTTTCCATTGCTACTCATATCCTCTCTGTGCATTTGGTAAGAGCAGGTAGGGAAAGGACACCAGAGTATGGCAAAGGAGAGGATAGAGGAGAAACAAAGGTGAAAGGAGGGAAAAGAAATACAAAATAAGACAAATCAAAGGTTGAGAAACCAGCTTCTAACCTGGCCCTAGGCTAAATAGTTGGACCTGTGCTGCAGGGTGCTGCAGCCCAGGACTGACTACTAAGCCTGACCCTAGGCTAAGTAGTCAACCACACGGTGGTGACACATCCATTTTGCTTTTTTCTCGTCTTCCCTATTGGGTCCCCATAGCTCCACCTTTCTTTGGCTGCAGTTGTTCATGTATTCCTGGGCCAGCATGTTTTCTCAGGCTGGTTCATTCCAGTGACAATGAGTTGCTTATATGTGAATCAGGAGTGAAAATGACTTGACCCGTGGTGTAGTTCCTGGTCAGGTTTGACTACTCATTTTCAGCTTTTGTCATCCTCCACTGTTTGGGGTACCATAGAGTGTAAAGGTCAGTGCACAGAAGCCTGCCCAGTGCCTTCCATTTGGTGATCAGGGTAGTTGCAGATTGCTGTGAAATGTTGAAGTCTGACCAAAGCCAAAAGGAATTGCAAATGCTTCTCAAGGGTTAGGCTGGAATAGCGGCATTCACTCCAGACACCATACACAAGGTCTGTGACGCCCTCAAGTCCTTCTTTAGCTAATGCTTCAATGAGAATCAGGCTGGCACCTTGAGGAGGGGTGAGCTGAACCCCAGATAGCTATTTTTGCATTAATCTGATGGGATATAGAATTGTTGAAATGTTCCTACAAGAAACAATGTGTAACATGTCAGTACATACTAAACGTGCATTTACACATGGGAGCACTCTCCAAGCAAAAAACAATGGAACAAAAATGCAGTGACAGACTCTCAGTCACTTGTTCTGGAGCAAAGCTGATCTGATTACTGACAGGATTAGCTGCCTAGGTTGCAGTACTGCAGAAAAGGATTTGGGGGTAACCGTAGGCCATAAGCTGAATGCAAGCCAACTTCTTCTCTTGTTGCAAAAAAACCCCCCCAAAAACCAACAGCATCATGTTGTATTAACAAGACTGTCAGTTGCAAATCAAGAGAAGTGATTCTTCTGCTCTGTTCAGCAGTAGTGAGGCCTTACCTGGAGTACTGCATCCAGTTTTGGACCCCACACTTCAATAAAGATGTGGACAGTTTGGAAAGAGTCCAGTGCAGGGCAGCAAATATGATCGGGGCCTGGGAGATAAGATTTACTGAGGAAAGGCTGAAAGAACTAGGGTTTTTTAGCATGGAGAAAAGAAGACTGAGGGGGATTTGGTAACAGTCTTCAAAAACCTGAAGGGTGATTATAGAAAGGATGGAGATGGGTTTTTCTCTGTGGCAGTAAGGAACAGGAGTAGGAGCAATGGCTTTAAGCTGCAGCAGCAGAAATTTAGGCTGGAGATTAGGAGGAACTTTCTGACTATGAAGATGGTCAGGCATCTTAGCAGGCTACCTAGAGAAGTTGTGGAATTGCCATGCTTGGAAATCTTCAAAAGCAGGTTAGACAGATACTTAGCTGGTATGGTTTAGTTAGGAATCCTGCCTTGAGCAGGGGGCTAGCCTAATTGACTTTATGAGGTCTCTTACCACCCCACTTTCCTATGAACCTAAAAGTAAAAAAAAGCTCAAACTCCTTAATGTAGGAGTCGAGGAATGAGGGATGAGAGCAAGCCCCTTATCTGCTTAGGAGGAAACATGAACTTGTATGAATTTTCACAACCATTTATTTAAACAGGGAGCCATGCAGTTTTGGAAATGCACTGTAAAAACAACAACAAAGAGTGCAGAATTGCACTACAGCAGATTCTTTTCCTTTGCGGTAACCTTCAGCATCTAAGTTTACTGGTTTGCTACTCTACCTCAGCAGAGAAATAACATATGAATACACGGCTTTTAGGAAACTGGGGACTACGAAAACATTAAGCAGGGCAGGAAAAGGCAGACAAAATGGTACAAGGTTGATTTAACAAATATTTAAAATCTGAGTCATCATCTCTCAGGATGTAGACTTTCCACAAAAATGCCCACAGGCATTTGTGAAGATAATTTGTGTCCACCATGCCTCAGAGCAGTTCTCTAAGGATGAATTCCAAGAGACAGCAAGGATATCTAGAAAAAAAATCACATGCATCTTTGGAGAATTCTGGCTGCAGAACATGTTATGTGAAAACATTTGAGAAACAAAGTGCAATTATTTGCAATTACCAAAGTGCAAAGTGCAATTACCGATGAACTTTCCTGCAAAAAAATATATAGTATACTGGTATTTTGTCTTTAAAAATCAGAATCCCTAATTTTGCTTTGCAGAAGCTTTAAAAACTCCTTAAGTATCTACTATGAAACAAGCAGTGGAGTTGGTTTTAGTGATAATGAGTACAAATGCAATGTATCAGTCTCCTGTTGCTATACAGACATGTTTGTTGCTTTGCTAATGTCAACAGATAGTTAAGGCTGAGCCTACCTTCCTTGCTTTGTTCCAATTCAGACTGAGCCACATTTTGACACACCTGACTCAGTCCTTTTATCAAAGTGAAAGGCAGGCCCTAATTTCATTATATTGTTACCATTCTCAATGATGAGAAGCTTCTCTTCCCCTCTTGCCTCCATAGCTGGCTGGGAAGAGGAATTAGTAGTTCTGGAAATGCAGCAGTTACAGCAGAATGCTGTCTCACCATAAAATTCATAGTAAATGTCTGTCTCCAAAAACAAAGAAGGCCACATTCCATTTTTTTTTCAAAAGGATGAATTCAGAGCAAAATGTTGTGCAACTCTCCACAACCTTCATGCTCATAGCCAACTGTTTTTCCCATAGAAAGCAATGGGAAGGCATTTTGTTTCCATTTCAACAGTTTTACAGGGGCATGAAAGAACCATGGAGACACTCTCTTCTGCAAAAATACAACCCCCCCCATCCTACTTTCATGATACCTGATCTTTATTCTAATAAATATTTGTCTAGCCAACATTCAAGAGGAAATCACTATTTCATTTTGTTATGCTTTAAGCACAGATATAGCTTTTGGTATGTATGCAACACAAAGGCCCATAGGCATGAAGATGTCTGAAGGTACAATTATCCTGGGTCTACTTGGACAAACCCCTAAATGTACCCTTGCCTCCTCCACTCAGTTAGACTGGATTGTTGGGAAGAGACTGCCTGGGTGGCTTCATGGTCCTCTTCTGCAGAGCAAGTCTAGCTCTGTCTCTGGCTGAGTATGGGGATGTCAGGCACAAACAGTTCTTTTTAATTCTGCAAAGGAGAGTAATGAGCAGAGCAGTCAGAGACTGCTTCTGTTTATATGAGGGGCAGGGGGAGAGCCCTGAAGTGAAGCAGCCTCTGAGCCACTTCACCGTTGAACAGGGGAGTTGGAGCCAGGTAAACAGGCTCCTGGCAGGTGGGAGACCACTGACGTACTACAGAGAAGTATCAGCTGAAAAAGTGGACGTAGAGCAGGGTTGGGCAATTATTTCAGGCAAAGAGCCACTTACTGAGTTTTGGCAAGCATCAAAGGCTGCGTGACAGGCAGCCAGGAGCAGATAAATATTAATTTTCTAAACTGTTTAGGGGCCCCAGAGGCCGGATAGAATGGCCTGGCAGGCCACATCCAGCCCGCAGGCCGCATTTTGCCCACCCCCGGCATAGAGTGCAAAGGTGGGAGGCAGCAGCATTAAGAGGGTTGGTAAAGTGACAGTAAGTGGAAGGAGACGTTGGCTGATAAGGGAGATAGAGGCACTGAGAGCTGTGAGGTACAGAAAAGAATAGGAAGGGGAGTTAGAGGGGTGTACAGGTAGAGAAAAGGTTGCCTTAAAATTGTCAAAGGGCAAGGAATTGAGCCTGGTATTTCCAACTTTTTCTGGGGGAGACCCTGGAATTCTTATATCATGTGAAACCTCCCCGCTTCTCCATGGCTGGCTGTGGGCCTGGAAGACCGGTCCCTGCCCCCTGCGGCTTGTAGCCTGAGACCGAATTTGAGGAATAAGACTCCCTGGGTCTTCAAGTCCAGTTCTCTGTTATTGGAGGTAACCAGGATATATAATCACTTTAATAAACTCACTGAGCTTTGTCTTAGAAGTAGGAATGTTCCTTCTTCCTACTCAAAAGCACTTGCAAAACCTCAGTGCTCTAGGGCACTGACATACATGGAAAAATCTCCACAAACTGCGTTTTGTTAGAAGTAGCAGTGCATTAGTTGGACCTGGTTCCTCAGCATCTGTATAGATCGGGTGCTTCAGCAGGGCTTTTTGTTGTTTTTAGCTAAAGTTGATTGAATCGACTATTAGCTAAAAGTGCCAAAAAGCCCTGCTGAAGCACCAGATTAATACAGACATTTGGTGAGCCAGGCCCAACTAGTATGAAGCCTCTTCTGGCCATGTGTTGGGCTCAGCACAGGGGTGCATAGAGTTTGAAGTAAAACACCATTTTTTTAATACATCTATAAGCAGCCCTAGTGCTTAGGAACCTCCTTGTTTCCAGCCTAAATTTATTCGTGGCCATTTTGTATCTTAAACAAAGAGACAAATATTGGCCTAAGTGGATTTTTTTCCCCCTGGTGCTTGGTCTGGAGCCCAACCATGTCCTCGCTCAGCCTTCTTTTTTCCAGGTTAAGCCAGCCAAGATCTTCTTGCCTCCTCTCCTAAGAGATGCTCCATTTCCTTCAGTATCCTGGTAGTCCTTTCTCTGTGCCTGCTTAATTTTGAGTGCCAGTTGTTCAAATTGCTGTGCAGAGTTAGGGGTGTACATAGTCAGCTAACACAAATTAGATAAGAACAGCAGAGTCTTGTTTCACCTAGCGTAGGGCCATCCAATGGCAGCCTGGAATGGGTTAATCTGCAGCCCCAGGCTCCTAAAAGGCCAGCACTCCCCATATTGTTTCAGCTGTAGCTGCAAGTCAGGCTCTCCCAGCTTCTTTTCCCTCCTCTGGCTTCTACTTCCTGCAGAAGCCCACTGCACAAGGCAGGGGGAAGGCCACAGCCAGTTTCCCAAGGGTCATGCTACCCAGTGCAGCAGTGATGGGGAGGCTGCCTAGGTATGTGGTACAGCAAGCCCATGGCTTGCACTATTGAGGCCCCTGCTGGTGTAGCTTGTGCAGGGAGCAGCCCCTGGCAGCTTAGAAATTGGACAGTCCTGACCTGGTGAGAAAACAAAGTGCAGCTTGAGACTGAGATACCAAACAGTTTTGTACAAGCAAGTAGTGGAGGTGTTGTACCATCTTCCACAGATGCACAGACATCATCCTATTGGTACAAAGGCAGAAGAGAGATGGAGTCAAGCCTTCAGGTTTCTTGATGTGGGGTCCTGCCACTGCATTATCAGGTAGTGAGCAGGAAGTGCCAAATGCTTCAAAGAAGAAAATGAAAGCTGCTTTTTAACTTCAGACACCCCCTCATCAGCCCCAGAAAACAACCACTAAAGCATCCAACACACATATGCATGCACATACCCCATGTTCTCTCTGGGGAAGGATGTGTATGGACATAACACCAAAGTGCCTTGGTTTGTCCAAATTAGTTATCTAGATTACAGGGTACATTGTGAAGCTTCATGTAGTAACGTGTGAAGGATGGAAGGTGAGATCACACTACAAGGTAACATTTTGAATCACCACAAAAGGAAAAGTTGTGACATATAACAAATGTTTTGCCGGGAAAATACAAAAATAGGAAAAAGAAAGGTGTTAAATGAATCACTCCTAGTCTGATGTAAGAGTAATTAGGGGAGGGGGAAAAGGAAAGCTAATTACAGACGCATTCGCTAATACGGTCATATTTTATGTCCAACAGGTACCTCTGTCACAAATTGCTTTCAGCTCTGCCCCTCCTCCTCAGATCCTGTACAATCCAGCTCAGCAGATCCTGACATATGCTGGCTTTTGTCCCTCTGCAGCAGCCATCCCTGCATACTCATCTTATCCTTTACCTCTCCAGGTACAGTATTAATTCTGTCCTCCTTGTTAGTCTTCTTGAAAACCAGAGAATATTCATCGGTATATAAACTGCAGTAGCAAGTCACGTGCTTTGGAGATTTAATGGTAGTAGAGAAGATCACTGATCTATTAGAGAACATACTTGTTTAAAGTAACGTGATGTTCAGTTAACGTTGTTTGGCTGCTGCCTGCTGGCGGGTAACTACTGTGATGTAACTGGATTTGCTTATCATTTCACTTAAAGACATTTTTCAAGAACATAACTACGACTTTAAGTGAGGAGTAGCTGTACCTTGAATGTGAGCTTGGAGACACCAGTGGGAAGAATGGAGGAGCGATAGTAAAAAACCTCCTTCCTTCCCTGTGTATACCCTGAAGTGACTTTTAGGGGACAGCCTTCCAGGGACTGCTGGGGAAAGCAGGCAAAGACAGTGTCATGAAGCTCAATTTTAGCATTTGGGAGGGGTGCTACTTTTGCTCTTATACACCAAAAATATGGTAATCATGAAGTAGTTATAAAGCAACATATGACCTGTGGGCCAGATGCAGCCCTTGCAGCTACTGGATCCAGCCATAGAGCTCAAGGGTTTTACCTGTGTCAGTGCTATGCTGGAGTCAAGCAGTGAGGAGCTGTGCCCACACTGCTGCCACTTTTCTCCTTCCTCCCCCTGGCTGCAGTGTGGGCAGCTTCCAGTGGGTGGGGATCTGCATTAAGGCTGAGCACCTTGCATCTGCACCCACACTGCAGCCAGGATGCGATGGGGGCAAAAAAGAAATGGGGGAAATGAAAGGGAAGCAGGTCAGAGCAGTAGCAGCACAGATGCAGTTTCCAGCATTCAGGACCTGACAACTCCCCACTAGCTGGAAGCTGTGCCTGTGCTGCAGGGGGAGTGCACAGGGAGAAGTGGTAGCATCGCAGATGCAGCTCTTAGCTTCCTGGCCATGGTGCAGCTGCAAGGAAAGCCCCTGTTCTGCTGCTGTGCCATCAGAGGCACTCAGCCTGCACTGGACCAGAGCAGGGCTATTCTGGACCATGGTTTGTTAAAGATTGCTGGAACAAGATAAGTACCACTAGCATCACCACAGCCTCCTCTTCCTGTGGCTTCAAGCCCTGTCTGTTTTTTTGACAGAACAAGCCTAGACAGTTAGCCTGAGAAGAGGGAGGTGCCTGCCTGCAGCCTGCATCAGATGCCTAAGCCCTAGAAAAAGGGCTGGTGATTCACTTACTCCCCATCATCCCAGCCTTTCCCAACAGTAAGTGCCAGGTAGCTCTGAGCATGCAGATTTTCTGGATCACTATTCAGAGACATTAAACTCTCCCTCTGCATCATGCAAAGAGACAGAAAAAAACAGCTTTCCTAAATGTAAGATATAATCATGTTGCAGTGTGGAGGGAATGAATGGCAGTACTAGTATAAAAATCTTATTTATATGATCGATTGCTAGCTTAGTGAGGATGTTCAGTCTACCAAGACAATCATCATCCTATTTGAAATTTTTGTAAGTAACAACAAACCAGTTCTGAAATAACCATATTTTTAGGCTACATCTTTATTAGTGAGGAGACATCTGGGTTAGGTCTAGAAAAAGACTTAGGTGCCGAAGGAGGGTAGTCAGATGAGGTTTGGACTCCTAGTTTGGACTCCTAAGTCCATAATGTAGATCTTCCAAACCCAAATCAGCTGCTTCTTAGCCTTTCAGGCATCTAATGTCCAGAGGTGGACACCTGTTCATCATCAGTCCCTACAAGCCTGTATCTGAGCATATCCTGAGCTGCCAGTGTCTTGACACCACTGAGTATCTAAGCTCTATTATCCACAAACTGAGCATTCTTCTGTGTTGGCCCCATGCAAGGTTTGCTGCAGTAGGTGGTCTCAGAACTCACTGACCAGACTGTGCCCCATACAAAATAGTGATGCCAGCCCCAATTCCAGGAGAAGCCTTGGAACTGTACACAGGCGGTCCCCGGTTAATGAACGAGTTATGTTCCTGAGACCGTCTTTAAGTCCATTTTGTATGCAAGTTGGAACATGTAGCTTTTTAATGACCAAGGAGGTGAGGGGAGAAACCAGGTTTCAACTTAGGACAGCATCAGTCGAAAGTGGGGGTGGGAGGGTGGGAAAGAAAAATGGCAGCCAAGTGCAGAGCGTGAGCGCGGTCCCGGCGCTGCCACGTGGGTGCAGCACCCAGCGGGACCCCGCGCCCCCCCGGCCCGCGCTGTTCGTAAGTACGGAACATCCGTAACTTGGACGTTCATTAAGCGGGGACCGCCTGTGTTCCAATCAGAGATAGCGCTGGCCTGTAGCTTTAAGTAACCTGTTTATCTCCTGTAGTGGGGTGACATTTAATATGCATCTTTTCCAGAGTATCATCCACATGCTGGCTATTGTAGATACCATTCTAAATAAAACATCAATCTCTCTAGGCATTGTACAGCTTAGCTGGACATTTATAATGAGACAAAATGTGTGAGTTTTCAGTTACTCCACACTAGTTTACTGATAAATCACAGATCAAACTGAATATATACAACAGGGAAATCATGTTAGTTATTTATATAGCATGAAAGTCACAAGCGACTTGCACCTACTGGAGCCTTAAGCTGATTCTACACTTTCATTTTGCCAGCATAATTGGTTAGGGTTGGAGTGCTATTCCAGCAAATATCTTACTGACAATGCAGTTACACCACCAAACATATTGTCCACAGTGGAATATGTCACCAATTTAGATGGCCAGGCTCCCTAGACCAGCGGTGCTTAATCTTGTGGCCATGTGTGCCAGGTAAATGGCACTGAGCCAGTCTGCATGCTGGGATTCAGTCCCAGGGCCCTGTCAGCCTCCCACACCAGGATTGGGCACTAGGGCCTGACACAACTCTTGCGCTGGCACCAGATCCAGCCCATAGGGCCCAAGGCTCCTGATGAGTCTGGAAATTTGGTAGCAGTAAAGTTGTAGAATGTCAAATCTTGAAAATCCAATATGGTTAGTTACTTCAGCCTGTTCTAGTGTACGGGATGTTGGTGCCTCGCTCGAGACTGAAAGGAGATACTTTCCTATATTCAGGATGCACAACTGTGAATGCTCTCCTTGTGCAAGACTGCTAAGATCCGTTCCAAAACCAGAGCACCATCACCACCCATTCGTGCAGGCTGAGAGATAGGAATTCAGTTTCTCTCTCTGCCTGAGGGTGTCAAACCCACACCTCCACCCCACAGAACGTGCAAAGATTCATTAGGCTACAAAGAATAAGTAGAGTATGTTCAAGAGAGAAGCTGATGCTTTACCCTAGTGCATTCACCTGGGTGAGTGGTTTGCAGTTGCACTAATGTTTGTGTGCATGTTCAATGGCCATTTGCTATACACCTCCCACAAGCAGATAATAGCAAAACATGACATGAGGAATTTGGATTTTACAAGTACATAAGACAGAGTTTCTGTTTGTAAAGTTAGAGCTATTTCTAGAAGGGATTAATAGCACAGGTTATTTTTTAATGCTGTAGTCTAGTCCTGCTCTTTGGTAACAGACCAGCTAGCTGATCTTGTGAAAGGATAATTGTGCAAATGACGCTAACAGGACTGAATCATTACCAACCACCAGAAATCAGATGATAGAGAAGATTCTTGGTTCATTGTGAAACTGTCGGAAGTGGCTTTAAGGGCTGGTAAAGCCATGTTCTATAGCAGTGTTACTACTATTATCTAGTTAGACTAAATGACCTCTGAAGATGCCTTCCAGCCCTGCTTTTCTATGATTCTGTCTTTTCAACTGTAATATGTCAATTAGTTACATTTGTATCTTAAAAGTTCAGTTTGTGTGAGACATACCCAGTACCCCCTCCCCCTTTGCAGGCATAACTAATGCTATTTAAACTAATTCATATATAAATGGAGGACACAATTCTCCTTTCAGACCCACACAGGGGCTCTTGACTTCAAAGTTTTGCTGTCTGCTTTCAGAGAACTCCTTTTGAGAGATCCATGCATGTAAGGAGAGAACACCATTTCCAAGAGGAGGAGCTAGCCTAGTTGCAGGGATGGTGCTAGTGTTCTAGGAAAGAATGGCTGAGGTAATACTGGGACAGTGGAGTTTATCTGCCAGGATTTTATATTTGCCATGAAAGATTTTCATTTTCTTTTGGGACTGCACCATGGTGCTCTGCACTTATACTGAAGCCCATTGCATGGCATGTCCTAACATGTGGGGCTTATTGAAAGTAACATTCCCATTTCAAACAGTGTCAGGATTTCACTCCAGATCTGTCCAAAAACTTCCCCTGTGATTTTTTAAACAAATGGCATGATTGATTATCTCTTAAGCAGGGCTTGGTTTCATAAGCACTATTCTTACTGAAGAACCAGTCCAAAGGGCCTAGAGGGGTGTCAAATTCATCTGGCCCCACAGTCCAGATGAGTGACCTGAGGTCAGTCAGTGGGATCCCAGATCCCATACTCCTCCCGCATCTAGCCCATTCCTGGATTCATGCTGCATGTTGTCTACATTCCAGAGCAATTGAGGTGGGCATCACATGTAGTGCAGAATCAGCTGGAACAAGCGGCATGGGCAGTGCAGTCCAGCTGCAGCAGGCACTACACAGCATGAATCCCAGAACAGCCAGTGGGCACCATGCTACACATGACATCTGCCCAGCCAGCTACAGGGGAGGGAGCTGTTCCAGGGTGGCTGCTCCACATGGTCCAGGACCTGGGGGCACCCTGTGCAGTTCTGGTTCCAGACTGGCTAAAGCAGGTGCAACATGCAGTACACATCCAGGAATGCCTGGGTGAGTGCCGTGTGTGGCACAGTTTCTGGAGTGGCCAGGATGGATGTCCTGCCCAAGGGTTGGCCCAGGTCCATTCAGACAGAGGGGCAGCACCTGGGGATAGATAACAGGCTGTATGTTTGGCACCAGTGACTTAAAGTTTCAGTGTTAAACCAGGTCAGAAGTATAGCCGCTCAAAAGTACTTGCCCTGTAGGACATAATGGTTCCAGTAGTGGACTTTATCCACAAATAAAACATTTCTACTTTTCTAAAGAAAGCCTTTAGCCCTTACATCAGCCGGGGCCAAACTGTTTGGCAGGTGTGCCACAAATTACCTACCTCCCTAAGTGCCACTTCAGTCCCACTCCTCTGCCCTACTTGCTGCTCTTCTTTCTGCTCCCTGCTGCTGTGCTGCCTGTTTGCTCCCTGACCTACTACATGCCACAAGCAGAAGCTGCCCATGCTCATTATGGCTCCTGTGCTGCAGGTTGGCCACCCCTGCCTTAAACTTTCCAAGTATCAACATGGATTTAAATAAACAGCTCCACACATCTTGAAGATCAGTCAGATACAGTGATTTACCTGGAAAATTAGAGTGTCTCTTTTACAAACGTATGTTTGGGGGGGGTGTCTTAGTTACTTTCACGCAGACTAATTTGTAGCTTAAGTCTTACTGAAAACTTAAACCTGATTACGAAGTATAAACTGTGTCACCTTGATATGCATTGTATGTAATAATATCAATGAAACCTGCATTACAGTAACTGCTGCAATAAAGATGCCCAAGAGGTTTAGCTCTAGGATTTATTATTTAATATTTATATGTTATATATAATACACTTAATACAGCAAATATGCAAGCCTAGTTGCACACTTGTACTGAAGAAGTTATTTTTCTTTGTCTGATTACAGCCTGCCAGCAATTTTCCAGGATCTTCATCTACAGATATTTCTTTCTCTGATGACACTCAACCTTCATCTCACTCCAGCTCTAATTATGGTCTACCTCCAAATGCTCCACCACTATATACACCAACTTATTTCCTGCCAGGGGAAAAACCACCACCATATGCCCCCTAGAGCAGAGAATTGTATTTCAAACAGTCCCTGCCCCCCTTCTTTAAAGAGACAGAGACAGACAACTTTGGAAACTGTGTTGCACAGGCAGCAGACTATCAAAGAAACCATATGGTGTGCTATGATTGTTCAATTTTTGCTTACAAGTCACTATGACCAAACAGAATGCTAGAAGCCTATTGCAGGTTTATCACCCAGAGGAAGTTCTTATTCACCACTCAGTTTTTATGTAGTCAGCTGCAACACCGCTTTCTGACTAGCATAAGCATGACTTTTCTTCTCAGCATAATACCTAGTGACTTTTTCCCAGTAAAAAAACCAAGAAAAAAGAGAAACAAATCACCCACTTTGGATGCTTCATTCCATTTTTGTAAACTGATAATAGAGTGGTTTTGTAATTTTGATTTAGAAATCTTATAGTATATGAGTGGGTAGTCCAGGGCTTTGAATCATTCTGGATAGAAAGAAACTAGAATTTCTTTACCTTAATAGCATTCTTTAGTCACCCCTTTCCGGTGACAGCCTTCTAATATAAAATAATCGCCATGTTATTTTTAACTGAAAAGGCCATGTTTATATCCAAGACTGCATGAATTTCACAAGGAAGGGGAAGCACAGTAAAGAGGTAAAGTATCCCAATTAGCTTTACCCTACTCTGAAATATGAAGTTCAAATATTACACTTTAATAGGGCTGTTTTAACTCTCTTGTCTGAAATGTGTGAATATAGTACCAGTCCAGTTAAATTATGTCAGTGTGTAGCGGGTGCAATTTCCAGATAAATATTTAACCTATATATTTATTAAAGTGTTAAAAGTTCTGTATTTTTCCATATACTGTAGAAAGTAGATTAGATTGTAACAAAATGAGTTCTTTTCTACCACAGGAAAAAAATAAAACAAGTGAGACAAACCAGAAGACCTTGAAGTGGTGTATGCTGACCCCAAGTCGTCTTATTTAAAGAAAAAAAAAAAGAGTTCTGTAATTTTGTAACAATTGGAATGGTTTGATGAATGCTCAGAGTAACCAAATGGTTTTCCTCCATCTCCACTTTCCCATTACAGAGAATGTAAAAATACATATCATATATGAACATACACAATGTATTTCCTATGCAACATCCAAAGGAAATACATGGTCTTTCACTCCCTCTACTGGATGTGCATCATTAAGTAGTAAGTTCTATTCTCAACTCTGAACACCCATAAAGAAGCACCTGAGCATTCTTTAAAAAAAATAAAAGTTACTCTGTTGCCAAGTCCTGGTGCAGTGTTTCCTGTGGCACCACTGTTGCGGCACTGTCATTAGCTGTGTGAAAGGGCTATGAGAAGCTTCAGGTGCTGATTCGATTTGAAGGAGATTTGGCCTGACTCAGCAATCGAATCTTCGAATCTGAATCAAATTGGGAGACCAAGAAAAAGGTCTGAATCAATTCGGAAAAGATTTGGAGAACTTCGGAGATTCAGGCAGTCCCCACTCACCACCGCAGGGAGCTGGACCCAGACTGTGCTGGGAAGTAGGGGGCGGGGGTAGGGCTGGAGGAGGAGGGAGGGGACTACGGGGGGACCCCTGCCAGGCCCCAAGCCCTTCCTTCCCTCCCAGCCCCCATGAGCACCCCCACCCCCGCCCACTCTCCCAGCCCTGTCTATGGCTGCCCCCTCCAGCCCCAGCATCCTGGCTCTTTAAAAACAAAAAGCCCCACACTCAGCAGCTGCTACAGTGGCTTCTGGGGGCTTGTGGCAGATCCTACCACACAGTGTGGGACAGTGGAGATTGCTGCCCCCCCCACATG
>JAGPOW010003316.1:91531926-91599979 GCA_030014935.1 Caiman crocodilus | reverse complement strand
GGGAGAACAGGTGGGGGATGGGGCCTATTTGATTTGGAGAGTCAGCCCATTCAGCAGTGGCCAGATCTCTGAATCAGATTCAGCCAAATCGATTTGGGACAGTGATTCGAATCACCGAATCAAACCACTGTCCCACAAACTGGCCAAATCCAAATCCAAAGTGAATATTAGCTGCTTCACGCAGGCCTACTTGCTCAGTAGACACATTAGGGAGCAGTTAGCCAATATTAGAAAGCTATAAAAATTCTCTCAAATGAGTGCAATATGGAAGAGGGAATAGTATGCATCATTATGCTTTTAGGTAGCTGCTTCAAACCATGGAAATATAGAAGTCATTTTAAAAAAATCACTATGCGATTTCTTTTGAAAGGATGCAAGAACAATTAAATCGCTGAAAACAAAGCAAAAGAAGCCCCTAAAATGGCATAATACTTTTCACCTATCAATAAGTTTTCTATTAATTATGTACCGTATACTGCTAAAATACACAATACTAAAACCTTCAAATATGAAAGGTTATTTGCTTAAAATTGGACCAAGACATCCTATTCTTACTAATCCAGGATGGTTTCTTGGATTAAGTCCAGGTTTTAACCCACTGAGGTCAAAAGGACAGGATTATGGTGGGCAGAATTTTGAGATAAAGCTTAAAAGGATTTTAAGCAAGTGAGAGAAAGGGAAGTTGCACACAAGACAATTTGTTTAATTTATACTACGTGTTGGTTTTACACTATTGAAAATATACAGACATAACTCACCTAGCAGATAGCATTTGATGAGGTATAAATAAGTTATACATCAAGCTGCATTTTCATATTGTGTCTCTCATATTTGGACCACACCAGAAACCTTACCCAGAAAGCTAAATTCCACTGACTCCTGGCATTCAGCTCGCTAACTGAACTACTTCAAAAACAGAAGAAGAAAGATTTATTTGACTGTACTACAGTCAGAGGAAGAAGGTCTGACTTCATCCTACTCCCTGTTCCTAGCTAAAAAGAAAATGGTACATGGAAGAAACTTCCTGTCACCATACCCCTTTGCTGTAGTACAGCATTACATTTGTGATCAATTTGAAATATTACAGTAGTACATAGCTCTGTATTTTGAAAACATGGTTGTCTTTTGTTAATCATACTTTTTTGTCCATGCATATTTAAGTCTATGCAACTATAAAAAAAAATTAGCCAGAGCATTTTTTGCATCAAAATCCCATCCATTACAATAATATAGAAGTAAGTTACAATGCTCAAGGACATTGAAATTTAAGTTATATTCTCTTTTTCATGATATTGAGGTGAAATTGCACAGAATTCTGTTAGCATTACAGATAATTTTCTAGCTCTGTAAGTATCACCACTAGCATTAACACAAAGGTCTTCTGATTCGCTTAAACTCTTTTGGGAAAACAAATGCAAGTGTTACACAAATGCCAATTGTGAAACTATTTCGCTAATGTGTCTTCCTTGACAAGAATGGAGCTTACACTGGGTTTGGTTCCTTCATTTGATAAAAAATATTGGGAATTGCCCAAACTGAAAGAATGGGATAAAAATATGTTGGAAGGTAAAAAATGACCTGCAAAATTGTAAAGAACTGTTTTCTGCCACGATTCCTGTAGGAGTCCTCTGATAAAGTAAAAATGAATAACTTGAGTAAAACATTTCTTAGTTCCTTAATCATCTCACCAGTTGACTAGAATCATCCCTTTTTGTCTAATGGTAATAGCATCAGGTGGGGTGGATCTGATTTAAATCAAATCAATTTAAAGCACGATTTAAATCAGAAGCTTTGATTTAATCATTGTTTTCTACAAAAAGTGCATTCTTGTTGCGTGATAAATCATTAAAATATTCCCGAAACAGGGTCTGTTTTATGGCCTGGCCATGATAGCTTTTCCTTTCTACCATACCATTCCCTCACTAGATCTCAAATCAATGGAGAGGCTATACTCAGAAACTTCTCCTTCAAGATTTCCAGAATATTATGCTCAAAATGTTTCTCTTTTGTTTCTACTGCCCCTCCCTCCTTACATTTATCTCCAAACTCCTCCTCCTTGCCCAGATCTACTCCACCCCCAACAATCCTCTATTCATTTAACTTCTTGAAACTTTGCACTTTTAGAGAGAGGTAAGGGCTTGACTGTTTACACAAACTTGTAGAGAGACAATAGGGCTGATAGGTAGGTAAATCAGGTCTGTTATCTCTCATCTCCATATACTGCTGTTAACAAGGATGTTATCTCCAGAGATACAAATCCCCAGTTTAAGAACTGAAACTAAGCATCACAGATGCTTAATGGGATCTTCTAGACTGAGCACTGAGTCCCATTAGGGAGAGTGGTTTTCTTTAATCTTTACTAATCTATAGAGGAGCCTCTGGGAACCCTATAAAATTGTGCCCCTAATATAGTCCATGTCCTGTTGTGACCTATTTATAAAACATTTCTAAAAAGTTTACATGAATATATTATCTCAAATAGTATATAATTAGAACTTACAATAGCTATTCCATAATGATATATTTAAGCTTTAAATCAAAATATCAAATATCTTAAATCAAACCTGTCTTTATAAAAGTTTAAAAAAAATCTTAAAAATAAAAAAAATTATTAAATCAAAAACTGATTAAAATAAAAATCCAATTTTTAAAAATGGTTCATTTTTATCTACTCTGGCATCAGTGATACATTACTTTCTTCCCTCAGTCTTCCCAGTAAGAAAAATAACAGTATTATTAGCATACTGGACCTATGTATTTTCCTTTGGTAGTTCTGTCCCTTTTTATTTTACTTATTTAGTACCAGTTTTACATGAATCCAAGACTACACTGAATTTAAGAAGACACTCCCAATAATTAGATTCTATATATGAAGGTGGGGGGAAAGGGGTGCAGGGTAAAGGCAAAGGGGAGTAGAGGCGGGGGTGGGGAGCAAAGGCAGCAGCTGCAGTTCTGATCCAGAGGCCAGATCAGGGTCAAAGCCACCTATGCCCTCCCTCCTCCCCTTATCCCTTGGAGCCAAATCCAAAGTGAGGGGAGTTTTCTCCCCATGCTTTTATCTGACTTTACTGGCATGCAAGCCAACTTCTAGTACTTGGCCTTCTTCAAAGTGCAGGAAGAATTGGTTAGTTCAGAGATCAGCAGCCTTTGGCCAGCATGGGCTGGAGCCTGCAGTCTGGCTGTAGGCTGTAAGTCTCTGCCTCCCAGAGTGGCCAAATGTCACTGCAGATTTCTTACCCTTCTGCAATGAGGGAAGTGCCAATATGCCAAAGCAGAAAGCCTCACAACAGAGGCGAGTACTGTGGGCATGATGTCACAGCACTGTGCTACTCATCACCCATGCCAGATCAGACGTTCAAGGGCTGACGCTGGGTTAGCGGATGCTTTCTCTGTCACCGGTCTGACACTTCTGGTCCCACTGCTTCCCCCCGGTCTCTTTTGTTCAAGGAATTAAACCTAAATGTTACTTTATCTGGCAGCTAGAAAAGTAGTTTCTACTTTCCTGTTCAAACAAATTCCTGACTGGCAAGCGTTTGGAATATTCTTCCCATTTTTCCGTGCTTTCCTTGGGGAAAGTTCCTGCTAGATAGCTTGATTATACGTGCTGGCAATCTGCACCATTGTTAGGTTCATCTCTCTAACTTCGACCAAATAAAACACTGCATGCAATTGCTCAATACATTCTTTAAAAAAAATCAAAATTAGGTCATCTCCATATTGGCCTTTAGAAGCTCCACAAATAACTTTATGTACAAATAGATCCAATTGTTTTAGTAACGTAAAACTTTTAAATCGAAAAGAATCTGTAGAAATTATGTATAAAACTCCTAACAAAAAAAATAAAAATAAAACACAAGCATCTCCAGCATGCTACTCACTCCAAAATATTATCCATATGAAGCGTCTGAATTCTAACCACAGAAAATATGGGATTCTCTGTTTGTTCTAATTGTGGTACAAAGTGGGCACATCTACATGTGCCCTGATTGTGCATTTGGTATTTTAACAGTCCTGGTACTAATTTAACAGTCCTAGCAGCGCATGGTTATTTTTAGACGCTACATCGCCACAGCGATGTAGCTCATTGCTACTGTGCAGTAGCATCAGTGTCACGGTTTGTGCCTGCCAATGCTGTATCGCCATAGCTCATCACTACAGCGATGTGGTGTCTCGTAGATGCACCCAATAAGGACTAAATGCCATAATGGTTCTAAGCATCTCCTGAGAAGTGCTGATCGTTTTCACATAGCATAGACTGCACCATCTTACAAGGTGATCAGCACATTGCAGATGTCAGCCCCATGTTATTAACACCCTCTGAAATCAGGCCCTTGCTGCTACTATCAAAGATCTGCTCCGAGATGGTTTCCAAAAGTGAGAAAGATAGCATGAGCTGCTTCAGCACGGAGTAGGCAAAGGCGACCCTGTCTATCCTGAAGAACCTTGGCTGGTACCGGAAGAATTAAAGACACCTTGCTACATCTTGTAGTAAACAAACCTGTACACATTCTCAGCCCGACTGCCATTCAGCCTGAGTAGCTGGCACAATCCCACACCTCAGTGCTCCCCATTGAACTCAGTGAGCCAGCCTAAAAATAAGCAGCAAAAATGTCATCACTGCACAATATTCCCCATCCCTGCCATCTTTCATTGCTTGCCTCATTAACAACAAGGGATCCTGGTTTTCTCTGAAAAATCCCCAATTTCGGGTTAAAAAAAGTAACCCCAAATCCACATTACCATGATTAAAATGAAACACCACTATATATATATATATATATATATATATACACACACACACACACACACACACACACACACACACACACACACACACACACACACACACTATAGCAAAATGTGGATTTGGGGGAACTTTTTTTTACTCAAAATTGGGGATTTTTTTAAAATCAGAAAAAACAGGATCCCTGCTGATAACTGAGACAAAGTTATTCTAGCTTTAACTGATGCAGGCTTTCTTTTTAATTGTTTCTTGCTGGGCCAGTCTTTCCTTTCACTTTTAAGTTCTGCACTGACCAATGCTTTTTTTAAAGGTTGTGACTGAGCCCATTGTCTCTGAAAGGCATGTTACCAAAAAAGGAAACAAAACTAACTAGTGGAGAAGTTTTACACATTTTTAGAAGTCAAATACCATTCCTTGACATACAAAAAAAAACCAACCGGTATTAGATTGGGAAATCAGCCAGTCTGAAGCAACAGCTCCAAAGTATACTAAACAAAGCATAACCTCAGTAGAATTAAGTTTAAAAGTTTTATGTAAATATTTTATTTATTCATGTTTTGTAAATCAGAAAGCAGTGCTTGGTAATAAAAAACAATACAGAACTATAGTTTTTTCTTCCAGTTCATGCTCATGTATTTACCAGGTTTTCCAGGTTACAGACACCTGTCTTTTAACATAACATTCACCTTAAGCATAATTTGTAGCTTTGGATTATTAATATTAGTCTTCTGAACTATTTACAAATATATTACAAACTTTAAACCTCAAAGCAAAGAAATATCTCAATTATCAATCTGACATAAGAATCAGTAGCTCCTACAGAACTTCAGTGTTTAAGAGAAACTATACACACAGTGTGGGAAGTCTGAATAATTTATATCTTTAAAAAAAAGAAAAGCATTGAAAGTTTTTTTGAAGATAAAACTTCTGCATTGTAGCGGTACCTACTGACCAACCGCAACTGGAGGACAAGAATGTGATGTGATGTCACTGTGCTTGTAAAGAGCCTCGTCTAAGTCCAGTGCCTTATTATTCATTTTCACAGTCATGCAGCCATGGAAGAAAGCAGTGACTGGAGTTGAAGTGACAGGAACCGCTGCATAAAAGGGAAGGAAGATATCCTGTAACGTCTCACTTTGAGTAAATACTATTCCTACCATGTCTAGGTCACCCCTTCTCTGAAAAATTCAAATGCATCCATATTTACTCTCCCCCATTCTAGAACCTCTGTACTTCTTTTTCAGTCTTTTTTTCCATAAAGGAGGCCTCAAGTTCGCTTGTTTTTTCACATGCAGAACAGAAGGCTCAGGTTAGATCATCTCCTGGTCTAGGTCCATTCATTTCAGCAGAGATATGCTGATTTACACATACTTGTAGGCTTAGACCCATACTTTAAACATGAGATACCCACTGCTTTTCTATTTAAGCATTTCATAGATTTCATAGTCATTAGGGCTGGAAGGAACCTCATGAGATCATCAGGTCCAGCCCCCTGCCCAAGGGGCAGGAAGTCAGTTGGGGTCAGGAGACCCCAGCAAGATAAGCATCAAAGCGTTTTTCCTCCTCCCACTCTTGCTATTTGGATGTTTGCAAATGTGGTACTGCATTTGTGAATTCTCCCTTAGGTATTTGCTAAAAACATGTTATGAGCAGGGATGTGGGTCTTCTCTGTTTAGAAAAAAATTGTCTCATTAAAATCACAAATTCTCTGATTGGAAATCCCCAAATCTGCTGCAGATTAATTTTATATACATTATACATCTATAAATCTATGCATGTATGTATTGAACACTACTACTGAACACAATATTTTTATTGATATATTTACAATTTTAAAGCAATCTGGAAGCCTACCAGTGCCTCAATCACTATAATCAATTCTAAATACTAATACATTTTGGTGTTTGTTTTTTTTTATCATGGAAAAATCAGAGCTCCCCTTACTCCTTCACTCACCAGGATGTGGGTCCAGCTGCAGCTGTCCCCCAACCTACCACTGCTTCGTGGCACTGAGCAGCCCCGATATGCCAGTGCCCTGCCCATGTCATTGCCCTTGACTCCCAACTCAAAGCCCTCCAAACCCTGCTGGTGCCCCTCACTCCCCAACCACAGTCCCCTGGTCTTACCAGTGCCTCTCACTCCCCACCCAGAGTCTCCCTGCCCCTGCTTGTGCCCCGTCACTCACCACCCACAGCCCCCTGCCCTCCCCATGCCTGCCGGGGGGGCCCCAGCTGCTAGGGCTATGAGTTTTACCACATTTTTCTATCGCAAATGAGAAACCTGGCTCCCTGGTTACGAAGGGCCTTGTGACAGGCAGGTCCAGCCTGACTGCAATACCTACCTCACCCTGTTTTGAATATTTATAGTTCATTGTTATGCAATGCAACTGTGCACAAAAGTTAAGGACATTCTTCAGAAAGGTACTGAAGGCAATAAACTGAATTAATGAGACTTTAATGTTCCTTATGGTAACACACCGTTTGCAGCCTTCTAATCACAGCTTTGTTAGCCATGGAGGGAGGGGGAAGGGAACACCTTTTTTTTAATGCCCATAAATATCCATGTAAATACTGAATTAGGAAGCGACAAAAATTTAACAAGTATAAGTACCTGAAATAAATTGATATTACTCATGTTGATAACCTAGTCATTTTAAATAATTTAAAAAAAAATTCAATAAACCTCACATGAAAAGTTAAAGAAAGACGTGTTCACCTTCATGCCCTAAAGGACACTAGTTTATCTGCACTTTAAAGCTAGACTAAACAAGTTGGTTGTGCAAGCGAGTGATTTCATCTGATGAGGGTGGAGGAAACTGGGCAAATCCCTTTTCTCTGTATCAAAGAAGGTAGGTCTAGGTCTAGAGAGTTCTCTCTCAGCATAGGTAACAGAGGTCCTCATGAATCTTATACCATTTGGAAGTGTGTTTATAGAAAGTGTAGACATGGCAAAAGCTGATTACCTGAAGGGTGCAAGGACTTCTAAGATGCTACAGAAACTTCACTGCATTGTCTTTACACCTCAGCAAACCTACCAGTGTATCTTGAATTCTCATTTCACATCAGAAGGATGAACATCAGAAAAATTTTAAAAATCTAAAATATCCAAAATCTCATCTAAGGATTTTGGTCTGTATACTGGATAAAAACAACAGGATAAATCTGGTTGTATAACATTTCTGGGAATACAGAATGCAACAAAATATACAGGAGAATCAGCTTTACTGAGCGTTATTAGTCAATTTTTTTTAAAATCCTTTTCCCCTTAGAACCCTAGCTATTTCCTCCATACCTATAACATTAATGGCACATACATAGTACTGGACATATGAATTCAGATTATTCAAGGTAAATCCAGACAATTCAAATGTAAGGATTCTATTCAATGGACCCAACAAAACAGGCACACTTGCAGAAGTTCTTGTTGATAAGTAGATCAGCTCATAAAAATGAAAGGAATCACTTAATCTTGATGAACTACTCAAAGTCAATCCAATGTGCAATATATCTACAAAAGTCAAAGTAGGCAAAGTTGGCACAGCTCAATTTTAAGAGACTTCTGCCAAAATGTTTTCTTTACCATAATGATTTTGGCTTAACTAGAAAGGAGAGCTGCAAAAATTTCCACCTTGTGCAACTACCCTTCAAACTGTTCAGCACTATTAATTTGATACCATTCAAATACAAATATCAAGTGCTTCTGATGCTACAAAGCTCTATTAAGAGACCAGGCATTTGTGCTAGGTCACATTATGCAATATAGAGAGTGCTCTCCTGCTAAGAAAGAAAAACATTCCACATCTTATGATGTTGAGCTTCTTTATGAGCTTCCACAGACTAAAGGGCACTGAGTGCATGGTCTGGAAATCCATGAAATAGAAACAAAGCAGAGATGTCACTCACACAGTGTGAAAAGAGACCTAATTTCCAGTGTTGGTAACACACTGGTTCATTAGAGTTAGTAAAACAATTTCCAAATTTGGAGTACAACACTCATAGCAATTTTGATTGATAATTCTCTCCCACTGCCTGTTCACCCCTTGGCCCCCCCGACACTCCTCAGGTTTCAGCGAGCAAAACAGCTAGTCAAAATTTCCAAGTTTCCAATGAAACCGAAGGGAGGATGAGAGGATTCTCCTTTGGTAGGGGAAGCAGGAAAATTGTCTCACCCTCACGTTTATATCCTATTTTCCCCCACCCAAAGCCCAAAGTTTGGCTAGCCATAGCAAATGTAAATACTAGGGCCATGTGAAGTTTCGGTTGCTGATTCAATTCAAAGGAGATTTGGCCCAATTCAGCAGCTGAATCTCCAAATCAAATCAGGAGACCAATTAAAAGGTCCAAATCAATTTGAAGCCTCCGAATCGATTCACAAAAGATTCAGAGATTTGGGCAGTCCCCATTCCTTGCCGCGAGGAGCTTGACCCAGGCTCTGTGCTAGTAAGTAGGGAGCAGGGGGCTGGAGGAGAAGACCACAGGGGGGGACCCCTGCCAGGCCCCATCCCTTGTCTGCTCCTCCAGCCCCCTTGAGCACCCCCAACCCCCACCCACTCTCCCAGCCCTGTCAATGGCTGCCCCACCTGGCCCCAGCATCCCAACATAAAAAAAAAAGAAAAAGCCCCACACTCACTGGATGTTGCAGCAGTCGTCAGGGCCTCTGGGGGCTCATGGCAGAGCCCCCTCACTCAGCGTAGGACAGTGGGGATCACCCCCCTTCCCCCACCTGGCAGGATCTGGTGAGTGTGGGGCTTTTTTCTTTTTTTTAAGTGCCAGGAAACAGGCTCGGTGCGGCAACCAGCAGTGGGCCTGTTTGATTTGGGCAAATTGATTTGGGACAGTAATTTGAATCACCAAATCCAAATCACTGTCCCCTGAATTATGAAGCGAATACTAGTTGCTTTGCATAGGCCTAGTAAATAATGCAATAAAAACTTAATAAGAGTACACTATACCCAGTACTAATAGATCAGCCTAACAATATGATGTTCTAGGGAGCTACAGAATAAACATTGCTTTTTGAATTACATCAGGCATGTGTCAGAGGGCACATCTACAGATGTATTAATGCACCATGATTACTGTGCATTAAGTTTAGTACCTGTAATAACAGGTACTAAAGGTGCAGTAGCTGGCACTACTGTACAGTAGCACAAATGTCACTTAAAAGGCATGCACTGATGTGCAGTAACTAATTCCACTGCACATTAGCACAATAGCACGGCCATGACACATCCAGACATTTTCTAACTATTCTGGAAGCATCCCTATGCTCTCCTGCATTCACAGGAAGAGAGGAGGGAGGTACCTCTTCTTGACAACAGCAAGCTGGGTTTTCTATGCAGCACTCCCAAAATATTAGACTTGGAATCCGGCCTGTTTCCTTGCCAATACATGAGTGTTGAAAAAAGCATTGGCTCCATTTTCTGGTGTAACTAGAGTCCTGGTCTGAGGCATAAATGTGTGTGCAACATGAGCAATGGAGGAGTCCGCATTGGTTGTTCTAGGAGCAGTAGAATGTGCACATCATCACCACATGCTATCCCAGCAGCTATACTGTTCTGGTCTGATTGCTCAAGCACATACATAAGGCCAGCACTACTCCAACTTCTTTCTCCCTACCAGGTGTGGCTTAGAACAAGTAAAGACAGGATTCTGCCTTGCTGTTTGTAACGCAGGTAGCAGGTACTATTATACAGAGAGACAACTGCTTCCTTATTTGCATTCCCCGAAGAGGGATGGTAAACCAGTTCAGCTAGAATGAGAAACAACCCACAACTCAATCAGGAAAACTTTGTTCAGTCAGGTTCTGAACAGAGAAGCAAAGTGACCTCCTATAAAGGACCCTGTGGTTTTCTTGTAAAACCTATGCAGTCCAAAAGTTGTTGCAGTCTTTTTGATGTGCCTTGGCTGGTAACTTCACACACACAGCATTTGGTCTGTTCTCTGTTAGAAATCACCATCAGAAAAGCTTCAGAACCAGTGCACTGATACCCTGAAACTATGCCATCTAAGGCTGCCTACGTGTATTCAAATGATCTGGAAGAATTCTTCTGGGTTTGTTCTCCTGGTAGAAAAATGTACCTGAAGGCCCTGGGATGCTGGAAGACTGTCCGTACCCACAGCATTCGTTCTCACAGGAAAAACTCTCCTGATCATCACTTAACCCTGGTTATTCCCAGCTATTTTTCTCCTGGAGCAGCCATTTTTGCTCTGGGAGAAAAATCCTGAATATCTTACACTTGTGATTTCTCCTCGGAGAGCAGCAACTCTCCCAGATGAAACTGAATGTCTGTACACGGCCTAAAAAACATGAGATCACCAGCAGAGTGTCATCCAGTTGACAGACAGACATGAGTATCATTGGTCTATGTGGAACTACAAGTCAGTCTACAAGGCTGTGGAGACAAAGGAACTGAGAACCCCAAAATTCTGGTAACATATTCTAGTGTTTTGGGCTAGATCCAAAAAGGAAATGTCTATATGGTTCAAGGCAATGCTGTGCTTAGAAATGCTATGCCCACTAGCTCCCAAATCAAAAGTAATGTAGCTAACTCTGCTGAGTGCTAGAGCATACTGGGGCACACATAACACCACACTACTTCTGGTTTAGGAGTTAGCATGTGGGGAGCAGGCAAGGTGCACATCTAGGTATTGCACTGCTTTGCCTCAGAGAAACTCAGAGGTGTGTAGACACTACAGTGCTTAAGTGCTGTGGTTCCAAAGTGTGAGATACCTGGCTCCCATAAACAACCCTGAGTTGGGTGCCCAGTCTCCCTACACAACGCATAAGAATATGCTGTAGAACCCAGATACTTTGCAGGGTTAGGGTCCTTACAATCTACAGTAGTGGTTCACAGCCTTTTTAGACTCAAGGTACCCCCCCATAACTTTTGTTAACTGAATGGCACCCCACGAGATAAAACTATTTATTACAGTGTTTAACTCCTTGCAGAGGAGCCAGGCAGTATGGACAGAGCAGGGCAGTGCCCAGGGGGGGAGAAGCCTGAGCCCGAGGCTGCATTTATCTCTTCACATATCTCCTCATACCCTGCAGTACCCTTTCAGAAGATTTCACATCCCAAAGTGCCCCAGCAACCCAGTTGAGAATCATTGCCCTACAGAAATGAGAGCTTGTGAAAGCTCAGCAAATAGCCATGAGTGTGGGTTGATAAGCTCCCACTGACTGGAGAAGCAGTGTTCTTTGAAGTAAGGCCCTGAACTGGTCAGCCTACTGTGAACCAAGCAGGCTGAAAGCCACTGAATGCCAACAATCTGGGTTGTACTGAATTACTTATTCAATGGAACAAGGACTGGAAACCAGGTCTCCCCTCTCAAAAGCCCAATAAATAAATATTCTGTGCAAGGAGCAACAGCTCCAAAAGGCCCGGTGGTTAGAGTGCTCTCCTAACAGTTGAGAAATGTAGGCTTCAGTTGGGTCAGCAGAAGAGGGAATTGAACCCAAGTCTTCTAGGTCCTAAGCTAAGCAAGTAAGTCCTGGCATTCTAGACACTGAGCTATTGAATAAAAAAAAAAAAAAAAAGCAGACAGCCCTTCCACCTGGTAATTCAGTGCTCAATCAGTTTGAGGTACTGATTTCCACATATTTTGTCAGGCTTACAGCAACCCCATTCTTAGCTCCCTTTGGAGGAGTCACTCCCTTCTGCTGACTGAAGAATCACTGAGATTCCTATTTGTTTTGTTCTTTACTTTCTTCCATGAACGTTGGGAAAGTTATTCAAGGAAAACCACACATCAAAAACCCAAACACAGATCAATGTCACATGCCCACCTTGCACAAGATTCACTCAGGCAGAAATGGAAAGCATGACCCCAAGCTCTAATGAACATGCTGCCTGCCCTCCTGGCCACTCTTATTTTCATTTGAACCTGCATTTCACACTACAGAACCGGATAGTCACCTGGCAGTCCTCCCACATATGTCTTCACAGATGACTGCAGATAGCTTTCCAAGACAGCCAGACTGTCCTCTAGCTGGGAATGACTGAATTCACTCTCTCCTGCAATCCCATCCACAGCAAATGACAGTTGATCCTTATTGATGGAGACATCCAGAGAGTGTTCCTTGTCATCACATATATTTATTGCCAGTCTGGACACAACTGTTGTCTCCATGGCCAAGATGATGAACTGAGAAACAGAAGACTGCAATGAGTGAAGGCACAGACAAAAGCTAAAACATGATTTACGTTTTTCTAGGTTCAAATTAATCCTTTCTGTGGGCCTTTATAGGAAAGTTTTCATCATCATATCAGGATTTCTGAAGGTCACATTCTGAGCATACACAACTTTTGCCTTGTTTCCCAACAGGGGTCTGATTCTCATTTATCCTAAGATGACTTTAAATCACCTTGACAATTTAAAAGGAACCCTAAAAAGAGCATATCTTTAACATTTGCACTGCTGAAAGAAGAAAAAAAAGTCAGCTCGCTGACTCTGGAGGAATTATTCCCACTTTATGAAAACAAGATGGCAAAATCTAGTCCTATGTCATAAATATAACTGATTATATTATATATATTTCACTAGAAGCGTTCCTGGCATTTTGCAGACCCTCTGGAATTATATCTAGGACACTTCCTTGATGACATAGCAGCCATGGGGTTATACTGTTACTACTGAAATGAAAAGGTAAGGCTCAAACTCAACTGAGAATTGTTACTTTGTCAACAGAAATTTACAGTTTAATTCAGACAGGCAAGCATGATAAAATGGGACACTGGCTCAAACTGAAAACGTTGTACCAGGTATTGTCTGTGTGATGTTATTCCCAGCAATACAATATCTTTTACAAAGGCCAAACTTGCAAAGAGTGTTATCCTGCCCTTAAATGTACACCTACAAAAAAACCCTGCAGAATTCCCACAATAACAAGGCACTTGTTTTGTGTCCAAAATTGCAAATTGGTGAGTTCAAATGACTGCACAGAATGAATGGCAGGCACACACTTGGGGATCCTCTTATGTTTACACTGGAAGATGCTTAAAGTTTGTACCTGTTGTTTAAGTTTCTTTGTGGAGTGATAGTCAATCAGTGCCAATGATAAAGGGACTGATTCTTCTGCACTAACCAAAGCAAAAAGCACACCAGTGTCTGTTGCTGGCCGAATTATGGCATTTACTTGTATTTTCCAATTCCGCTCAGTTTCATTTCCAGCAGGTGGTTGCACTACAGACAAAAAGACATATGTCAAAAAATAGAATGACTGCTCAACAACCGGCAGATGAGTTGATTCCTGTCTCAGAGAGAATGGATAGCTGAGCTTATGGACAGCTTGCTATATTTCTTTTAGTCAGAGGAAAAATCAAAAGTGCCTGAACACAGGAGGGAAAAAGGTAAAAGCTCTGCCTTATTACTCTCCACAGAGAAAGCTGCAGCTTTTCAGAATGCCAAAAGTCAGAGTTGAGCTTTTTAATCAAGAAGAGAGATTCAATTGCCAAGGACTGTCAGTCCATTACTTTATCAGAGTTCCTACGAGACAGGGCATGCAATTTTATATCAAACTTGAATATCACACAATGATTGAGGAATTTGCTTCCAAATCTGACCCAGAAGAAACAGAGCACTTTCACAAAAGTATCAAAACTAAACTGAAGGGCTATTAACAGCACACATTAAACATTACCTAATCACCAGCCAATGAAAGGTTTTTGAATGTTCTGAAGTGCTTCTAGTTCACAAGTTTTGTCTCCCGATGACTACAGAAGCAGATTTTGTTGCCGTCTTTCCTGCTAATGCAGCACCTTTGGAGATCAAAAATTATATTGGCTACAAAGAAAGATGCTGACATTGCCTTCCTGGCCTGCCTGAGCAATGCCATAAACAATTCTGCTTTACTGCAGCTGCAAACAGGATAAATTACTTCTTTATGTAGTTTGCTGCTATTAAAGCAAAAACAAAGTCAATTGTTTATTATAAAATAATATAAATATGTAAGTGCTGAAGATGCATCTCAGTTGGAAGGTTTCTCTCATTGGTACTTCCGATACCAGGCTCTATTTTGCAGCTCTTGCACCAAACTGTAAACAGGATGATTGCCACCTGATAAGAGGTTCTCTAATTTACAAAAGCAGAGGAAAACCCACATAATGCTGCACAGAAGATTTAGGAGAATGTGTATACAAGACTAAAATAGACCACTGGCATCTATAAAGGATTTCAAAACCTGACAAAGCTAATTACATGGATAAACAGAAGACTCTAGAACAACAACTAAACTATCCTTCAAACTGTTAAATTAATAGACCTAAGAATGAGCTGGAACAAGTTAATACAACATCCAGGCCAAATTTTGTCCACCTTGTAGTGCTGTCCACACTATCACTTGTCACTAACAAAGCAACCATATTCAAATGCCATAAATATCATTTAGGTCAAAGATAAAATTACTAATCATGTTAGGCACTGAACACTTTTGCTTGCTATAATCTCAACACAGAGCATACTAAACATAAGAATGTGCATCAGAGAAGCCACAGCTGAAACATTAGTGAAGAGGATTATGCATGAAAGATGAAATGCATTGTCAAACACACTCAGAGGGAACTTAAACCAGAGTTTCCCATATGATGTTGGGTATTATCCAGTGTAATTTAGACCTTCCTTTCCATGAGCTAGGGTTGTTGGTTACAGCCATGTTGGTCTAAGGACATGGGCAAACAAGATTCTTTGGGTAGATGTGATATTTTTTATTAGACCAACTAAATAGTTGGAAAAATTGTTCTTTGCAAGCTTCTGGGCACAAATACCCTTCTTCAGGCATAGAGAGTGTTTGCTGGTGAATTGTATGCTCTCCTGGGTAGAACAGAAGCCAATATAAAAAATGCAGGTCTGGGAGAATGTAAATGTGTGGCAGTAAGCATCCAAGGGACAATAGGTGTGAGACAGGTGTGAGGTGGAGGAGAAAGGGGGAATGTGGAACTGATGCTAGAAGAATGTAGCTGGTAAAATGCAGACATTCCCTGGGGTTCTCAGATGACAGGCAGGTTATAATGTGGCATATTATAACTCTTCCCCCCCACAAAAAAACCCCTGTCTCATGCCTATTGTCTCCCATCCCTCTGATCCTCAGTGCCATGCATTTGCCTTTTCTCAGACCTGCATTTTGCATATTTGCTTCTGTTCTACCCAAGACAGCACACAATTCACCAGCAGAATCTCTGTGCCTAAAAGCTTACAAAGAACAATTTTGCCAATTATTCTGTTGGTCTAATAAAAGATATCACATCTACCCAAAGAAGCTTGTCTGCCTATTTCCATGAACTACAAATTCAGCTGTTCATTTGCTCTCTGCAGCTGCTAGACTTCTTAATTGGGGAAAGACTTATTTCAACTGCTTTATTTTTTCAGCACACAGCTGATAATTTTCCCTCCCCATGTAAATAATTCTAGTAAATAGGTCTTAAAAAAAAGCAAAATACAAAACAGAATAAACAAAATGAAAACCACTCATCCTTCCTTGACAATATGGGAATACGTACATCTTTTAAATTGTTAGTTCTGTAAAGATAAAAGTATGGAGATCAGAGCATGACAGTAACTTAAAAAACACAAAGAGCACTTACTGTAACTAAAATTAAATAGAGCAAAACCACTGCCTGGGTAGAAGGATCCTTGTCCTGCCACTGAAAAGCACTGCATCTTCTTATTCATCTTTACTGTTTCTTGGATAGTAGTATCCTCACCATTCAACCAGTTCCATGCCCGTATGCAGCCATCCAGCCGAGGATTTATCTGGTAAGATAATGAAATACTTCAGCCTTGAACTCTTATTCCATTACAAGAGAAAAATCAGGCACACAGAGGAGCCCACAAGACTAGGCAATGTTATCATGTCAAACCAGGCAGAAATAATCCTCAGATGATAGGAAAGTAGGGCTGGAAGGAACCTCATGGGGTCATCTAATCCAGCCCCCTGCTCAAGGCAGAATCATCCCTGACTAAACCATCCTAGCCAAGTGTCTGTCTAACCTGCTCTTGAAAACTGCCAGGGATGGAGATTCACAACTTCTCTAGGTAACGTGATTCAATGCTTGACCACCCTCATAGTCAAACATCTTCCCCTGTTACCAATGTGCAACCTCACTAAAGCAGGCTAAGGCCCAAATCCTACACCCACAAAAACAGACATCTGTGCCCAAAAAGAGCTCCCTTGAATCTCAATGCATTCCAGAGGCCTGGCTTATACAGGCCTAAACCATGATGACTTTGATATCCATTGCTACAGGCTGACAAGTTCATTGGTTGGATCATCATGCTCAAAGAGTTCAATCCACAGGCTGGGAAGTTAATTTCTTAGGACTCATAATGCATAATTCCAAGTGAACCACCTTATGAATAAATGGCCTGCATCCTCAGTTAATTTGGGATGAGTGTCACAGCCAGAATAAAAATTCAGGTTCCAAATCTCCTGACAACACTACAATCTAGTTTAATATATTCAGACTAGTTATCACACTGAGGCCATGTCTACATGTTGCCGTATGGTATGTAGCCACACATTAGTACTTCCTTTTCAAAGTACTAAAGCACAGTGCAGTATGGGTAGGTATGGGTAGTTCCTGCATTGTACACCCTGCACGTGGTTAGATTTCGCCATTACGTCTCTACAGTGGTGTGCTTTACCAGGGGAGCGTGCTACTATGGTGACAGAGCAGCCAATCATGTGTAGACCCACATGATCACTACGTTACCATAACACACCATAGAGCAATGTAGCGCATCGTGACATCACCACAGGGCGACGTGTAGCCCTACCCTGAAAGACTTATTGGCTAGGGACAGAAGTTACACATAAACCAATTTAAGTCAACAGAAACTCATTTAAACCTGCAACAGAACAGAAGCTCAGTGCATGTAAACCAGCTTAAAATAGCTAAAACTGGTTTAAGATAAACCTGGTTGAACGAAGTGTCAGATTTCAGTCAAACTGGTTTATGAAACTTCTGCCCCAGACCCCTTCCTGTTCAAGTTAAATCACAGTCCCCCAGCATGCTTTCCAGCCCTGGGCTGAGCTGTGATGAATTCTCCATCAAAGAAAGGTTGAGGGAGAGGGGAAAAAGGGACTACTCCCCCCCACCAGCTGGGGTCTGGGGCCAGGGAGTGGGGTTAAACCCACCTTCCCCTGAGTACAGAACTGCCTTGCTGCTAAACTTACTAAAAAGTATTGCTGGCTGTGACTGGATTACAAATCCCAGAGGCACCTGGAAGCAGAAAGAAGAAGTGATGAGCAACCCTGCAGAGTCCTGCTGCTGTGATTCTGGACTGCAAATACTAGAGACCTCAGGAACAGCAGGAAGAGGAAGCAAACACACAACCCATGCAGCTACATGCCAGGGACATACTCTAGCATCCCTGGCTTCTGGACTGAGCCACTGCAGGCATGCATTGTGGCTGCATTTCCCAAGTCAAACCTAAATGTGGCTAGTTGTTTCGCAGTTTAATCTCTGCATCTTAGACTAACCTGCAAAGACTGAATCAATTTAGCCTTGGGCTTTTTGGCTGTCTGTATTCAGCCACTGTGGGGACAAAAGGCCTCCTGACACAGCTGTATTCAAAGTCATGGAGCCATAGGGTTGTCACTTTATTTAAAACTAAGAAGCCAAATTCTTGTTGTCGAGGCCCTGCTCTCTCTTTGGTGGGGGATTAAAAAAAGAGGCTAAACCAGAGGCATAACAATGCAGCTCTGGGATCTGGGCAAAAGTGGCAATAGCTATTTTTGTGTCGTCCTTCATCCCCATCCTCTCTCCACCCCCTTGGCTATGCAATGGGATTGAGCATAGGTATTTAAACATAACTCTCATAAACCTCCGTCTACCAACAGCTTCTATGGAAATTCTAGCTAAGTTACTGTAGAGTGTTCCAAAATTAGTTTCATGCCTCAGCCAAACTTTTCCAAGGAGTGCCTTAGTTTTTAGTCTTCTTCCTTGAAGCTGACTTTCACAAAGGGCAAAAAATACTAATAAAAACAACCTTTGAGCCACTAAAAGACCCTCTTTTTTTTTTTTTTAGGCTGAGAAACAGCCCATGCTAGCACACTTGGAGCTCTCTACTAAAAATAGATGTTAGAAGCAATTTGTAAGAGTCTGGCACCATATGTATGTAACACAAACATTAAAACACATTGCAGGGAAGGAAAGCTCCACCTGCCTTGTTCCCAGGCTCCTAACACACACCAAGCTCAATTCCCCTCTCACTTAGCCACGCCTTGCTCCACAAAGGTCAGTAGAGTTAACTGGTTTTTAACTGAAGTCAAAAACAGGCCCATAACACAATACGTACCAATTCAAGTGATGAGTAAAAGAAGTACTTACAGGCTGAATAAGGTCTTTAGTTTTGAAAGGAATGCCTCCAACTGTTAAATTCAGCTGATACAATCCTTTGTCAAAAGTAAACAAATCCCCTGAAACTGCTATTTTCATAACTGCATCTTTGTTGACCTTTATAACTAAGCTTCTTTCCAGTTCTTCAACAGAGATCTGCAGAAACAAAATTATTAATGAGAATATTCTGCAGTGGAAAGATTTAACTACTGAAAAGTCATATACAATGCAAACACAAGCAACAGAACTCACAAGATAGGAAATCATCTCCTCTCTCAAGCCTATTTCATGAACCTTTGGGGATCTATTTTATGTTGTCCTTAGACCAGGGAAATTTTGCTGCAGGTAAGCAGATGGAGTGATCCTGACACTAAAGTCCATCCACTTTAAGCACAAAAGAAAGTCTACCTATGTTTCAGGGATTTTGGTTGTAGTTGTGTTGGTCTAAGGAAATAGGCAGACAAGGTTATTTAAGTAAATGTGGTGTCTCTTACTAGACCAACTGAAAAGTTGAAAAAATTGTTCTTTGCAAGCTTTCAGAAACAGGCACCCTTCTTCAGGCACAAGGAGAGTCTGCTGGTCTTCTCTCCAGGGTCCAAATAGTAGTCTAAAAGAAAGTCTACTCATTCCAAGTTGAAGCTAAGAGTGCAAAAGAAAGAGAAGACAGTCTCTTGACAATTACTTCATATTTTTACAATGTTTGGAATGTAAACCTCTACACGGGTTCTAAGTGGAATAACAAGTTTTTAAATTATTTTCATCTTCCTATTGCAGCCATAAATGAAAGAACAGCTGAAGGCCAGATAAGGGGATGCCTGCTGTTGCACCAGTAAATAGTAGATAACACAGATGATTTCAGACCATGAATACATTTCATCTTTGAATTGGACAGTTTAGCAAAGAACAAAAGAAATAAAGGTTCATAATTGAGACAGCACTCAAAAAAATTGTATGTTATACAGCACTTTTCATCTCAGAGACAGGAAGGAGCCTTAAAAACAGAGATGTCCAGGCACATTCCTGCACTGACACAAAAGGACCAAATAAACTTTCTTGGGGGTTCAAGCAGGCTCAGTAGTCTGCCTGCATATGTTCACTGCAAAACCAAGGCACAAATACAGTTGGTAGCACTGAAATACAGCCACCTCTGGAAAGGGAAGGGAGGCACAAAACAAATGTACACCATGCTGCACAAAAACAGTGGCTCAGAGAAATTGCAACCAAAGACCTAAGGTAAATGTTGCTCTCTGAAGACATACCAGAGGATTTTAACACCTTCACAGAGCAGGAAAAAGCTCAGCTCCCTCGCTCTACATTTCCATTTAGACTATACACACAGGCATATACACAGTGCACTGCAAGTTAACAGGTTAACTTGATCCTACTGGTCCGGTCTGGAACCTGGAATCCTGTGAAGTACAGGCATATCAAATTTTATGTTTAAGGATACATTTCTCAATGATGCATGAATGACTCAGGGTATCGACATATAAAATATTTACCATGGGATAAGAATGTTACCAAGAAGCAAACGACATGCAGTCAAGCCCAACCTCCTTTGACCCTACTATAAATTGCTCCTTTACTCTCCTCAGTCCTATTTTGAGGAGTGACTCAGCCTTGAACTCTCAAATGCCTAATTCAGGAACCTAAATGTCAAAGGATCTTGGGACTTAGCACTCTATGTTACTTATAAGATTCTGGAAATTTACCCCCAAATCCTAAAAGCCTTTCCATCTTTGTGTGCATGGGGAGGGGGATACCAACAGACAAATAAGGGGTTTAAAAATATGCTGCCCAGGAGTTACAAAGAAAAGAAAAGGCCCTAGGGACTTGAAGGGCCTCTGTGCAGGTTAGTTTAGCCTTTGAGCACTTCCCTCAGAGACCTAATAGATCCTGTGGCTCTTGGTGGTTTCTTCTGCAGGGGAGACAAGTAGCCCAATCTCAAGGTAGAGCACAGGGAAGACTCCGTGTTTTTGTCCAGAAGTAGCAAGACCTCAGACCAAGCACTATCACTGTTGGCACTGTTGTTTTCCAGGTTCCCCCAACCACTCAGCAGCTTTGCATTTTCTCACCCCCAAACTGTTTCTTGTATTTACCCATATTTTTAAACAGCTCGAATTCTCCTTGGCACTTGTTTTCATCACTATTCTCCAAATACAGCCAATTGAAAACTGTTTCTGAACTGCATTTGAGATGTAACAAACATTGAAAGAGAGGCAAACTACAGCTGCTGTTAATGCTGGACTTGATAGTAACTCTGTACACTGCCTCAGTGCACTGTTTGCACAACAAATACCTGGCTGCTTTTTAGGTACTCCTCCAGCTAGTTTTCACTCTCTGAGATGGCATTTATAGCCAAAGGAATTTTTGCAGAGCTGGGTTTTAGGTAACATTGCATCAAATGTCTAATTAAGAGCCAAACACATCACATGACAACTCTTGCATTCCCCACTGTTACTCATTTGTAAATTTGTGTGTTTAAAAAAGAGCAAGCAAATTTACCCATCCAAACTTCTCCTTTGCACAGGTCCATTCCCATTACCAGTTGTCTCTGGAGACTCAGATTCATAGACGGTAGGGTCAGAAGGGACCTCAACAGATCACTGAGTTTGACCCCCTGCCTAGGCAGGAAAGGGTGCTGAGGTCAGATGACCCCAGCCAGATGCCTATCCAGCCTTAAGACCCCCAAGGTAGGAGAGAGCACCGAGTCCCTTGGAAGCCATTCCAATTTTTGGCCACTCTTTTTGTGAAGTTTTTCCTGATGTCTAGCCAAAATCTGCTCTCTCTGCCAGTGTGTGACCATTGTTCCTTGTTACCCCAAGAATTAGGCTCCAGGAGCAGCAAGAGACACATGGGTGAAAGCCCGCTGCACCCCCGCTCCACCGAAACCCCCCCAGACACCCCCCAGCAGCCACGGAGCCCCCTACCAACCCCCAGCACAACCGGGGTAAGCAGGGCCCATGGTGGGAGGGTGTTAACCCCTAGAGACTGGGAGGAGGTGGCTAAGTGGGAGCTGGGCCAGGTCTTGTCCCACCCAGGCCCCTACTTCGCCCAGCCCCCCAGGGAGCCACACAACTGGAGCTGTGCAAACAGGCACGCTTGTCTACTGGCACGAGTTAGCAAGGAGTTCATGCAGGAGGGCCCAAGACCCTGCCTGCAAGCCCCTTAGGGTAGGCAGACTCAGGCCCAGCCCGCCTAACAACGGCATGCCATGGATGGGCACACGCCCCACCCCGAGGGGTCTGCAGCACCCCCCCCCCCAGCACCTCAGAGACTGGGTGGGATGGGATCCACTTCCAAGAAGGAATATTCTGCACTGCTCCAGCCCTGCAGGGAGCAAACCAGGAAAGCCAAGGCTGCAACTGAACTCCAACTAGCTTCTAGCATCAAGGACAATAAAAAGTCCTTTTTTAAATATGTGGGAAGCCAAAGGAAAAGCAAGGGCAACACTGGACCGCTGCTTAACCAGATGGGTTAAGCATCAACAACTGGGACAACTGATGCCCAGGAAAAAACCAACCTATTAAATGGGTGCTTTGCATTTGTCTTTCATCAGTCCCATGGGATGCCCATGCCCACTACGGGACAGGGAGGTCTGGGTGAGGGAGATCCCCTGCCCTCCATCAATGCTGACCTTGTGAAGGATCGCCTTGATACGCTGGATACCTTCAAGTCAGCTGGCCCTGACAATCTACACCCCAGGGTACTCAAGGAGATGGTGAGCATCATAGCCTAGCCTCTGGCACAGATCTTTGAGCACTCCTGGCACTCTAGTGTAGTGCCTGAAGACTGGAAGAAGACCTATGTGGTGCCTATTTCAAGAAAGGGAGGAAAGTGGCAAACTATAGGCCCATCAGCCTGACTTCTACCCTGGGGAAGGTCTTAGAAAAGTTTATTAAAGAGGCCATCCTTTTTAATAACATTAAAACAACATCCCAAGGGATAGCCAGCATGGGTTTGTTGTGGGTAGGTCTTGCTTGACCAATCTCATTTCCTTTTATGACCAGGTGACCTATTACCTGGACAAGGGAGAAGAGATTGATGTCATGTATCTTGACTTCAAAAAAGCCTTCGATCTAGTATCCTACAATCACTTCTTGGAGAAACTGGCCAATTGTGGCCTTGGGTCCACCACGATCCACTAGCAGGGAAACTGGCTCGGTGGTCAGACTCAGAAGGTGGTAACTGATGGAAGTCAATTGTCATGGTGCCCTGTGACCAGTGGGGCCCCCCAAGGCTCTGTCCTTGAATCCATATTGTTCAACAACTTCATTAATAGTGTGGACACTGGAGTCAGAAGCAGGCTGGCCAAGTTCACCGATGACACCAAACTTTGGGGCAAAGCATCCACACCTGAAGACAGGAGGATGATCCAGGCTGACTTGGACAGGCTCGGCCAATGAGTGGACGAGAACCTGATGGTTTTCAACACTGAAAAATGCAAGGTTCTCCACCTTGGGAGGAAAAACCTGCAGCATCCTTATAGGTTCAGCAGTGCTACGCTGGCTAGCACTACAGAAGAAAGAGACCTGGGGGTCATGACTGACCACAAGATGAACATGAGCCTGCAATGCAATGCTGCAGCTAGTAAAGTGAGCAAAACACTGGCTTGCATCCATAGATGCTTCTCAAGCAAATCCTGGGACATCATTCTCCCCTTGTACTCGACCTTGGTGAGGCCACAGCTGGAGTACTGCATCTAGTTTTGGGCTCCACAATTCAAACAGGATGTGGAGAAGCTTGAGAGAGTCCAGAGAAGAGCCACACGCAAGATAAGAGGTCAGGAAAACAGACTTTATGATGACAGGCTAAGCTCTATGGGGCTCTTTAGCCTGGAAAAGTGCAGGCTCAGGGGTGATCTAATGGCTACCTATAAGTTTATCGGGGTGACCACCAGTATCTGGGGGAACATTTGTTCATCAGAGCACCCCAAGTGATGACGAGGTTGAATGGTTATAAACTCTTGCAAGACCGTTTCAGTCTGGGCATAAGGAAGAATTTCCTTACTGTCCAAGTCCCCAAGGTCTGGAACAGCCTGCCATCAGAGGTGGTTCAAGCACCCACATCAAACACCTTCAGGAGTAAATTGGATGCTTATCTTGCTGGGATCCTATGACCCCAGGTGACTTCCTGCCCTTCCAGCAGGGGACTGGACTTGATGATCTTCAGAAGTCCCTTCCAGCCCTAATATCTATGAATAAGAGGTGTCCTGGTGAACAGAGCATCTCTGGTTCTTTGCTGCTCCCCCGATGAATTTGTAGGCAGCCACAAGATCACCTCCCAGCCTTCTTTTGCAGAGGCTGAAGATGTCCCAGTCCCTTATCTCTTTTCAGAGGGCTTGGTCTGTAAATTCTTATCCATATGAGTGGCCCTCCTCTGGACCCTCTCCAGGTTATACACATGCTTCTTAAAATATGGTGCCCACATCCTTCTTAAAGTACTCCAACTGTGGTCTGACCAATGCCATATAGAAGTATCACCTCCTTGGTTCCATTTGTCATGCATCTCAAAATCTTCAAAGATGTTTCAAAAATGTGATTTTTGGCTCCGATGTGGATTTCAGATTGAAGTTTTGGAAAATGTGTCCAATGCCTAGGAGCACGTGTCAGAGATCTAGAGACCAGAGCTCATTTTCCATCCTGTAACAGACTGCCTGAATGCCCTTTGCCCTAAGGCCCCCATCTGAAAAACTGGGTCACTGGTTCTGAAAGTAAATACACCAAAGGTTGTAATGTTCACTGTAAAGTACTGTAGCCTTTTTTAAAATGTTACCACATTGCTTTTTCCAATCTTTCAGCATTTCCTATGATTTTCATATACCCTGACAACTGTTTGGCATATTTACTAATACTTTTAACCTAGCTCATGACATACAACAACCAGAAGCATTGACTTATAAATATCCAAAGTGGCTTTATACCATAACTTCTTTACAAATATGATTTAAGGGATAAATCCTCCCCTTGTAGAGAATGCCTGAAGGGTCCAGAGGGAGGGTCTGAAAAGGAACAGTCCTGTGGCTGTTATCAGAATGCTGAGGATACAAGCAGCTCTTAGTGCACAGCATTCCTTATAATATCTGTAATGAACCATGATCCACAAAGTAGCAATGAAGAACATAGTAGCCAACCTCACTGGATAAGAATTCAAGGGAATGCAAAAAAAACCAAAACAAAAAACAGAGAAATAGTTGTATGTAACAGCCCTTCAGGATTAGGAGAACAGGACTTTAAAAAATGTTCCTGGACTAGTTATTAAGGTATTTGGTACTCCAGGATACCATAACCCTGAGGGGACATTGGTGCAGATGTCTTAGATAACTAATGTATCCAAGGGATGTGAAGCTTACAAACCCGTGATATGGAAGTGGCAGGTCTTCTGGTTAATGGGAAGAGGGAAAATAATGCCATGGGAGAAGAAAGAAAACTTGTGACAAGGCAGTGAGGCGTCTAAAATGTCTGGGAATACCAACTCTGTCTCCCCATTCCCCCACCACCCAAATATATCTTTAATGAAGAAAGATGTTTGGACAATCAAGAAAAAAAATCTTTCCCCAGCTGTCATGGCTGTGGAGGATCCTGTTTGCAGCAGATTTAAAGGGACATCTTTGAGTTGAGAAATTAGGGCAGAAATTATGACATCCCTGTAAAGACCCTCAGCCACTCAATGTTTCTAAAAAGAACATCAAGAATTTATTTTAAATCACAGGGTCCAATCCAAACTAAGTTAGGAATGGCTGAACACCAATGGTTGCTCTGTGCCCTATGGCAGAGAGTGGTAACATCCTGCGCACAATACTGGGCACTTGACACCTTGCCACCACTCCTCCCTGCCACCCACCTGCACTACACAAGCAGTGGGTGAGGGGACAGCTTTACCTACAAAGAGGGGCAGGCAGCCAGGAGAAGCATCAACAGTGGCTGCAACAGGATCAGAAGTATTAGTCCACTTCAGACCCAAGCCAGGTTGATCCAACCCAAACCCTACCAACCACTGCTTTACTGTATACAATAAGCGGTGTTTTTCTTATGCTTTACCTACAATTATGTCAAAGTGACTGCCTTGTAATGTAGGCATGTTTAAATCTCACTTTAAAGAAGCTATCATAGATTCCCACAGTGATCTATGCATGGTAGCAGCCTGAGAGGCAAAGCTAGCTTATGCTGAGCTCTGTAGCTAGATACAAGCCAGCTATTTCAAAGCAAGCTCAGCTGTCTTTACCATGCACTGCAGTCACTAATGGCCACAATGCAAACCTGCCCTCAGACCATTTCCCAGGAAATAGGTGTATAGCGCGCTTTCAAAACAAACAAACACAACCACCACCACACACCAAACAACACCTTTGCCAGCAGCAAGACTATACAGAACCCAGAAGTGAACAAGGCAGCAAGCTGAACTTCCCTTCCACTCCCTCCCCTCATTAAAATGATCTCTCCAAGCAAGGAAGGAAAAGTTTGCTGTGCCAGTGTCCATGTTATGCACCCTCTGTGGTCAGCACTGAAGCTTTTAAATGCCCAAATCTCACATTAGAAAATTTTTCTTAAGCATTAACAAAACTGGCTGCCTCAGCTCTGTAGCCACCCATGGTCATGAAACTACTTGTGAATCATAGGCACACTTCTCACACACTCTATTTGGGGCAATTACATTCTGCCCACTTAACCTTCCTCCCATAGGCAGTTTCAAATGGATATGGTATTCTTCACATCCAGAATATAATTGCTGCAGACCATAAAAGCAATGGCTACATTCCACTGCACAAGCTGGAGCACTTCAGCAACCAGTGAAATAGTCTACAGACGTCTTGAGAATGGCATAAGGGTTTACTAGTTGATGCCTATAGTATGCTTTGAGGTCTTTAGATGGAAAAAATAATGGCTACATGCTCATAAGCGTTTTTATTAATTATTATTATTATTATAGGGGCAAGGAGTTTTGCATTCTAATACAGTAGTCCAATACAGTCACCCATGGTTTTTTTCTGAAAAATGAATCAACAGAATCAAACAAAGCAGACTGAGAGAGACTAATGGGGTTAAAAGGCTAAAAATTAACCTATTCTGACAGCTGTTTAACTTTCAGCTATTACATTCAGCAGTGCATTTTGCTGATTTTATTTAGTTTTTAAGTATCACTGGGAAAACTTAACCTTGAAACCTTCACAAAACACCTATTTTCCCCCTTGAACTGCAAAACAAGCAAAGCACATGGATTTTCTATCACTATCAACTCACATGGGCCACTATTTATTTTGCATTATGCTTCAATAACAGCAGCTGTATGTGTTAGGAAGAGTCTATGACATTGGGAACAACTGGCTAAAGCAGAGAGTTTCACAAATCCAGTGAAGCACATTTACTGAGGCAGGGGCTGTAGAAGTTCTGGTTTGGCCTAAAATCTTGTCAATGTCCTAAAGCAATGATTCCCAATCAGGATCCTGTAACACATTTTAAGGGGTATCTTGAGCAAAAGGAAGGGTGCTCAAGCCTAAAAAGGTTGAGACCAATTTGTCCTAAGAGCCACACAAATAATGCAAGTCCTCCAAGAGGTAAGACAGGCTTTTGCTGGCAAAAACTCATTTTTTCCCCTGGGGAAGAGAGGTAATTTGCTCTCTGTTCCTTCATCTGCTGAAAGGGATTATTTACCATTGGACCATCAAAGTACGCGTCAGTCAGTACCCAGGACCATTGTACCAGGCAAGTTTAAGACTTGATCTTTCACCCATTAGGAGAGGTCCCACTGACTTAAATGGTGCTGCGACTGGTCCTTTGGCCCCAGTTGTACAGGTATGTATGCACATACTTAACTGGTAGCAAGAGGAGTCCTGTTGAAGCCGATACTTAAAAGAAGTATGTGCATTAGTGTTTAAGGAATGGAGCCAGGTAAATATGATCACTGCATCCAACAGCTTACAATCTTAAAGTGTCAGACAAAAGGAAACTGAAGCAACATGTAAGTCAATAAAACATGGGAATGAATAAGCATGTGCTAAGTTAGCTCCTAAGGCTGCTTTATTTGCATATACTTTTATATATGTTTTATTTATGTTTTATAAATTTGGATTTTAAAGGGAAAGTTTGTAAGAAAAGGACTTCCAGAGGTTTTATATGATAGAAGAGGAAAAAAGTTGAAATCAGAGAGGGGAGTGGGAAAAGAGAGGGAAAATGAGGAGAAGAAAAGTAAAAAGGATGGAAAAAAATGGAAAGTTGTGGAGGAAGTAGTGAATAGTGGAATGGGTGGAGAATGTGAAGGTGAATATTTAGAGATGTCTGAACAGCTGAAAAGTTGTTTCAACAGTTGAAGAGATCTATTCTGTCATCTCCAGAGACTATGAAAATTAGGGGTGCACTGAAAGAGACTTTGGGGGCTGATACCAACAGCCTATTTTTAAGGAGGCATATCAGTCGATACCAATCTGATTTCCATTACAACTACATCCAGGTGGTAAGTCTGTTGTGGTGGAAGGAGAGGAGGGAGGGGGCAGATGAACGCCCCCCATCATGAGGGAGTGGGGCTGGGATAGGCACTGCCCTGCTGGGGCAGGGCATAGGACAGAGCCATGGCTCATCTGGGGAGGGCACAGGGAGGAGAAGCAACTCTGTCCACTGTACAAACCCTGGGAGGGCATGGGGGCATGTCCCTGCATCTGTGTGGGGTGGAGCAGGGTGGTTGCAGCTGTGGGCAGGGGCCAGGGGCTGCACTGTGCTCTTCGTAGCAGGGTAGGGGGCTGGGCCACTGTGTGCTTGGGACTGGTAGCAGCAGTGCTGGGAAGGGAGCTATTGGGGGGTTGTAGACACCCCAAATTTCACCGTAGCCCCCAATAATCCCTCTCCCAGAGCCACTGCCGCCCACCCCAAGGGCAGCAGTCCTCTCCACCAGGAAGAGCCCGGCACGCCCCCACCCCCTCGCCCCAGAGTGCAGCTGCAGCCCACCCTGCTCCATGCAGAGCCAGGTAAGTCACACATCTCACACAGGGGCACACATCTCCTTCCCCATGACCTCCTGGGGTGTGCACAGTGGCAGGAACGCCCCCCCCCCCAACCCAGCAACACCCTCCAGACAGGGTGAAGCTTCTCCACCCCACCCTGCCCCAGCCCCACTCCCTCCCTCATTATGGGGGGCATTGAGCTGCCCCCCCACACCTTCCTTTCCCCCCTCCCTTGCCACCACAACAGCCTTACCACCTGCACACAGCTCTCCAAGCTGCTGAGCTGTGCTCCTCACTGCCTGTGTACTGTGCTGCTGCTGCATGCACACACGGGCATTTATCAGCCAAATTATTGGCCTCATCAGGCTGATTTCCGATGCACTCAATTTTCTTTATATCAGTGCTGATATCAGACCACCAATACGTATTGGTGCACCTCTATTTTCTAGTACAGAAAAAGCTTTATCTGGTACCCATGGAGAATGGGGGGTACCAGATCACAAAATATGCTGATTAATTGAGAGGTCTGAACAGGTGCCTTTGCAGCGCTGCCCCTACCATCGCATTGTCAACCCTCCCGCCACATCACCGACCCTCCTGTAGGCCCCACAGGAAAGGGAGGCAGGCCCCACCACAGCCTGCTATGCCCCGGGCCATGGGGGCTTGGCAGCGCAGGCTGCTTTGGCCCAGGCTGTGGCGGCTCGGTGTGGGGTGCCCACGGCGGGCACTTCCGGTTTTGCTTTTACCTTACAAGCTGGCATACTAGTTAATAGAGCATGCCAGCTTGTAAGGTGCCAGTTAAGGCAGCTTTTACTGTATATTTATGGGAGAAATACACCATTTTAAAACAAACACTGTAGTTTAAAAAGGACAAAGTCACAGGGCTCAACCTCATTCTCTGATAAATATCCTTTGTGCTACTTCGGTGGAGTAAGAGAAACTTAAAACAGCCCAAAAAAGTGAGCTGAAGATCCTCTGAGGCCAATGATAAAGCCAGCCACGTATCAGGCCCCACAACTATTTGAGCTATTCTAATTAGCTGAGGGGATGAACCAGTCTCAAGACTTTGTTGGGGAACAGGAAGGTGAAAAGGTAGCTGTGACAGGGGGCTTCCTTAGGGCCAACCTCCATGGCCTGCCCACCTGTCCTTGGGCCAACCGCCCACCTATTCTCGCCTGCCACGACTTGATCTTAATTGGTTCATTAATAGATCTTCCGTAAGCAGGAGGCTGTCCATTTGTGCCCCAATGCTAGGGGGCACTCTCTGCGGCTCCTTCCACCCCAATACCGCAGCCCAAGCCTCCCTGATGGCATCTCGATGTTCTAATCAACAGATCCCCACATTGGGCCTCAGGGTCATCCACACAGGACCCTCACTATATTCCATACAATCAGGCGGCCTCTCCGCCATCATCCGGGCTACCTCGCCCCCCGAAACCCATCTTCCCCTCTCGGGTGTGGTCCCTCCTGGACCTATGGCAACTTGCCCTGGCCCACCTCCAAGCCAGTCGGGACCCCAGGCCTCTAGCCCTTGGGCATCCCTCGCGGTGGGCCCCCTGGCCCTTTTGACCCCTCCCTGGGTCCTGGCCCAGCCTGGGCCAGTCAAGGGTACTCTCTTGGTCAGGCGGGTCTCTAGCCCCTCAACTCTTTCTAGATCTCCGGGTCCACCCTCTGGACCCTCCGAATCACAGGGTTACCCACCCAGTGGTGGGGGCAAGGGGTTAAGGCACCCCAACTCACCTTCTACTGGGGTGGTAACTGGCTTGGCATTTCCTGGGGGCTCCCGCACCACTGAGAGCCCCAACAGGCCAGCCACTTCCGACAGGGTGCAGTTTTCAGGTCATGCCCAGGACCACCTGTGTTTATATAGGCCCAAAATGGCTGCCCTTATCAGGCACCTGGAGGCTGCCAGCTCCAGGGCCTTAAAGTGGCAGGCACACCCAGTGCCCTGCCATAGTGGCATAGCTCTAACCCTGCCCTAGGTGTGGAATGGGTTTAACAACATATATGCTGCAACTTCACCAAGGTGAAATATTTCTTATGCTCCTTCAGGTCCCTCCTATACCTCATCCCTGCTTCAGGGTCTTGTTTATTGCTGCACTGGCATTCTAGAGCAGAAATATTGCTCTTATACCCAACTTCAATTTTCTTTTTTAAAAGAAACTTTAAAATAAGTTAAGAAATAAAAACCTGTTTGCTCAGCACCATTTCAGTGAGGTGCTGATAGCAGTAGAGGTCTGCAACAGCAAGGAAGCTGTGCACTGTCCTAGATCAGTAATTGCAGAGGGCAAGCAAAAGTTCTGTCCAAGTGCAAAAAAATTAGTCACCTGTAGAAGAAACAGCACACTTCCAGCTTTAAATAGAAAATGCAATGGCATGTTAAAAACTGAGGCGCTGCCTACCCAATAATAAATACTGCCAGTTAGTATCCTGTCAACCATGTAAAGAAACCAAAAAGGCTGACTACATAATCCACAAAAAACAAATGATGTAAAAATGATATTTGTGAGAACAAGCAGCCTATACTCACCGTTTGCCACATGCCATGGTTGATAACTGGTCCACTACTGGTCACACGACCTATGCCATTGTACTTCAGCTGCAGTTCTAACCGCCCTTTGCGCACACCCAAGACTATCCATGTGCTGTCTTGATGGCCTCCAGCAAAGAAAAGGACACCTTCAGGATCAAAGGTTCTAAAGTCGAACTCAGCCACAAGTCTGACCACATGGGTGTCAAGAAACAAATTACAGTTATGCAGAGATCAAAAACCTGTGTGCCTTCCATAACGATAGCATCAATACAGACCATTGTTAAGGACCACTGTTAAAAAGTAGCAGCTTTTAACTCAATTCTAAAAAGCTGAACTATGTAGGCTATAATAATATGGAGACAGGAATTAAAGACTGGCCATATTTGAGAGATTAACCCAAGATCTCTGGGGATAGGACTGCCTTCTTGGTTACTTGTTTGTATAGTGCCTAGCATAATAGGTCTCTGAACCTTAATTAAGATTCCTGATTATGATAAAAAATTCAGACAAACATTAACAATCTTAATCTTAAATGGCTGTTTAATTGCATGCACACATGGAAGAGAAAAGAGTCTTCAGCTCTCTTAACTGTATTCTTACCTTGTTGGTTGTTTCCTTTTAAAGCGCAATCTTATAACGGGGGTTCCACTGAACATTCTCCCCAGGTACAAAGACTTAACACTTTTTGCAACAGCAAAAGACACACAGGGTATGATATCCTATAATCAAAACATTGATAGTTTAAGTATCCGTTCACACATGAAGGCAAGAAGAATAAGCAGTAGTTGCTTTCTTCTGCTCTTCAGCACTGACGATGTGCATGCAGTTGGTGATCAGGGTACTTTAATTATTATACTCCAATAGTAGATATGCTCTCAGAATACACTAATTTTAGTCACAAGAATGTCCATACTTAATCTCTTCCACTAGCTTCCAGTGGAAGCATATTATTTCTACAACAAAATAAAATTAGTTATATTTCAGGCAAGTGCAGCCTACAGCTAGACAGGACAGGCAACGCTCTTACTGCCATCCTCTTCTGGAAAGGGGACAGCACACGAAGCACACTAACCATAAGAAAACCCCCATCCCAGAGAGACACCCTGCCTGGGAAAGATACTGGCTTCTTACACTATCCCTTCACCCAACTCAAGTGAGCTTAGCACTAGGACTGGATATTAGCTCAAATATTATCATTTCAAAACTCTTAATACTCATTTAAAATATTCACCTTTTTTTCCCCACTTACTAAAATGCAAGCTAGTGTACCTCACAAGTGTTCATGTCCTGGGAAAGCTTAACTCCCCCTCTGCCATCACAGTGACAGGTGTAACTTCCTGGAAAATTGACACACGTCTGCTCACAGAATTTCAGTTCGCATTCATTTACATCTGCACATCACCAAGAAGGTGAGGGGGGAGAAGAGAAATACCGACAGTTGTTATTACTACTTTTTATAACAAAAAGCCAAGAAAGTATATACTACTTTTGTCCTTCTAAGGCACTGTTCTCTCCTACTGAGTGAGGTTGTGAATTGCTATCCTCAGAAATTTTAGGTATTGGTTAGCAAGGGGTGGGCAACTATTTGGGCCTGAGGGCCACTTAGAGAGTTTGGTGAGCAGTCATGGGCCAGGTCAGCATCCTCTCTCCCCCACCCCACCACACTGCACTCTCCAGATCATTGAAACTCCCTAAGTGGCTCTTCTCCATGCTCAGCTGGGTGGCTAGGATGGTGCTATGGGCAGGTAGGGAGCAGCATCTGGGAGCAGGAGAGGTGGGTGAGCCAGGTGGATGGGATGAGGCTATGGATCGGTGGCAGCAGCATCCAGAAGCAGGACGAGCAGGTGAGGCCAGGATCTTAGGGCAGTGACAGCATGGTGACACCCCTGCCTATGGAACCAGCGCCTGATGCAGGGATGTATGCAGGAGGTGGATCGCAGCTCTGCCCTGGGCCCCGGCCCTATACTGTCATTACCCCATGATTCTGGTCCCACCCACTCATCCCACTCTTGAACAACGCTCTCCACCTGTCTGCAGCCCCACGCCAGCTGCACAGGTCCCACCCCCCAGCTGTGGGTGCAGGGCAGATGAACTGGGGTGCCTAGGCAGCAGGGCCGGATCTGATAGCAGTGGCACCTGGAAAAAGTTGGCACTGCTAGGGCTGCTGGGAAGCAAGTCTGGCCACCACATTGCCTCAGCCCTGCTGTGCACCTAGGGGCAGCAGGACCAACCGCATACACCATGATCTGGGCTGTCCACCCCCATGCCAGGACTGGGCAGGACTGAGGGATCCACTGCAAGCTGGACAAAATCCTTTTGTGGGACAGATCTGGCTCAAAGGCCATATTTTGCCCACTTCTGGGTTAGACAAATACTTGTGTGGGATGGTTTACCCAAGGATGATCCTGTTGCCTTGAGCAAGGGGCTGGATTACATGACCTCTTGAGATCTCTTCTAATCATGTACATGCAACCCCTACTTAGCGCTCTTAACCCTTAACTGCTGCTTCTCCCTGCCCACCTGCCAACCACTCTAGGACCATGTGCCAGAGCAGACGCCATGCTTTTGCTGCCCTGCCGACCCTGGCCCTAGGCACTGGCCTGGACTCCATGCTCACACCCCTGCCCACTCTCCCACCTGTCTCTTCTCACCACCGCTGCTCCACCCTGCCCATCCACTGGCCAGACGCTCCAGCACCATGTGCTAGAGCACAGCCTGCGCTCCTGCTGCCTCGCCATTCACCATTTCACTCAAAGCCACCACTGCTGCCACTCCTCCCCACCCATGTGCTCAGCATTATAACAAAAAGTGCTAAGTGGAATCAGGTATTTTAAATGAGCGCTATAGCAAAACCACGGTAAGCAGAACCACGTTAAGCAGGGGTTGCCTGTAGTTCTATGACTACATGCTTAAGAATCAATGACTACACCTCACCCCACGCCCGCATGTACTACAGAGAAATATGACCACCCCCACTACCACCACCATCGTTCCCATTTCACAGATAAGGAATTTGATGCACAGATAGGTTCTGCTGCCCAAGGTTACCCAGTGAATGGAATCACAGCTTTGACTCCTGATTTGGCCTAGAACTTCCATTCATAGCCTGCACTTAACCCACTGGGTCAGACATCCTTTCTTTGGGCCCATTCTGCTATTCTTGTGCTGACTAGGTTAGCATGACTAGGTTATACATGTCCAGCTTAGGTTAATATGACTCCTTACAATTGCTTATCAATGTAATAACTGCATAAATGGTTTCTTAACAAAAAACAACAAACCACATCCTAACAACAAATTGGTAGCACTTCCAGGATTTCTCATCACTATTTTCTTTCCTCCTTTTGCATTTTCTCATGCACTTTAAAAATAAGGTTGAAAATAAATGCCATTTTTATGGCCCACAGATATGTAATTATAAACAATACCCTGCACTCAATAAAGCTTGTGTGATTCTGGTCATTAAGCTTCTCAGATGAATGGCTCAAGGCAACCATAGTTCTGGAATGCTTACAACACCCTCTCAGTTGCAAAAGTTTGCAGCAGAAAGTCTAGTCAGAAGATATGTACATGACCCAGCGTACACAGGTCTCCTAGTTCTTCTAGCTAAATAGTATAAATGGAGGTTTTGAAAAGACAACAACTACTGTTCTGTATTGTTCCAACACCACAGATGGAGACTGCAGTATGACCAGATTCTCTTGGATCCCAGCCAGATCTGTGCATGTCATTAACACAAGAAATCTCAGTTACTTTGTTCTATTTAAGACATTTTAACAGGACTGAAAACCTGATAAGAGTTGCTCATAGACACTGAAAGCAAACAAATGTCTGATGGTTAAACAAGGAACCAAATCCAAAATAAGACTGAATAAATACAAGTTAGAGTAGCATGCAATAGTGCTTTTTACAAAGCATTTCCTTGACCATACCTTGACAAGACTTCCTTAATTCATCATATTTGTAGCCTGCATCACAGAGACATTCATACGAGCTTATTAAATTTTGACAGCGAGCTTCTCCACAGATGCCTGTTGACACTGTGCATTCATCTATGTCTGCAATTCAAGCAAGATTACTTCAGTTTAGCATCATTTCAATGTTTGCAAGTATTAAGCATGCCAATATTCAACTGTCACCTCAATTACTTAAGTAACTCAGAATATCCTTGAAAATCTGTCTACAGGGTTGGTTTAATAAACATTGAAACTGTTCAGTGCCAGGAAGGAAGTGACTTCAGGCTTCCAAAGAACAACTGCTGGTCTTCTTTCAAGCCATAGTCTACCTTGGAAAAAGAATGCAAAGCAACCCAAAGGGAAAACACTAAGAAAATACACCCAGCTCATGGAACCATGAACTATGGAACAAAAAAAGAGAGAGAACACAGACAGGAAGTAAAGGGCTGATTTCATTTTTGACCAAACAAGTATAATTTTACAACCTAAAATACAAAGAACATTATTTTAACAAATACAGGATTCTTCTCTCCCCTGGTCAGGCAAAGAGAATTCCACATCATATTTAGTGTTATTTATGTCTATGGTTTCCATGTGCATGTATATGTGCACACACCTACAAATTAATTTCATTTAGTTAAAACAATTCCCCAATTTGTATCAAATGGCAATCTGTCAAATGTTCATAATTTTAAAGTTGAGATACCTGTCACTTATATATCCACATTTAAAACTTTTTATAGCAATATTTTTGTTCCCTTTTGTTCATTTTGGAACATGAAGCCCATATTTAATAAAATAGGACAACTCCAGAGTCAAAATGTCCACTGCAGGATTCCTATTCTGGCTAAAGGATTGAAAACCTAAGATTTAATCAATGGACCCACTGGTGTCAATGGAAGTTGAAGCTACTGAGCTTCCCAGGGTGAAGTGTCTTGTGGGAGTGACACTAGGAGGCAGCACAAAGCTTTTTGGTTTTGTATTTACTAGGAAGATAATTTATTAGTTTAGCCACATTTCAGCTAGCACATAGTAAAATCCAAGTGTGGACAAAAGAATAATGGTTTTAACGTGTTAACAGAACTAGGCAAGCACTAGGAGAGTTCAGAGTTTACTTCAGCCTGCTTACATATATTAAAGCCACAACTGCTTTGTCTACACTATGATTTTAGTATGTGTTAATAAAAAAAACAACCCAAAAGCAAACAATCAAACTGTAAACCATTTTTTGGCAGGACAGGTGTATTATTATAAGCAAAAAAGGAAAGTGGCAAAAATAAGCAGAGATAAATTTTCCAGTTACCACCAATGGTATCAGCTGTTCCAGGGACACATCTCCAAGCTACAAGTGTGTACACCATTTGTAGTTTTCAAATGGTGTTCTTCCTACTTCTAAATATACTTTTTTGGGCCAGATCCTCAGTCAGGGTAAATCAATATAAGTGCATGTCAATGCACACCAGATTAAGATCTGACCTTGGGAAACCAAGACAATCTTTTTTGACCAGTTTTTCATCACCCTTTAATAAGAACAGAAGAATTGCCAAATACTGGGTCAGACCATAGGTCTACCTTCCCCAGAAACCTGTATCACACTGTGGCAGAAAGTGGATGTTGAAAGGGAGAGTGAACTGAGTATGGCCAAGGTATTTTTCCACTGTTCCTCTTTCACTCGCAGCTCCAGCATTTAAGGCATAGGAAGTTCTAATTCAGAGGTTTTATCCCTAACTCCCATGCTCAGTAGCTACTGATGCCCCTATCTTCCAAGAATTTACCCAATCCCTTTAGGAAATGACAATAGAATCACACCACTCACCACTTGATATACTGGAAATATAATTCTGGTATTTATTTTAGGCTGGGGAAATTCACATATTGGTGCTTTTGCATGAATCTGGACTACTTTTCTACACCTGCGGCAATCTAGTTTCTTCATATAGACTGAAGTTTCAAATAGCTATAAAGTTTGGGAAATAAACTCTTTGTCAGTACATTAACCTGGAAAGGCCCCTGCACATTTTTATCTGCCTGTTTATCTGAATAATATAAATAGACTTCAGGATCTGGCCATTAATGACCACAAGGCACATCATGCCAGAAAAAGGCTGTTGGAACCTACGTTATTTAAATTCTACTGTCATAATTCACCCTACAGTTTCAAATGGATATTATGTTGTTCTTCACTCTTTCCTAAGCTCACTGTCTAGAAATGCCTTTGTAAGGATATAGACACTAATTTTCAATGAGATTTTTCCAGGATGGCTCTTCATTCTTTGCACTTTCTCCTCTTGAATGTAACCAAACCAGGGGGGAAAAATTAAACATAAGCTCTTCTCCCTCCCCCTCCACCCACCCAACCAGAAAAAGAAAGGAAAACAAAAGACTCATATACATCAGTCCAAAAAGACAGGAAAGAATCATAACAATTCTTCTTTCCAATCCTTCCTCCTCCTCTCAGTGTCAGGATGTGAGGGCTGATCAGCTGGACCAATTTAGCATAATTCATCCCACAAATCCTCTGTGAATCACTCCTATGTTATGATGTTGGAAAGTAGTCTAGTATGACCAGCGGCATGCCTAGGCATGTACTCCTGGCTTGTACTACCAAATAAAATCCTAAAGAGGTGCAGTCATGTGCAAGGAAAACTATGACTAGCAGTTTCTTTTGGACTAGCGATTAGAATGCAACATTTGGTGCAACCGAAAAACTATAACACTTAACCTAAGACTGCTAATGACAGCCCTTAAATGTTTTTGCTAAATGTTTGATATTAAATGCCTAATTTCTCTTACCTTCACATGTTTTACCATCTTTAAGAAGACCATAGCCATTGTAGCATGAACAACGGTAGCTGCCGGGCTTGTTGAGGCAGGCTTGGTTACAGCCCCCATGCTGCACATCACATTCATTAACATCTAGAGACAAACGAAGTATTACTGATATTATGTGAGTGACAGCAGGAATTGGAAGCAGGAAAGAGGAAAGTAATACCAGAGAGAAAGAAGAATACTTCTCATGTTTGGGAACAGCTTCATATTTACATTGCTAGGATTCAAAACACAAAGATATTTCATTCTGTTTACACTGAGTGTCTTCCTTAGCAAGCAAGGTCAGCTGCACAACCCCAACCACAGGGTTATCCCCATGAGTAAAGCTACTTGGATGTGTCAGTGTTTGCAGGAGCAAACCTGATGTTGGTACGGCATCCTGTACCTGTTTTGGGAAGGGAGAGCGCTGTAACCAAAATAAAGTGCCAGCATGTTCTCAACATTGTGGAAGAGAGATTCTAAAACATCAACGCCCCCCTCCTCCCCCACTACTGTTGTATTGCTATCAAAAAACAAGTGCAACAGATGCTCATATAGTTAAACTCTACGTGTCACTGTCATTCCATTGAGTTTGATGGGTTTTGCTACGGCCTTCAATGGAGCTAGCATTTCAACCTGCCTGTCCAACCCAATTGCTGTATTCTATACCTATCTAGAGGACACCAGAATCAATTGAGAAATATTTGTAGAAATGTGAAGATTATGCTCCCACTAACTGGTGAGCCTATCTAAAATTTCACTGTTCAAATAACAAATTTGCAAGTAACTGCCCCCCTACATAAAATTCTCATACCAAATCTACAGGCAAGTCAAGTTCAGGTCCTTAGCTAGGATTTCCTGTTCTCTCAGTCAGCATGATTTTGTACTGGCAGAGTATGATCTCAGTTGACCAGAGCTTTTTACTCTCCTGTCTCTCAGACATTACTGTAATTGAATTTTGGCAGCCAGCAATGTGACAAGGGAGAAACTTAGAGTTTCATAAAGGATGCAGACAGGCAAGGTTCTTTGCCTGCCTATGTCCTTAGACCAAACCATCTAAAACCAAAAACCTAGCATAAAGAATGCAGAAAATCTTTGCAGGCAGTTTTTCATGTACAGGGCCAGCAACTTTGCATGCAAGTAAATAGTTCTAGTTTAAGTAGTCCCACAGGATTACAAACACCAAACAAGACTGGGATCAGACTCCAAAAGAATAAAGGTACCCAGGGACCAGAATAACTACAATTTTGTTATGTAAATGTATATATATTCATAATGATTCAGAGATATTAAATGCCTAATTTAGAGAGAACAGAAAGCAGTCTGAGGGTGGTGGTGGGGAATATGAACGATTTATAAATCCAGAATCAGTGTTATAGCAGTTGTAGACTGTGTGACAATGGAGATGGCTGTATTTTGTATCGAGGCGACTATTCAGAAGAGCACTAAATAGCAGCAATTCTTTGAAAGATATTAAAATACTGTGCACAACATACTCTCCATTACAACCTAGCCATCAGAAGTCAGTAACAAAATAAACCAGATATAATTACCTTTTTCACATTTTCGACCCTGCCAGCCATCTTTGCATGTGCAATAGAAGTCACCCTTTAGATCTTCACATTGTATAGTCCCCTCTTTATGACAAGGGTCAGGAGAACATTGGTTTGGTAAATCTGATTTAAGCATACAAAACGAATAAAACACAATGTTGAAATCACTTATAGTTGGTTCATGCCCACCTCTGTCAGAATCAAGACCTGTTAGTAATAACAGTCACTATGGCTGCAAACAAATATCACATGTATCCCAGGATAAACCTTCTTATATTGGGACATAGTACAAGTGTACAGATGTTCATGTCCACTATTTCAGGATAAATCCTAAAAAAGATTCCCCATTTCCCAGATAAGAGGTAGTAACTCTGTGCTATGGAGCAAAGTATGCCTTGTACAATTACCCTGTTAGGCATTATTAAATCAATGGCAGAAAAACAGCAGTGCCTTCAACCTTCACTGAGCCCTGACTAGAAAGGCAATGTGCATACATGCCAGTCCTGGGATATTTTTGTTCTGGGACAGACACAGGCACAATTTAACAAGGATGTATGCAATGTCTGTTCCAAGCCAAGAGAAATACCAGATACAGGCAGCATGCATAGTACTAATAGTCTGAAATATTCTGTGGCATTCAATGCTGCCTCAGAAGTGAACTCCAATTTGAGTATTATATGCAAAATGAGAGGGAATTTCTGCCTTTCTTGCCAGCCTAGAACTGCTGACTTTTAGAGAACACTAAATGGCCCATCTATCTCCCCCCACTTCCCAAAGCATTTAAGGAAACATGGAGCAGGAAGAAGTTAAGTATGGAAGAAACAATGTTATAATATTATTGTTGTTCTTACTTATTGCTACTGGGGTGAGGTTACCATTAGGGTTGATAGGTTTGCTGTTAGTAAGGGCTGTATATGAAATATCTTTCAAAACTGACTTGGATAGACACATATTTTTAGCAGAAATGGGTTAAAAGAGATGTGCTAATAATGTAAGAACCACAAATGGCTAGTCTAGTTTACAGACTGCAATGTTCTTACCAGGCCAAGGCAGGACGTAGCCTAGCAAATAGCAGGTTCTGGCATTTGCCAACATACAAATCATCAACTGATGCCAATGAGAGTTGCATGTGTATAATGACATCAGGCTTGACTTTTGCAACTGATTCACTTGTACTGGTCAGCAATATTTCAGTGCAAAACTACACTCACAGAATTTGGGAAGGAGTTTCAGAACAAAGTATCAACTATAATTTTATAATTCTCAAAACATAACAATCACCCCTCTAGGCCTGAAAACCTGTGTAGTGCAAAACCTGCTCTATGCAAGAAACTGAGCATGAAATCCACCCACACTAAATCCATTAGCAGCCTCTCTGCAACTGCTGTAAAATATTCAAAGGCTGGTACCCTTCTATGCCACTTAAGCTGGAGCTTGTACTACTGATCTTCATACCTACATATCCCTTAGCCCTTCTCGAAGCCTGTTTCTCTTGTACACCAGAAGGTTGGGAACAAGTGCAAAGGCCATTCTGTGGCAATCAACATCAACAAAGGCCAACATCGGTAGAGAGCTGCTTTGCTCACTCTCTCTCTGAAGCAAAGGCTGGAGTATACCAGAGACCCTTCCTCAGGGCCTCCTGTATTTAGGGGGATAAAATACCCCAACCTGCCAGAAGCAGATACAACACTACTGTTATTTTATTTAAAGGGCTGGGGCACATGACTTATATGAGAAAAGGCTGATGGAATTGGTCTTATTTAGTCTGGAGAAGAGACAATTGTGGGGGGAGGGGTTAATAGCAGCTTTCAGCTACCTGAAGGGGGGTTCCAAGGAGGATGGAGCCAGATGGTTCTCAGTGGTGGCAGAGGACAGAACAAGGAGCAACGGTCTCAAGTTGTAGCAAGGGAAGCTTAGGTTAGATATTAGGAAAACCTCTCTCACTAGAGGGGTAGAAAAGCACTGGAACGGGTTACCCAGAGAGGTTGTGGACTCTCCATCCTTGGAGGTTAAGACCTGGTTAGACAAAGTCTTGGCTGGGATAATCTAGTTGGGAATGGTCCTTCTTCGAGCAGGGGGTTGATCTGGATGACCTTCTGAGGTCCCTTTCAACCCAAATTTCCTAAGTGCAGAAATTTGCACTTCTCCTTATTGAATGTCATGAGATTTCTTATGATTTAATTAAAAGAAAGAACTACAGAAGCCACTGAGCTGAATCAGACTAGAGGGCTAGAGCCTCTGCTCTTGTAATAAAAGTGCTCTACACTGCACCAAAACCCACTTTTCCAGCTCAGCCAAAGCAAATTTGTTTACATGACAAAATACTCAGAGCTACTCTATCACTTACAAGCCCCTTCATACAGGCCTTTGAGAATTTTTGATGAAAGATACAATATACATTTTGCGTGAAGTTTTTTCAAAAAAGTATCGTTACTGCATTGCTACTTCTCTGGTGACATTGCCTTAAAAATGATTCCTAATTGTTCTCTTTCCACCTATCTTCTGTCCCCAAAACTGTTTAACCTGTGACAGACCAGCTTAAAAATGTAAACTATTCTAAGTCAGGAACCTGGTTCAATGTAAAAGTCTTGTTATTTTTTTAAACTAGAGGAATGATGAAGGAGGAATGCTTGCAATAACAGTCAATAAAGCAGACACATTGTACTTAACATTTTGCTTTTCATCAAAGCAATTCAAAGAATTGTAACAAATATCATTATAACCATTACAAACATAGTTAAATTTGACCTCTGAATCAAGGCTATTGTTTTCAAAACCACTGATTATTGAGCTTTTAACGTGACACATTAGGACCGACAAACAAAGATAACTTAAAACCAGATTCTAAGTTGCTCAAGAGAGTCACACTAACTCAGCAGTCCCCTTTGAAAAAATCTGACCATTTTTACTTGCCCAAGATACAGCAAACTAGTTGCATGATACAGTAATACAAAAGTTAAAAAAATCCTGTTTTCTGCATTAATTATGGCTTGTAATTTTCTCCATAAACAATGATCACATTGGCTGAATACTTCTTCCATTGTAATTAGTTAGCTGAGACCCTAATACAAAAGGCACTACTTTTTCACCCATTGTAAATCAAGTTCATTGCAAGACTGTATTTGCCCTTACTTTTCTCTCTCACTCTCTTGCAGTGCAATCACAATATCTGCATGCACTCAGAGAATGAACATACACATTAAAGGAGAAAATGGAAGGGTTTTTCATGCACTGGATTCTGATGAGAAAAGTATGTAGATCATTCCCTGACAATTATTTTTTTAAACATGTCCCTTATGTAGTCTGTGCTTTGATTACTGGCCTGATTACAGTTCTTAGCTATGAAGGAGTTGAAGGTTATGAAGGAGTTCTTAGGTATGAAGAAGTTTGGTACTTTAGAACAAGTGAATGCTATCTTTTGTCAGAATTATGCATCTGTATATCTCTTGTCATCCTCTTTGAGCCTGAAAGTATGCCTCCACTGACCCTTTATTTGAAAACTTTAATAAAATACTTCTAATGACAAAAGAAATTAAATCCCTTTGATGCATTTATGAAATACTTATTGCAGCACATAATTGTCTTTGACTACTAGCTAATAAACATCTTAGACAGTATAGGGCAGAAATAAACAATGAATTTTGCACTTCAATAAAGACCTGCACTATATTAAGCATAGAAATGGAGGGAAAAAAAAGAAGATACCATTTCATTTTTAGCAATCAGGAAACAATAAAAATCTAAGTTTCTACTCCACAGCTGTCACTAACACAACCTATAATGGACAAAAGTGGACCTTTTAAACCATTATTACATACAGTATTTCTAAATTTTATGGCCATAGAGTTATACCAAGAAAAAAGATAGCCAGCTTTACATCAGCCATTTATCCAATTTACTCATAACAATAGTTTTGTACTTGTTTTTTTATTTACACAGTGGAGGACATGAAAATTTGTCCCCTTCCCTCCCTGAAGCACATTTAAAGGAACATAGTAAGTCATAAACATACCAGTCAACTATGATCCTGCCTATAAGAAAGACTCCATTATGCTCGAGGCGGACTGAAGGTTGATAGGAAAAGGCAGCCTGGGGTAGTGTCTGTTATTGAATATAGTATACTGACTGAGGGGAGGGGAAAGAGGGAAGAATTAGAAAACAAGTCTTGAGAATAGCTCTAAAGGAGAGAAAACCAATGCAGTCGATAGGATTTACCCTCTTAATATCTGTAATTCTGTCCCTACTGAAAAAATGGCCACATTTTTCTTAGTAGGTTTTTTTTCTGCTCAATAATTAAAGCATCTTCAGCCTCTAGTTAGAAACAAGTTATAGATAAAACAAGAACTGAGCTTGGACCACAGCAGGGGTTGACTGGAGGGCAGGAGAGAAAGGGACTAAGGCATTGGTTCTCAACCTTTTTTGTACCAGGACCCATTTGTAAACATTGATGGCCAGTCCTACCCAAGTGCCCCTCATTCCTGACGCACTGCCCTCCACCCCCAAGAAGCCAGGCCCTTAGTGTGTGGGGTAGGGGATGGGTGTGTATGTGCAGCCTACAAAGGAAAAGCCATAGTTTGCCATGATTTTCTCCTTTAAAGGAAAATCCATTTTTAAAGTTTGTTTGTCACCCTTTCATCTATTCTTGCGACTCATGGGTTGAGAAACAGTGGACTAAAGGACTGTTCAGGAATGGAATGTGACTTGACTGCTGCCAAAAAAATATATATTTCATAGACAGCCCTGAAGCCCATGTCTTAAAAAAAAAAATCATTCTAAAAAAGCATTTACATGTGACCCTCACTAAAAGGTTCATGGTAATAACCAGGGTCATTCACCACCAGCAAGAGGAAAGAACGTTCCCCCCTCAGCTGGGCAGGAGAGAGCAAAACCATTAAAAGACAAAGGGAAAAGCAGTAGGGAGTGGAGCAGATGCATGGGCTGTCCACACACTCCTGCCAATATCCCAATCTGAAAAATCTCTGCATTTCTGACAAGGCTCACAGGAGGGTTCAGGGACCAGAGAGAGGAGCCAGGGAACAGCAGTTCTCACCAGCACATCCCTTTTCTATAAAGACTACAGTAGATGTGCAGCAGACTTAACTTTTCTTAAAGAAGCCTTACCTAGTCCTGCACACACTGTGATGCTAGCCAAAGCCCAATGGTCAAAACAAGAAGGAAGGAATAGGGCCAAGATTACCTGTCAGACCTCAGTCTCTGCATCTATCCCCCTCCACACCCCTCTCTGCAATTAAACATATCCAATACCACTGAGGATCAAAGGTCAAACTTTATTATTTTTTACAAATGTTATTATTATTTGTATAGGGCCAACAATGTGCCAAATGTTATACTCCTCTTCTCATGTGTGTGTGTATGCATTCATAATACCGCATCTAATGATGCTCTCCTGCTGGATTTCACATAAGCTTATTTCCATTGATTTCAGCAAAGAGCGTATGGCTTATGGAGCCTTTCTCTTCATTGATTTAAGTAAGCAGTCTCACTTTACTCATACCCATAATACCATGACTTAATCCTTAAATATGACTTAGAGCACACAATAGTTCTAGTTCCATTTCAGAGCCCTAATACAGTGATTACTTTTGCTATTCACCACCACTTGCTCCTAGTTTATCTGCTGGTATTTATGAAACAAATTGATTAAAACTACACAGACAACTTGTCTAGTTACAAAAATAACATTGTTCACCTATCTCATTGGTATTAAATGAATAAGTGAAAAGGTATTGCTTTATTAATCTGTTTGACTTAATATCTAACACAAGCCACAGAATTTACCCAGCAATTCTAGTGTCAAGTTTAGAAATTCTGATGAAACTGCCAATCTAGAGATCCAATTGAAATTTCAAATGGCAGCAAACTCCTACATTCTTTGGTAAACTACCACAAGTGATAAATTACCCTTACAATTGGCAATTATAGATTCATTTCCAGTGGAGTTTATCTAGCAGGACTCTGTACCCATTAAAACTTGTTAGGCATTTGTCTGATGGATTAATAAGACTTCAGCTACTTTGGAGAGGAAAATAACACCATTAAGCAGTTTTACACTCAAGTGCATCTTACTGACACAACCCTCTATAGTAGGGTGTAAAAAATACAGCCTGTGGGCCAAATCCTGCTCATGGAGACCTATTAACTGGTCTGCAGGGCTGCCTGTGGGTCTCAGAGTGGATCCACACAGCACAAGACGTGTGTTGGATTGGTCCTGCACCCTTCACATGATGCTCAAGATTGGGGTGGATGCACATTGTGCACAATTACTCTTGGATGCATGCTGTGCATGGTGGGGCTGGTCTAGGATGCACACTACATGAGGCACCCGTAGCAGACCAATCTGGGATGCATACTGTGCACAGAGTTTGCTCCAGGACACACGATGCACCTGGTGCCTATACCAGACTGCCCACACACCCTGGATCTGGCATGCAGGGCTGGTCTGTGGGCCCAGTTCAGCCACGAACCACTCCCATGCAATTCCACATGAGTCTGACACCCTTGCTCCACAGCCCTTTGGCAGACTAGACATACAAGACCAAAGTAAACACTGTCTTCAAGTGAGCCTAAAGACAGAAATTACAAAATGCACTTCTGAGAGGGTACAAGGGGAAAGGGCTCCTTCTATGCCCTTCTTTATTCACCCTGTGTACTCAAGCAATGGCTGGCTCTGTACTTTAAAATTAAAAAGCTTATGCATCTCTGATTCCCTTAGTCTATAAAATGCACCTTTACCCTACCTTCTTCCTATTTTAAAGGTTTTAACAAGAGAAGAAAAATACTGATAGTTCTCTACATCTACAGTGGGGTTCTCAAGTTCTTATTCAGCTCTCATTCAGGTCTAAACTACAATTAACACCCACCAGTTTAATATTTCTAAAACATTTAATCACTAATTCAGATAATTCCTTTACAATCTATAAATCATGTTGCTACTTTATGTGAGGCCAGATCTTGAAGTGTTGTTTATTAATTCTGGAGTTCAAGAAAAGGCACCTCTATTAACTATTTAGAAAAACTGCTCCAAAGTTAACATATTTTAAACTTGAAAATGTAATTTTGTGACCATTTACCTGTCTGATGGAGAATGTCCTGCCATTGGTATAATTAGATGACTAGTCAAACTAGATTGTGCTAAGACAACAATGCAAGAGGAAAAAAAGAGTGACTATGTCTAAGCAGTGCTTTTTGACTCAACTGATTTGAAACCTAAGCATGTTTAGAATCGTATCTCCTTAAATCGGTGCCAAAATCCATTTGCAATGTTGTCTTTTCAGCACTACAGAGCTCTGGGAGAGACAGTGGGAATTAGCAAATCGGTGATTAAATTAAAATCGCAGAATATTTATTGATAAGAAATGTACAAGCCAAAAAGAATCCAGCTTGACTTTCAAAACGGCTCCAAGTTAGATCTGTACAGCTCACTGTGAGGAAAGCTACCATTTTACTAACAAACGATCAGGCCTGATTTGAAAGCTTTTCATACACGAAAGAAATTTCACATGATAACTGAAATTCACCCCAAGCAGTGTAGCAAGTCACCAAAGTCCCACCTAAGCTTCAAATTCAAAGGCAATTCTTAATAAGTAGTCACTCAATGACAGAGATAAGCTTTAACTTGTGTTTTCAAAGAGGAGGGAAAAAGAAAAATGAAGAGCCAAGCCCAAAGTAAATCTTGGTTGTCTTCTCCCTCATTCCCAGATTGCTCAGCCCTTTGGAAATGGGGGATAGAAGAAGGAATGCCTGGCACAATTACACAATGGAAGATATTTGGAAGATGATGAAGTAGACAAATTAAAAGGTCTGCAAACAGTGTCAGCTGGTTATTCAGATGGAAATGTGGCACAGGTAACACAAGATCTTAACTGAAGTATGTGGGAAAGGAGGCTGTAAAGCACTATCAAAGATGGAGATGACTGAGGTGCCCTCACCTCCTCAAACACAATGACATTGTTTAATTGCAATAGACAATATGAAAGATGCTTACTATGAACGCATGTAAGGAAATCTGGACTCCTTGTATACGGTGACCCATATTTCTGAATACAAGCTGAAGGATAGAAAATGAAATTATTATTATTGTTATTACATGCCAGTTATCACAATGTGTAAACTAATATGTAGCCTGATGATGTCAAGACAGGTTTGGGGGTGTTGATACACACAATAGGATCATTCTGTCATATGTTATTATGGTGCTAAATGGATGTTAATAGTTACTAAACATTTTGCCTACTAAACAGAAGACTCTAAAAGGCACCTAGAGTATTCTAAGTGCTAACATTTGTAATCTTGAATAGTAAATGCCAAGTGCAAATACCAAAATACGCTGACAATGATGCACAGAATATAAAGAACGATGGATCTGCAAGCTAATCCATTTATTTAAAATACATTTAAAGTCAACTAATTAAAAGTGTGTCCATTTTAGGAGACTGCAAGTTACACAGCAGATGTAAGCTACAAAAATAAATGTAGAATTACACACACATTTTAATATACATCTGTAATATAATATGTAAAATGCTGTGTGAGTAATTATACAGAGGATAGAAATAAAAATATGCACCCTTAATAGTGCATATACAAAACTCTTAGCTCTATTTCAGGAAAATGATATACAATACACGGTAATTGCTACAGGATCTCTATTATATTCATTTGAGGCGGCTTTGGCTGTCCCCTGTTCTAATGTTAGGCACACATCAGAGCTGCCAAAAAAAATGAAAGTAATAACTGCACTCACCCAAGTATTTCGGGTAAAAATATTCCTGTAGAAGAAAGAAAAAAAGCAAACATTTATTGGAATAACTTTTTTTACTGATGTTACTAATATTTAACTACTAGTAATAGTTTGGTGGTCTCATATGGCATTTGCACAAGATCTGAACACAGATCTTTTCACTGCTTTCATTCTGGGCCAATAGAGAAAGAGTATCATTGAAGTGACATGCCGAGTCTGAAGGACAGGAAAGAAATGCTGGCTGCAGTCTCAAATGATTTTTTGACAGCTGACTTATGAAGTGGTACTGTCAGTGACTGAACAGGAGGCCACTTACCCTCTATCCAAGAGGTAAAGATGCCGATCATGGCAGGAGGTAGAGGAAATAATAGGAATCTGGGGATAAAAACCAGAGGGAAGAAGTACAGAATCATTTAGTTTCTCCCCTGCCTCAGACTTGCTACAGCAGCAAGACCACCATAGCATTTTAACCAATAAATTGAAGGCTACATTCTGACTTTGCCTCTAAAAAGAGGAGCACACTATTGCTATGAAGTAAATCCCTGGCAAAACTGCTCAGTAATTTATATAGCTAGCAATATCAAACTAGGAAAGGAACACTGCAAGTATACAAGGGTGAAAGCAGAGTTCAAAACTAGAGGATTTAGAGGTCAAACACATCACAATACACTCCTCATATAGGCCACAAATCGTATTAAGAGGTCCAAGAAACAGCCAACAAGAGTTGTTTACAGGAAAGATCCCTTTTTCATCATTATACTGTGCTTAACATTGTTACTTACAATTTCTATTACTAATATCCATATTGCTAAAGTTAAGATGAACAGGGGTTAGATGATACAGGAAAAAATGTGGACTATTTCAAGGTTTTAAATTTGGTTCTAACTTAAGTAGGCTATTCCATTGCTAATCACATTATCACAACTATAACTGTCATTCTTTACTTGAAATTTTTCTGCATAATATCATTATTTGCGGTAAGGCGGGGATGATTTGGTGACATTTTTTCTAAATATCTCATATGACAAAAGTTGTTTGGGAGACAGAAATACCTAATCATCAGCAACTCTTTTATCCTCCTCCTATTTCAGATATGAATGCGAGAACACACCTCTACTTGCATGCACACACACATATACAGTCATAAAGGAGTCATATCACAGTCACCAACACAATCAATTAGCCAACAAGGTCATGTAACCTGAACTACTGTATTCCCGAGGGAAGAGCGGGGAAGGAACAGGGGACAGAAAGTAAAAATCACCAAGTTTTGGCAAACATACTGCTTTTGCTAAAACACAGCCACATGAGCTTGACTGGTCATATACATAATGAAACTACTGAAAATTTGGTTGAGTAAATGGTGAATGATGAGCTCAGAAGCTAGTCCTTATTACTGGTATTTGGATCAAGCATCCTTGTTTTTCTGCTGTTTTACAGTTTCTCAAGCATACTGTACAAAAGCAAAGCTTTGGAAAACAAAGCAAGGACTGTGAAAATAAAGGTAAATATAAATAGCTTAGGTACTCCAAAGAGTACTTGGCTGGGTTTACCTAAATTCACTAAATGAATCATGGATGGATGGAATAAAATGCTCCACTATTCTTCTTAAATCCTTTCCTTTTTTTTTTTTTTGAAAATACAGCAATGGGAAATGGTACAATCAAGACCAATGTAATCCAACCGTTGGCAAAACTGACATTTTAAATGAGTATAAAGGAACCAAAGCTGCATTTTTTTCACACCATGTCTCTTCCTATAGCAGACTTAAATCCATAATAACATAGGCTGTAAATGTGAAAAATACACTCAACACACTTACTAGTAATGATGAAGTATATTAGGAAAGTACAGTCATTTTCATCTCAATCTAATTTCTCATTTAAAATGATTTAGCTAATTTGTTCACAGACAACTTTCCTATCATAAACCTGAGGTAAAACGAAGCAGCTTACTGTGTCTTTATACACAATTATAACCTTTGTTGCTGTTTCTGAGAGTGAAGCTAGTATGGCGTTTTTCACCATGAACTGCAATTCTGGAGGTGCACAGTACATACAACTAATTTAAATTGCAAACTATAAATATAATTTTACCCCTTTTCTCTTCCATCCCTCCAATGTTTCATTTGTATATTTCATGCCAGACTCCTCTGTTCATCGTAACAGAAATAACCAGTATTTATTGCCCAGTTGGAAATCTATTTGTACCGTGCATACTTTGCCACTGAAAATATTGTATTGAATAAAAACAAGGCTAATCCTGGGTGCTAGTCCAACTTACTCACGATCCTTTAACTTTTTATTCAACTTGTTTATTCTAAGCTATGACAAAAAGAACTGAGAGCTGAGCTGAAAATGGCATTTTCTCTCCAACAAATTTCCATTCCTGCAGGCTTACAGAAAGCCTGTAGTCCTTCAGCTGCAACTAAAAAACTGCCTAGAATGAAGACAAACTTCCTATTTTTACCAAAGGAAATCAGTATTATTTTGCAGAAGTCCCAATTAGTAGTTTTTAGAGGTGCACCAATATATTGGTTGTATGTTGGATTGGGACTGATAAAAGGAAAAAACCCCAAAAACCGACATTATCAGCGATTGGCTTTTTTTGCCTAGTGTAGCTGATAATGTACACCAATAAATAAAATACACGTTCTGGCCAGGGCCTCTGGACACCTCATGCAAGCATATCCGCACACATGCACATGGCCAGGAATGCAGCTAGGCAGTGTGGAAAGCAGCTCCCTGCCAGTAAGTCTGTAGAGGAAAAGGGTGGGGGGAGGGCGGGAGGAGGCAGATTGAGGCCCCAACGGTGAGGGAGGGAGGGAAAGGGACAGGGGCTAGGGGTGCTGCCCAACTACGGTGAATGGGACCCAGGGTGGAGTTGGGAGCGGGATGGAGCCGTGGGAGGTGACAGGGGGAGGCTCTCTGCTACTGTGCGCATACCCCAGGGAGGCATGGGGATGGGGGCATGTGCCCACCCCAGATGGGTGCACAAGGCAGATGTAGGCTGCTCACTGGGGGCTCAGGGCTCTCCACTCTGCTGCCTTTCCCTCAGGAATGCCATGCAGGCTGCACATCCCCTGCCTGCCTGGCAGCAGCAGGAGCAATGAGCCACCCACAGCCACCTTTACCATGCTCAGCTCCAGTTAAAAGCATCCCCATGATTAAAAACAGTGCTGGCAGTGCCTGAACTAAAGCTCAATCAAAGAGCTTTAGATCAAGCGCTCCTGCCGCCATTTTTAAGCACTAGGACACTGATTCCCTGAACAAGCCTCCAGGAGCTCTGTCCCACTCCCTGCCCCAGCCCTGGGTTCCATTCACTGCCCTGGCTGGACAGTGCCCTCAGCCTCAGCCCCAGCCCCAGCCCCCGACCACACCCCTTCCCCACTGCCTCACCCTCCACAGACTTACCGGACATCAGTCTGCCTTCCCCCATGCCCCTCCCCTTCCACAGACTTACCTGCAGGGAGTTGCTCGCCATGCTGCCGGCCTGCATTCCTGTACATTGGTTACTGGATTGGTATTGGCCAATATGGCTGGTTAATAATCGGCTACCAGTATTGGCCAAGCAAATCTTTATTAGTGCACCCCAGTACCTTTCATTGTTAAAGCTTCAAAGTACCATTGCTGCCCACCACAAGTGCTGACCCAAACAACCCCACCTCCAACCAGGAGGGACCTGGCACCACATCCAGACCTAGCCCACAGCAGCAGCCCACCCTCACTCTGCACAGATCAGGGGGGCACATGACCCACACCTCCTTTGGGGTGGGTGAGCAGCGGCAGTAACTGCCCACACACTCCCCACATGAGCCACTCACATCTCCATCCCATGTTCCATCCCAACTGGGTAGCACTTGCCCCAGCTCCCCTCTTCTCTCACTGTGGGTGCTTTGATCTGTCCCTCCTACAACCCTTCCCTCCCCTCACCCGTCCCCCCAAAAGACTTACCAGCCAGACACTGTTATCCAAGCTGCCGAGTTAGCTGCATGCATGCTGAAGCTGCAGGCACACACACAGCATTTATTGGCAACATTAAATTGGCCACATCAGCCAAAAAAAGCCAACTGCCAACAACGTCAATTTTCCTTTTATCAGTGCCAATGTGATACGGACCAATGCACTGGTGCATCTCTAAAAACAGGTCAGTATGTTTTTAATGCTATGGATTGAGCTATTTGAAATCTCTGGGTTTATATTGTGGATCATGTGAGTATACCTAAATGCATTAACACTGTGTGGCACCTCCTGACACCCTTGAAAGAATCTCAATGCATCCTGGTTGAAAACAGTTGAACTCCCCAGTACAATCTCACTGCTCTAGTCCATGTGGTGACGCTTGGTTGATCTCATTCTATTCCAAAGATTTTCATCTCCCAGAACCCTCCAGTTCCTGGGGGTTTCAGTGGGAGAAGAGGGGTTTCAGCTCTCCAACTCTTCGACGGTCACTTCCCCTTTTTTTCCCCCACTTCAAAAGAAATATATAATATGAAACAAGAGAGTTCCATTCCAGTTTCAGGTTTTTACAAGAACCAAAATAGAATTATTAATACACCCTGAATACAGACATATACAAAAGACGAACCCTTCATACATCGTTTAGTCTCAAACTAGTTGAAGTTAAACATTAGGCTGCTGAACATCTTGCTATCTAGAAGGTAACACAGTTATTTAGAGCATCAAAAGACATCAGGTTATTAGTTAATCTTTTTTGTGACCACCGTGGTGGAAAAACTCACCACAGGATTACAGCCTTAGTTCTGTTTGTTAGTTTTTAGCTCAAGGTTTGAGGAAAAGAAATTAGCACTGATAAGATGTCAACTTCTTTCCCTTGGGCTTGCTTTTACAATAATGTTTAGAAAGAAGATCCAAGCTGTGGGCTTTATTTACATAATCTTACACACAAATGGAGTTAGAAATAAATATTTTCCAGACCAGTCGTTGACCAGTTATACTGTTGATCTCACCAGTCATTGCAACTATTTCATACAGCAGTAACATCACACTGCACACAACATGAAGGCAACATGTTCCAGCCCATGGAGGAAACAGGTGTTGACCTAAATCAGTGCTGGTTGGGACATTTCTGACCCTCTATGCCTATACCCATCAATGCAGAAATTAATCTTTCTGCTTCATTTCCAACCCTGCTTCTTGTTACTGGATATAAGTTTCTCACTGATCCTGAATCCTACATATCATTCAGCCCAGTTCTTTCCTTTCCAAGAACGGTGTAATATAACCAGCAGCATCCAGTCTTGTCTATGCCAACTCTAAATATAAGTCATACACAATGTAGAATGTGCTTCCAAAAGATGACATAACAAGATCTTGGAGAGAGGAGAAAGACCAGGAGAAGCCTCATACGATCCAAATCTCCATCCCTTAAGTGAACTGGAAACTATCACAGCACCAGTCTTTTCAGGCAAGCTCCTGCTTACATTGTTCCATTCTACTCAAGAGAAAGAGACATTTTCTTCACTGTCCAGGAGATAAGAAACAGGTCTTTAAATAAACCACACTACTTTCCTTGTTTAAAAGTTAGTCTTTTAATACAATGTGTTTCCATTCTCTGTTTCCAACATTCAGCATTAGAAAAATGCTTACAAAGAATTTGGTATTTTTATTCTGGTATATTTACCCCCATCCGCCAGTAAAACTCAGTTAGTATTACAGCTTATAAACCAATGAAATTACACCTGGTACATGTTCATTTTGCCATATTTTTAGAGAAGATGGAAGAACACAAACTCAGCAGTCCTATGTGAGTCACGGTTTCTAAACAGCTGCTCTGAAAGCATAACAAAAGACCCCATCTACCCCAGTGAATTTTTCCCCACTGTTGCTTAAATTAATTCAGAATATTGGAAGCCCTAGCCTAGTTGGTTACCAACTGCTTCTGCTTGTTTTATTTTAGCATCATATCATATAACCCTGATCAGAGCTGGGTCTATTCAACACCACACTGAAAGTCTTGGAGTGGCTGATACGACTTTTTCTATACTAAGATGAAATGTTAGCACCAGAGAATCTGCTTAACCTGTGCTAGTAATCATAATTATTTAAATATTTTTCCATTAAAGGTGTGGTCACTTAGCTGTCCACAACAGACAACATCTCATTTCCAATGTTAAAACAAGGAAAGCAGGGGGAAAAAATCCAAAAAAATGTTGTCTGTGTTCCATCAGACATTATTAAAGCAAAACTAAAATGGTAAAAGGGAACAGACCAGGTTTCCTTTTTCCTTTTCAGCTTCAGTCAAGCTGTTTTTAACCCTCTTGAAATAAAACACAGCAAAATAAAATTGGTCTCATATTAGCTTCTCTCTCAAGTATTACGTTTTCCCGGAATAGGATCAATGTTCCTTGCAGAGCCATCAAGTCAACACAACAGGCCAAGTAAATTAATTTGGCTTCCTTGTATACTTGAAACATCTAGTACTTTCTTGTTATGGATTTAATTTGGGTAGATGTTATGATTACTCAAACTGCAGTTGTCTTTGTTTTTATAAAGATAAATACACTCATTAGCTTCCATCCAATCACTAGATGCTAGTTTTTCATAACTGTTCAAAAGTAGTGATTCATTAAGCTTAAGACTATTTAAAATTGTAGCGTACACTCAAACTGTGACTGTCAATTTGTGCATATTCAATGGTTCCAGTCCCCAAAAATTTGCTTGGATTAAATAAATAATATTCCATCCTCTCCTTTTTCTTTTGAATTTAAAGTTTGCTACAGAATCATGACAATGGATAGCATTTTCCTCATTTATTAATGGGCTTTTCTATATTCTTCCTCCAGCATATTTATAAATGCTTGTTGTCGTCTTCTGAGAGCTCTTTGGCTAACACTAACTAACTCTGCTTTTTTGCATCTTTTCTTTTCTGCAACCCTATTTGATCTTCCTACATATGTCTGTTTTTTTAGGTCTGCCTTTGAGTATTCTTTACTAAAGAGACTAATGTTTTTCTACCCAGAAGAACTATAGTTAACTGTACTTCAAGGATGATGCATCTCAAAATTTCCAGGTTTCTTCCAAAATCATGGGCCAAACTCACAACTGGTGACAGTGCACACAGATCAAGTAAGCATAACTCCAACAGAGTCACTTTCACCCATGGCAATTTTTTTCATCTTTTTCTATACTTTTTTTCTATTGTACCATCCTTGAGAAAATGTCTTGAATCCATAACATTTCCTTTCTTGAAATCTTTTAGCCTTGAATTACTTCAAATAGTGATTCCATATAGTTAGGTCATTAGCACAAGGCTCTCCTATGATTCACATGCTTGGACAAATTCATTTTCAGCACAGATGCAGATATTTATGCCAGCAGTAACTTTGACTTTTTTTCCATTTGCATTGCAATACTGTAGGAAATATGCTGAAAATATTTTCCATAACAAATCCTGTAAGATTTTGTCATGACCAAGATAGTAACATTCTAAAAGGGGATGATAATATAAGGCTTAAAGACAGTATGGATATTATATATGTCTAGACTATGTAACATCTACCAACAAAGCTTGAAGAAATGTTATGCCTCCCACCCCTCCACTTCATTCCCCTGTCCCCCACTCCAACATTTATGTTCCTTCCTTATTTTCTAATGTAATATAAATATTTAGATGTCTATATCTAAATCTTTATTATTAGAAGTGTGACCTAAATACTGGCTGCCAAACATCCTTCCTAGAAGAGTAAGGTTTCAATAAGTGCAATATATCTGTAACTAATCTGTGCTGTACTTAACACACATTATAAAGACAAGCAAAAAAAAGAAATCACAAGCAAATGTTAACAAATTTGACCAACCAGCCTGTAGATCTGTTTTTTTCTATCCACTGACTGCCAAATAGAATTTGTAGAAGTATTAATACTACTACTATGACAATGATGATTATAGGTGACAACATCTCTTACGGCAATTCAAAGGGTGAAACTTTCCGTTTCCAGGGAAGTCTTCACATTTTCATTCTGGACATAGACTGGGAACTGAAACCATGCTCCCAATCTACTGTCTGGTACCAAATCTATTGCTCGCTGATGGCAGACATCAGTCTTGAAGAAAGAAATTTAGTATAGTATCAAATATTCACCCACAAATCAAAAACTACTGCAAATAAAAAAAATAAAATAAAAAAGTAGAAGGCACTGACAAACAGCATTTTTTTCTTTCAGGTGTTACTGGAGGTTTTACATCACTAGGAGCAACAATATACAAAACAGTGAATTAAGACATACATTTTGTAGTAACTTTACCAATTCTTGCCTACATTTCTGGTAAAACACAAGTGCCATATGGATACAAGTCCTTTGAAACAGAGCAGAGCCTGCCATGTACTTTTGTTGCCTATCATGCATGCAGCCGAACATCAACTGATTTGTCCCGTCATATCTGAGGAGTAGGGTCAGATCTATAAATGGAAAATCAGAAAACCAGATCCTTAGTTGCTAAATTCTGACAGAGATTCACTGACAGGCCTACTCTGATTTACACCAGTTGAGGATATGGCCCCAAAAACTTTTAAAAAAACTAACATGGTATGCAGAATGTAAGTAATTGCTCTGGACTAACACCTGAAAACAAATAATTATAGTGTGGCAGGTAAGTAATTTTCATTTTCATGAGTTGCCACTACAAGAAATTGTGCACCCCACACCCACACATACCAAACTGAATTTAAAAAAAAAAGAGGAGACACTACCAGTCCACTGAGCAGCCTGTTTTACCACACCTCTCCTTAGAAAATTGCTAATCACTTTCCCTTATACTCCTCATTTTTACACAGGCAATTGGGTAACTACATTTTTAGAACAGGTCAGCCAAATACCAGAGTAGTTTGTCAGTCACCTAAGGAGCTATAAGACCCCAACTGCATACCAAGGTTAAATATTTGTATGATACTGCCTTTTATAAAGACCCTCATCAGCATCTTAAAGGAGATAACATTCTTAGCTCTATATCCAAGATGTTTTCCAACTACAACCTTATTTATTAAACATGGTTTGTTTGTTCAATAGGTTGCTTTAAGAAGAAATTCTGGACCTTCATGAATGTGTTTCCTTCCTTATTCCCTCCCCACTCCCTTGTCAATTTTATGTTGAAATTATCTATTGGTATTTTACTGAATTTCTTTAGCTGGAGGAAACAAAAGCAATACAAAAACCACACACACACTTCAGCCAGTCCAAGAGTTTTGCAGCAGTATCTAAAGACGTTGTAATCAGTTCCATTTAAAAACTCATTACCCTACTACACACATTTGTTTTTACCATTTATAGTCATACAGCCATAACAAAGAGACGTATTTTTAAGGGTAGAACAAAATCTCAGTCTCAAACGTTACAAATGATCTTCCCTCCCATACAAACACAAAAACCTGACTAAATAAACGGATAATTAGCCACACCTAACATTGTTATGGTTATTGCATGGTTAAAGTGAACAATCACAAATGTGACGCCATTGTTATTCAGATTTCTGACAGAAACTGCATCTTTCCTGATGACTATCTGCAGACTGTTTTTTGAAAATATTGGCCCATACAACAAAGCAAAGCAAAAACAGAAAAAACAAACTGGTAGTCACCTTACCTCTTGCAGACTTGTGCTGAAACATTTCATTGCTATTTACTGGGTCAACAGAGCTGTCTTTCCAAAGAACAATTCTAAGACTGACTCTAGAGTAAACTTAAGCCTCTGGCTTTGTTTTAACTAGAATTTTTAAAGGCATCTGTGTAAAGGTTTGGTGCACACCTTGTGGTGCAGCATAGACATACTGAGCCAGTTTAAGTACCAGCTACAGTCTAACTGACACAGCATGGAACTCCATGCAAGCTATTTCACCTTGCTCAGTTACATAGTCTTCTGCTACTGTCTACATCAGGCTTGTCCAACATGTGGTCCGCCAAGCTATTTATTGTGGCCCGAGGGCCCTTGCTCAGGACAGGCGGGTGAAGGAGGGAACTGCTCATCCCCGCGGGCCCAGGCTTGCATGACTTCCTATGTCACGTGAGCCGGGTCCCATCGCCACCCTGAGGGCTGCGCAGCGCAAGCATGCCCCAGCTGCACCTGACAGGACAAGCTGAGGACAGCGCCCGCTTTTAGTTGTCTCCGGCAGGGCCTCTTGCCCCTGGTGTCCCACCCGCCTCCCAGGACCCACCAGGCTTGGCAGCCTTGGGGCAGAAACAGGGCGCAGCGCCTGGCACAGGCAGTCAGCAGGGCAGCCCCAGAGGGGCCTCGGCAGGTGGGGTCTGACGTGACCTCTGCGGGGTGAGGCGGCAGGAGCCCGTGTCCACTGGGCCCCGTGCTCTGGGTTCACAGCGCTGAGGCCACCAGGGCTGTGTGCATGGGGAGCCGGGCACCATGGTGAACAGGGCCATGTGGGCAGGCGAGTGAGGGGCTGTGGTGCAGCGGCCACCTTGCTCTGGCCCCCTTCGGGCAGTGCTGGCTTGCGGGGCTGCGCTGCGCTGCTCAGGGGGGGCGGAGGATTGTTGCTCCCTGCAGCTGGGCTGGGCGTTGCTCTCTTGCCGCGGTGGCTGCCTGCGCCCACCCAGGGGCCATTTGCCTTTGCCGCAGGGAAGCAGAGGAGCAGAGCAGCCTGTGTTCCCCCCAAGGCCTTCCCCTGCCAGGAGCCGCCCTGGGCAGACCAGGCCTGAGACGCTACCAGGCTGGGAACCAGCTTCACTCCCGCAGTTCCACCGTCCCCCATCTCACATGTTGGCTGGGCTCCAGCCGTGCCTGCCCAAGCACTGCCAAGACTTTGGGCAACAGTGTTGCTGGTGTGGGTAAGGCCCGGGGAAGCAGTGGCATAGGCAGCCCCTTGGCCTGTGTGAGAGCACTCGCTACATTGGTTTGGTCACATTTTTTAACACGGTTGTCAAATATCTTCTGGGGTTGCCTACAAATGGTGGTCATAGTAGGCAGAAGGGGGGCCCCAGCTGTTGTGATGGCTGGTCCAGGACATCATTTGCTGTAGTTTGTCACTAGCTGAGCACAGGTGGGGGTTTATGCCAGCTTTGCTTTATTTCAGACTTGTCCAGCATACGGCCCATGGGGTCATAAAATATGAATATGGCTTGCCAGCCCACTGGGTGATAAAAAGTTCATGATCCGGCCCCACATTCAAAAAGGTTGGACACCCCTGGTCTACATCACACTGCAGGCATAGCCTTAAGGTCCCTATTAAGCATAACTACTACATAATCCACTTAGCTGTGTCCATGATTTTCCAGGGCCTTGCATGTAAAGATTAGAAGCTTGAGATGCACCTGGGTTTGGAAATACCTACGTGCCTAAAAACTAGTATTGGATAGATGTGCTCCTCATTATTGGCTCCACTCAGTAGATGGGTCTGCTGAACCAGCTCCACTTGCAGGTTAGCCTTCAGGGTCCACTTAAGGTGGCCCCTTTGTAGCATTACCATCGGATGGATCACCATGGCCAACATCCCACAGGTAAAAACACAGTCTTCTCCTTCTCACCTGCAAGAAAACAGCAACCACCAAAAATACTTTCCAGATATTTCGTAAGGAGCATCAAGTCCATCCTTTTAACAGCCTGATGACTGAATTCTTCACAAACAAGTGAGGTCACAGGTACTGCTAGCTCCTTAAACTGTTATGCAATGCTATCAAATATCATCTTCATTGTTCCTAAGTCAGGTATTTCTTTTCTAAGTCCCTCATTCTTTCAGTCAGCTGGATAAGACATAGCTCACAATCACTGGGTTGCTAGTAGCATTTTTACATGTAGCATTTAACAAAACCCCTCACTCACCTGCATATTAAGGAGGATGATGAAGATTAAAACTTGTGCACTCCTACAGACGAATGTACTACATGAGGAAGCACAGTTGCCCATCAATGTCTGCTAGGCTCTGTCAAAGTAGAAGTCCCATTTAGGATGACTCTGCATTCTCTATTAGCTGCTGTGGGGACTTCATAAGTAATGGCACCAGAAGATGCCAACAAATACAGTAATAATTGAATTGCATAGGTAATTTAACCTCTGTCTGCAATTATTAGAAGACTGTTCCATTAGACCACTGGTGCCATCTACATACCACATACATGCCTACATGTCTAGATGACACATTTATAACTGTATAAAAAGAGCAACATATTTGTGTAAGAAGTTCTGCAGCTTTTTGATAACTGGTCTCCAGAAGAGATTGCAGACACAACTAGGTGTGCACCAAGAGAGATTTTTTTGGGCTGATACCAATGGCCAATTCTTAACGAGACATATTGGCCGATACCGATTCAATTCTGATATGCAGCCAAGCAGCTTGGAGAACAGCATCAGGCTGGTAAGTCCAGTGGGGGGGGGCAGACTGAGGCCCCCCAGTGGGGGAGGGAGTGAGGATGGGGAAGCCAGGGTGGGGCAGGAGCAAGACAGAGCCACAAGCAGCTCATCCAGGGGCATGGGTACAGGGGAGGCAGCTCCCGCTTCACACGCATCCCAGTAGGACATGGGGGCATATGCCCCCGTATCTCCACATAGGGCCAGTTCTTCCCAGCAGGGGCTGGGCCAAGTTGTGCCCAGGGCAAGCAGCAGTGATGCTGAGGTGGGCAGCAGTGGCACTGGGAGAGTTTGCGGGGGAGGAAGCTGCAGCCACTCCAAAATTCACCATAGCCCTGCCCCCTTCCCCCAGTGCCACTGCTGCATGCCCCAAGCACAGCCCAGCCCAGCCCTGCTCCCCCTGCCAGGAAGAGCCTAGCACCACTCCAGCCCAACACCCCTGCCAGGAAGAGCCCACTGCAGACTGTGGCCCCATCCTGCAGCAACACCCCGCCCCACATACAGATCAGGGGGCACACACACACCCTCCATGCCTCCAGGGGTGCATGCAGGGCAGGAGCCACCCCCTCCCATGCCTCCTGGGTGAGCTGCTTACAGCTTCATCCCGCACCCACCTAGCCCCAGCTGAGCAGCGCCTGCCCCTAGCCCTGCCCCACTCCCTCTCTCACCATGGGGGCCTCAATCTGCACCCCCCTCATGCCCCTTCCCTCACAACAGAGTTACCAGCCAATGTTGCCCTCCAAGCCACCAGGCTGTGCTCCTGGCCGTATGCATACTGCAGCGGTACACATGCACAGGGCATTTATCCGCCACACCAGGAAAAAACAAACAAACATGATTTCCAATGCTGTCAGTTTTCCCTATATCGGTGCTGATATGGAACCAATGTAACAGTACATCTCTAGACACAACAAAAGGGACATGCTGTACAGAACTAACAAAAGCTGCATTTCTGGTGTTTGGGTAGCTGTCTCTGGAGAAGAATACCCTTAGGTATACAGTGGCTTTAAAGCAATATTTTGATGTCTGGATACTAGAAGAACATTCAAGAGGACACAATCATTAGAGGCCTGTCAACCCTGATCATGTTTCTTTAATGTTTTTTTAATCAGACCAAAGAGCAGCAATAGAGATACCCACCAAAACAAGTTTCATTTGCGAAATATTTACTATTTTAAAAAGTGCTCAAGTACCATGATACCATCTCAGATTACATATCTTTATAGCTAAATAGATTTAAGGTCCAAATTACTTCAATGTTTTCATTACAGGAAGAAAATTATAATTTTCCAAACTGCAAAATAAGTGCCAGCTATTGTTAATAATTGTTACATACACTTACAGTGGTCTCCTCTTCCTGTGAACATGCTTGTCTATGTATTGTAGACATGACACCTTTGACAATTTTCTTGGCTAAAGGCCAATAAATACAACTGATGACCATAGATTACCTACCTTTTAGCTAGTCTAAGTTTGCATTTGCCATCTCATTTTATATTTTATATCTCCCACATTCACTGTCCTTATAATGAATGACTACAAATAGGAAGATTCTAGTCCAGTGGAATATAGAACATTATAGCACTAGCTAGTCTGTCATCACATTTCAAGTGTTTTTCCTGTGTTAACTCTGTTTCTTAGAATACCAAACCAGACTGCATCTAGATGCGAGTGTATGCACACAGATAGGAGTGTATCAGACACTCTGCAGACCGAAGTAAGCAGGAGTTCAATTTTAAACTCTGAAATGCAGTTAGTCAAAATTAAAAACCAGCCTAAGGACATATTTGCTGTACTTCTTCCTATTGTTTTGTGCCATCTCACAAGGCAACGGATAGTTACATTAAATGCACTGTGAGCCTAACAACACTGACATGTCAAGACATGTTTTGACTTAAATATAAAATATTAACTCCTCAATAAGAAGAGCCAAGAGCCAGATCTTTCCTCCTCCCCTAAAAAGCATTAGGCCATTAACAGGAACTCGCTGTACAATATCAAGCTCGTCAACCTTGGAATTCACTTTCCACCACAAAATCAGTGCCAGATAATCTCTGAGGTGGGGCCAGCCTATTCAAAGCAGCAAGCCAAGAAAGTGAAAGCTATCTGGAAAAGAAAACCAACCAACTTCATAGGAATACAGTTGTTTCATTTTACTAAAAGTACAAAAACAGACTCCTGGTATAGTACTGAAGATACAAATATGGCTATGAACAATTCAAGAATTCTATATGCTGTTTTTGTAGGTGGCAACTCAATGTGGAACTATGTGCAGCATCACACTTGCTGCAATGGCATCTAATCAAATGCTCCTTTTCTCTCTTAGAGGGGTTCTAAGCCTAAACCCCAGATTCCCCGACCAAAATGATGACTTGGAAGAACTAACATTTATTTATGACATTTCTACTGCAATTTTTTTTTTCCTCTGGCATGCTGCTTTGGGACACAGTTATACGGATTTGCAGTGTTTTGGGGACAGGATGGAGAGAAGAAGATGGAGAGAAAGGTGTTCAGACAGAAAGGCAGGAGTATTATGTTACCCTTGGTCAGGTGACACTGATAAATTTGGCCTTTGAATGCAAAGGCAGGATGCTGACCCTCCTGGATGAAATGTCTCACTCCAAACAATGTTAGCCCAGTCAAATTTAATCTTGACAACAGGCACACTGAGCTGGGTTATGCTAAGCAGGTCGAGTTATTTATCAAGTGGTTCCTCCCCCTCTCCCTAACCACCTCCTCAGCTGTGCAGACAGCTGTGCGCACCTCCCCAACATCCCGCCAGCTGTTGGGGGGGGGGGGTGGCAGCAGAAGGCCAAAGCAAACCGCAACTCCTCAGCCTCACCGTTTCAGGGTCATTTTCAAACACCTCTCGGGCCTCTTCCTTGCTGCACAGCTCCTCCACGCACTCCCGCTCCAGGTGGCCCTGCTTGGTCTCCTCAAAGATCTGGTAGGCTCGACGGTGCCTCTGCTGCAGGAACTGGGCAGCCTCCGGGGCTCTCAGCAGCACTGCTGCAGCTGCAAGCAGGCAGAAAGAGCACAGGGGACAGAGATGGCAGTGAATGCAAGAGTCAGCTCTAGACCCAGGGCTTGAAAACAGACCAGGGGCCAAGGACAATGACACAGCTGCACACAGAGGTGCCCATGGGCACAATATCCCCTCCCTCCTCCACATACACACATGTATATGCACATATACAATGCACCACACTCATAAAGCGGAGCCCTAGTTGTAGTCACCACCCACATCAAAGTCAGGCCAGGATGTCATCGCACACTCGCTCCATGCACATCCCGAGAGCTCCCACAACTGGCCCCCCTGCATGCATACACACCATGCAAGGGCAGTCATATCCCCTCCTGCTTACATACATGCACACACGCAAGGGTAGTCACACTCTTCCAACATGCATGTATGCACAAATATATGGGTGTACACACACACACAGGCGCAGTTATATCCCTTCTGTATGCACACGTGTGCAGGCACAGTCATATCCCTCCTACATGTATACATGTGCATGCGTGCACAAACACACAGGGGCGCAATCATACTCATGTATGTGTAGATGCACACACATGCAAGTGCACAATCATACACCTCCTACACATGTATGTATACACAGATATGTGTGCACGCTCATTGGGGTACAATCACATACCCCTCCTGCAACCATAGATGCGCATTCACACACAGGCAGGGGCACAGTCATATCCCTTGTGCATGCATGCACACATATGCATGCAGGTGTACACTCACCCCCCCCCACACACACAGTCATATCCCTCCTGCAGGCCTACATGTGTGCACACAGGCAGCACAGTTACCCCCACACCTGCACCCCCACCCAAAGCAAGCAACAGGTTTCCCCCCATGCATATACCCCAAACAAGGCCCCCTCCACAAGGCTGCAACAAAGCAACCCATTCCCCAGGGCCAACAACATGGCTACCTCCCCTACTAGGAACACTTTCCAGGAGAGTGGGGGGGCAGGGATCCGGCTGCCTCCCCAGCATTACTGTGCTAGGAAGAGTGGGCTCCCCAGGGGGCCAGGTGCGGGATAGCAGGAAAGGTCTGTGTGGGGGGAGGCAGAAGGGGGTGCATGCAGGTGAGGAAGGGGTGCATGTGGGGAAGGCACGCTTGTGTCTGTGCCGGGGGCAGGGAGGGAAGAAGGTCAAGAAGGCACGCGTGTGCACGTGTGGGGGTGGGGGGAGAGGTGCGTCTGTGCATGTGGGGAAGGCAAGTGTGCGCGGTACAGGAGGGGAAGCCATGTGCGTGTGTGCCCGTACGCGTGGGGTCCCCGGCCCCGGGCAGGACTCACGGTGCGAGGCGTGGGCAGGCAGCAGCAGGGCGAGGAGCAGGGCGGCGGCGCGGGCGGCGGGGGCCGGGGGCTGCGGCATGCTGCTGGCTGCCGGGCTCCGCGAGCGCCTCTGCAGAGCGCGGTGGCACCGGCTGCGCAGCGCCCCGCCCCGCCCCGCCCCGCCCCGCCGCTGGGGCGGACACACCTTCCTCCCCGCCCGCCCGCCAAGCCGCCTCCCTCCCGCCCGGCGCGGCGCTCTGGCCGCCTGCACCTTGCAGCCCTTCTCACACACGCGCGCCGCTTCACCCCGCCTCCATCTCACACACACACGCCTTCCACAGCACACGCACATACTCCCTCCCCCCCACACCACACGCACACACCCCTCTCCACAGATGCACACCTTCCATTGCACACGCATCACCCGGCCTCCACCACACACATACACACACCCATCTCGTGAGTGGCCATCAGAAAGGACGTTCCCGTTTTCTACTACTCTGTCCTCTATTGATAGGAAACCCAACACCTTTCTTATTTTTCTTTTCAAGAGAAAAATAGAGAACATAAAGGCATCCGGTTTCGTACCGGTAGAGGCCAGAGGACAACTGGACTGTCCTCTGTGATGGCCACCCTCTCCACCACATACATACACCTTCCATCGCACACACCCACATGCACATACCCCTCTACCTCTACACCTTCCATCACACACACACACACCACCCTGCCACCATAGTGCACACCCCCTCCAAAATACACCCCCCTTCCTCCAACATCTGCACACGCACATCCTCCTCTCCATCACAAATACAGTCAAACACATACACTATTTGGGCGTGTGCTTTCCTCCGGGAGGCAGTGATCCTGTCCAACCCCTCTTTTATAGCTGGATTGTCCTTTTTACCTTCTCATAGTCACTTTGCAGGTCTGGCAGGTCTAAATTTATTGTACAATTAACCAGATAATTGCATGATATATGTGGCTGGTCTTACTTCGCAGGTCTGGCTAGTCTAAATATATAACTCGATTCACCAGTGAGTTGTGTAATATATGTATAGCAGGGGCCTGATTGACTGAGTTGAGCTGTGAACAGATCATTGGACTGTTTAAAGCAGTGGTTCTCAACCTATTTTAGACTCAAGGCATCCCTGGGAAAGCACCAGCTTTCACTCAGGTCTTTTTGACTACCAAGAAATGACAGAGATTCTGCTGCAAATAAACTCAGAGAGACCACAGAAGTGTTTAGGACCACTGGGTTCCTGTTTGAAATCTCTGGGTTTGTCTTGTGAATCATGCATAGGTGTTTACACATCCAACCGTGCTAATATTGGATGGTACCCCACAGAATCCTGATAAGGATCTCACAGCACCCCAGGGTGCTATGCCACCCTGGTTGAGATTCACTGGTTTAAAAGTGGAAGATTCACTGGTTTACAATATGGGCAAAGTGTACTCCAAAATTTTTTTCTTCACCCTGGGAATCAACCTGTGCATAAGTCCCCTTGATAGTCCTACAATCAGTTATACCTATAAATTAAATAAAGAAATGTGGAGGTCAAACTAGATCTCATTCTGGGTGAAATAAGGGATAGAAACACAGAATAAAAAATATGCAGAGGATATTATACATATTTTTATTCTGTATTTCTATCATATAAAAATATGCAGAGGATATTACCCCACCGATTCCGTGTTCACGTTGTCGTGGTGGGGCTTAAGCTGAAACTTCAACGTCAAGACAAAGAAGCAAAAGCGACCAAGAGACACGAATAGTTCACCAGGGCTTGCAACCCACACGAACGATAAACTCATTAGCAAGATTTCAGCCAAAGAGAGTCCCAACCGGCTTAGAAAAGGAAAGCCGGGTGCTAGGACAACCAGACCTCTGAAGGGACTTGCAGAAAAAAACAGCCAGAACCGAAGGAGTGCCCCGAAATGGAAACGGATACGGATTCATGTCCTGATGTTCAACCTAAAAAATGGACTGAAGGGCACCCCAACGAAGCACCTACTAATGAACCAACTAAACAAATACAAATATGACATCATCGGCCTCTGCAAAACGCGAGCGAAAGAAGAAAGTCGAACAAAATGGTCAACAACCGTCGACGAATTAATCATCGGACCAGGTGAAGGCCAGCACCAGATCGGAGGTGTAGGATTCATCAGCAACAAGAAGATCACCCAACAAATCATTGAAATAAAGATTCATTTGCCAAACGTCGGTAAAAAGAAGTCACTGCTGATCATACAGATATACGCCCCACATTCAGGATACGAGATCGGCCAAATTGAGCAATTCTACACCGACGTAGAAACACAACTCAAACAACCTGTGTATCAAAAATTAATCATCAGCGACTTCAATGCCCAGCTAGAAAAACGACACAGCAATCAACGATTCATCGGAAATTTTACCAACGACGAATGGACCGTGACCAGAGAAATGCTTGCTGACTTCGCAGAAGGAAATAATCTCTATATAACCAATACCTTCTTCAAGAAACCAAAGAAGAAAAGGTGGACGTACCAATCGACGAACATCAATAAAACGAAATTGATTTCGGCCTATGCTCGGATTGGTTGGTAGTACAAAATGTCGAATTCCTTAACTGCCTCAACGTTGGCAGTGATCATCGACCAGTTCACTTCACTCTCAACCTCAGCATACAAATGACCAGGAAAAAAATAACTAAGATATACAGAACGTTCAACGCAGATTTCCTTCGGAAAGAAATTGAAACCAAAAACTGGCCACTAAAAGGCACGTTGACAGAGAAGACTGACAACTTCCTACTCCAACTGCAAAAATGTG
>JAGPOW010003316.1:91481284-91531826 GCA_030014935.1 Caiman crocodilus | reverse complement strand
TCGAAGAGAGGTACAGAACAAAAAAAGCTGAAGACAACACAAAGAGCAATGGAAAGACGTATACTAGGTATACGGCTCTGAGACAAGGTCCACAACAACAAAATTCGACAAAAACTCAATTTAAAGACACATACGAGGATGCTCAAATACGAAAGGTACGATGGGCTGGTCATGTCACGAGGAGAGAAGACAACCGTTGGTCAACTCAAACAACCTTCTGGTGGCCGTATGACCGTAAACAACCTCGAGGACGTCCGCTGGATCACTGGAGAAAAGAAGTCGAAGCAAAACTAGGCAAGAACTGGCAACAAATCACAAGAGATCGAGAGACTTACAGACAGCAGCTGAAGGATCTGCTCTACCACAACGATGGCAGATGAACCAGATCTTCAAGTGTTCAAGAGGATATTAAAATGATACTGAACTGCTGTCCTGCCAGTATTAGACCCTGATTGACTTTAAATAGGGCTCTGGATATACATCTCACTCTCCAGTTGCAGATACGGTTTTAGGACTGAGTACCAGTGCTCATTGCACACTGAGAAATACAGAGCAGGGATGAAAAAATGTCCTGAGAGGGGCAATGCGGATGGTTAGGAGTACACACAAGCTTGCATCTGATAAAAGGCTATATCTACAATTTTTCTAAACATCTAAACTATTTAGTTTTGTAAGGAGAAAAGCACAAGAGGGGGTTTTAGCAATGTGTTCAACAGTCTAAAAAAGTATTGGTCAGTCATCCCTCCTCACCTTGTCACAAAACAAAATCAACACAAACGCCAGGGAACATTTAGGCTTCAAATAAAATAAAAATGAAACATCTTTATGGCGGGTACAGTCACCCTATGGAAATCATTGCTTCAGGATATAAAGGACTCAAATGCAGTACCTGGATTCTTTAAAAACTGGTTAACTTCATGATAATTAACATTTGTAGGGGTAGAATGTAGAATGAAGCTGTAGAATGCCAGATAAGGTACTGATAAACACTAATGGACGGCCAGGGTTCATGATTCATAGCTTCAGGGTAAAAGATAATCAAGAGAGCTCAGGAAGGAATTATTTTTGCAAATACAACACTGATTTACAAAGGCTGTTTTCAGTCTCTTTTGAGGTAGCTTGCTGCTCATGAAAAATACTGGCTTGACCTCATTAAAGACTGAAGCCTATCTGTTTCCCAGACTGCCAAAGCATCTCAGACCTGACTTGTAGGACCACCTTTTGGGATGGGGGAGCGGTTCACCCTTCTCCATCCTTCAGTCTTTGGCCCTTGATAACACCCTGCAGAATGTGCCAAAATATTCTTAGTAAGTTAGTATCTAGAACTTGCTGCTTACTGTCAAGAACTGCACCTTCCAGTCTGATGCCAGGAGATAAACCACAGTTTTCAAGGACAGGAAGCTCTAAACTACTGTCCCCACTGTGTCTGTCTGGGTTTCAGCTCATGTGATTTCCTCTAATTAGTGTTTAGCCTTGTAACTATTAACATTCAGAAGTGGCTTCAGGCACTAGCAAAATTAGGTGTGAATTCTAAGACATGCATGTCACCCAATCAGTGTCACCCCCCACTACTGCAAATATGCAGACACTGGGTCCAAATTCTGGGGCACTCTTCACTGTGAGTAAATGGGAAGGCTTTAGGAGTGGCATTCCTAGGGGACCCTTGAAGTCCCTTCCAACCCTGTCATTCTATGATTTAAGATTACTAAAAGGCCTGGTCCTGAAGCACAGGTTCTTTATTCCGAACCTCTTTATTACCAATTTGTAACAGTCAGAAAATATCTGGTTTTTTGCTACTGTCTTACTACTACCAACCAAGGAAAGGGCTGGAACACACAGCTCACCATTCTGCTCAGACCAGGATTTCAAACCCATTATACATGGACTTCCCTATGATTGAATTTTATCCCTATAAGGAAAGAACACAAGCTGCTACATTTTTTAAAACAGGGAAGAAGAAATGAGCTAGGCCATGACCTATTGGCACTGTCAGCTGAAAGTTTCCATGCTTTTCTCTCCTCTTCCCTTCTGGGGAAAATGTAGTAACCCATCCTGTACCCTCCAGCTTACTCCCTCCACTTTTACATAGCAGTTCTTGTATAATGGAGAAGCTGGGCTCCAATAGGGTTACCAGGTTTGCTCTGCTACCACCCACATGAAATCAGAGTTGCTGTGTGCCAGCCCAGTCTGATGGGAGCAGCTGGGGGCCCCCCTCCAGCAGGGCTGGGGGGACCAGAAGGCTGCAGGTCAGGAGTCAGGGGTATGGGCAGAACTGAGGGGGTAAGGGACTGTGTGGGGCATGGGGAATGAGGGGCACTGGCAGGGCTGGGGGTGCTCTGGCTTGGAAGTGAGGGTATGGGAAAGGCAGGAGCTTGTGGGCCAAGAGTACAAGGCACTGGCAGGGTTGGGGGAGCTGCGGATCAGGAGTGAGGTGTCTCCCTGACTGGTGCTCTCTTTTTTGGAACTGGAAATATGGCGACTAGCTCCAAGTACTGGAACAGGCTTAATCAGGCAATATGATGACATAGTAACATATCATTAGCAGGTATGTCAGCATTATAACACATCTGCAAATAGGGATCATAAAATTATTCAGTCCTGAGTGAAAAAAAACCCTCCTATAGTATATTACAAGAAAATGCATTATTTATTTCTTGATCAATGACAAGAGGGAGAATCCTATTTCGCCTGTTTGGATAACCAAAGTGCACCTTGAAACTAACTCTGATTTTCCCAACTAGAGTGTAGGAATGATGCTATTAAACTCTTTAGAGTATGGAAATACCACATTATAGGAATAGGATTGCCCTTTAAAGACTCACAGATTTCTCTCTGTTCCCATAATGGGGGCAATTACATGCCCTGGAGGGGGTATTAGAATCATTCTGTCACCTTTTTAAGGTAACAGGGCTGATTGCAAGCTGTTCTAGGATTGTCCAGTAAATGAAACATAATTCTGGCCAATGTGTCCACCATAACCAACTCATAATGTTAAAAATCACGTTTACTTACATAACTATTGAATGGTGTAAGTTCTCGAGAAGTTTTTAAAAAGTCAAAGGAAATGTAAATAACTGGAAAACTTGCAGCAAAACTGTAAATACAAATACAAGCTTCCATAGCGTACAATTTCACATAAAGCTGTGATGTATATAACACATTAGAATAATATGTTAGCTCCAACATGGCCTATCCATAGATTAGCTGAATTGTCTTTTTGATATGGGAAAAAAGGTAGTAGACATTGCCATCATTGCCTTTGAAATGGGTCTGTTATCTTAAAAAGGCTGCAGATCACTAATTTCTTTATAGTGCTCATTGCTTTAAACTAACAATTAAACAATAAATTCCATGTATGCAGTCAAATCCTGCTTCCTCTAAAGGCAGTGGCAAAAATTCCATTGACTTTACTAGAACCAGGGTTTAATTCACAGTAATTTAAACACCTAATATTTAATCAAAAAGTAAAAAATGAGGCCTTATCTTCCCTCAGATTTTCAGATCTTTTCTTGTTCTAAGAGTGTCTTAAACAAATCCCAGATAAAACATGGGGTTGTTCTAATATTCCAAAATGTTGGTCCAGGGAACACACTTATCATTGGCCCATAGAGGCCTGGTTGGTTACCTGATCTGAGCTCTTTCTCCTAATTTTCATCTCTTAAATTGTGCCAAAAAGAGGTTAAATACTTATTTTCTTCATATTACTGTTTCATATAAACAATTATTGTGCTGTCCCATGTGGTCAAAATGGGAGGACATGATCCCTCCATTGAGATAATGAGATAATGTTCTGTGCTGTGAAAGGGCTAGAGAACAGCTTTCAGAAAGGTTTCTAGAGAACAAGGAAAAGGGGAAAGATGCAAAAAGATTGGTTATAGATTTGCTATTTCAAATGTCAGCATTAATATAATTAACATTAATTTAATATAAACAAATAGGAATCGTAATTGGCTTTCTAAGTCTAAGTTATTCTCTGAAACAACATAACTCCAGCTGAGAGCATGCAAAGTAGGCAAAAAATATTTAAACATCTGCTGTGGTTAATGCTTTCTGCCTGAGGATGTATTTTGCTTTGTAATCCCTATGTAGCTGAAAAGCATGTAGCCTGGTAGATCGCTGGTAAGCTCTTGTGCTAATCACTAAGTATTGCTTCATTTTATTCACTGACCCATTGCCTTCACGCAGAGCGAAGTCTTTAACTTCTTCTGAATGAACTCAAGAATATCTACCCTTTATTTTTTAAACAAAAGGTAACAATACAAAGAAAGTGCCAGGGTTCTGAATAACCTTAAACAAAAGTATGCTGTTCATTTCCACATGCCCTGAAAATTAATGTGCTAAATATACTATTCTGGCTTCTGGGCCAAACCTTTATTTTTCTGTCTAAGTGATTTTTGCAGAAGTGTTACAGACGGGCCAGGCTGCAAAATGTGTGGGAAGCTATTCTGGAGCTTTCCTATGACCCATCTGCTTATTCCAGCAAAGTTCAATTATAGCTGTGAAATCACAACATGCTGCCTGCTGGGATATTATAGTAGCACATTAGTCTATATGGGCACATATGCAGGGGACCTGAGAATGCATTTAAGATTAGTTCAGTGATTCTTTTGCAGTTTACTTTTTAAATGGAGTAATTTTACTTGATGTGCTGATTGGCCGACCCCAAATTTGTATTATTATTTATTAGTAGTAGTATTATTAATGATATTTTTCTGACTGATCAAAACAGAATTTCAAAAGCTGAAGTTTTAGATATACGGGATTTCTTTCAGAAGGTGAGTCATATTTCAGTGGTCTGATTCTGGAGTGAATAAGAGTAGAATCTGGCCTATGAAGATAGAAGACAAAGAAAAATGGCACTTGGGCTGCTTGTGCATGGGGTCATCTGACCCCGGTGCTCTTTCCTGCCAAGGCAGGGGGTCGGACTAGATGATATGCCCAGGTCCCTTCCGACTCTAGATACTATGATACTATGATAAGGGTAGGGGTCAAGTCCTTACCTGCCTCTTTGGCAGCAGGGCAGGGAGGTGAGCTACCAGTAGACGGAGTGGTCCCTGAGCTGTGTGGGGGCCTCCCAGGTGGCACCTGCCCGCTTGCACCCAGCCCAGGAGGTCCCAGGGGGCACTGCAGCCACAGAGGGAAACACTGTTCCCCTCCTGTCCCCCCTCCCCCCAACGTGCAGCTCAGGCAGGCAAGGCAGGCTCTAAGGAGGTAAGGGGGAAAAAAAGATCAGTCTCGCAGCTTTTTTTTTCTTCAGAGGAACCTGCTTGCTGCTGCCAGGTCCCACAGCCTGAGCACATCAACTTCCAGTGCCCTGTGCATTGTTGCAATTTGTTACATAGCAAACTAAAACACCTTGGAAGTGTTTTATCTTGCTATGTACCAAAGTCATTTACAGTGGAATACACTGCCGAGCATTCACACAGCAACACCATTAAAGCAGTGCAAAAGTGCATTTAAGCCACTTTGAAGGCCAATTTTGTGGCGCGTGATATTTAAAATCCAAACGGTTCATTTTAGTAACAGGTTTCATTAAGATTCTGCTCATCTTATATGTGGGTAAAATTAGACAGAAGGTTGTTTGTAACTCACATTAAGTCATGGAAAGTTTGGGTTGGCAGGGACCTCAGGAGGTCATCTAGACCAACCTCCTGCTTAAAGCAGGACCAGTCCCAACTAGATCATCCCAGCCAAAGCTTTGTCCATCTGGGTTTTGAAAACTCCCAAGAATGGAGCTGCTACCACCTCTCTAGGTAACCTGTTCCAGTGTTTTACTACTGTCCTAGTAAGAAACTTTTTCCTAATACCTAACCTTAACCTCCCTTGTATTTAATGAATATAGTGTCTTAAACTGTAAATCTAAATATATTGCTCATCGTTGACCTGATCCTGCAGCCCTTATTTAAGAAAACCGAACCCACTGATGTCAACACAAGGTTTGCCAGATAGAGTATATGAGCATTCCCTTTTCATTCCCCTTCCTCCTGCCCCCTTTCCTCCACAGGGAGCTGCAGGGCCTGGCAAGGACAGTACAGGCTTAATTCGGGTACACAGGATGCTGGGGTCACCCATCCCCCTCCCACATCTCTTCTGAAACTCCCTGCCAACTTGCTTCCCTCCGTCCCCTACCCACTCCCTCCCTTTCCCAATTCCCCCCTTTTTTGCGCCCCCTTATGCTGCCCCCTGCCCCTTCATCCCCCATTCCTCTGTGCCCCTTTCTTCTCTCCTCTCCTCACTCACCTGCTGCCCAGCTGTCCCCAGCTGTCAGTCCCAGACTTAAGTTCCGGAGGATATCTAGTCTGCACTCAGTGCTGCCTGAGATACTGGAGGGCTGTGTTCATTTTCTTACAGAAGCAATGAGAAGTTAAGGTAACTCAAGCTAGGCACCTGTGTTCCAAGATAATTCTCCCCCAAAGTGGCATAACTTTTAGACACCTGGAGAGCACTTAGGACTTATTAGTGAGCCAGCCTTAATGTGCAGACACTGATGTTACACAGGTATGGGTTGTTGGTCTAAAAACATAGGCAGACAAGGTTCTTTGGGTAAATCCAATATCTTTTATTAGACCAACTCGAATAATTGGAAAAATTCTTCTTTGAAAGCTTTTGGATATAAACACCTTTCATCAGGCTGAGGAAGCATCTGCAGTTGGTATGTGCTCTTCCAGGCTGGAATCTATATATTAGTGGCATTTCATTTTGATAACAGAAAAATGTGGATTTTGGGTTATTTTTTTTATCCAAAAATTAAAAACTTTTTTTTTTTTAATCAGAGAAAACCAGGATCCCTGAACATCACCCTCTGGCATCTACCCTTGAACCTCATTGTATCCTAGGTCTATCCTTCTACTACAGATTCTGAGGAACAGGAAATCAAACAGTTCTATGAGCAGATCAAGGACTGCTCGAAACATCCTGAAGGAAGACATTTCTGGTTTGGCCGGCAACTGGAATGCCAAGATTGGTCACGATAACACCGAATTGGAAAATATCATGGTGTGACAAAGGAGCCAACTTGTGGCCAGTCATCATACTGACCGCCTCTCTGTCTAGAGCAGTCTGCCCTGTCTCACCTGCCACAACTTCTAATAAACTTAATGTTCAATATGGGAGGGTGCCCATTTTTATGCCCCAATTTCTCGGGTGTTACACACAGCTCTGATCGTCCCTAAACTGTATCCCATGCCTCGCAGACAGCATCCATACAGCACAGTGCCTCACACCATGATCTGTGCTCTGGGGCCTCACGTGGGACTCTCACTCCCCTCTGGAGCTCATTGTCACACTGTGCCACCACATTGTGCTTGGAGCTACCCACAATGACTCCCCTGGCCCCCTGCTGGCTGCCCTTAGCCTTTGGCTCTTCTTGCCCAGGAATCCTCAGTTGTGCACTGCACACCCTCTCACTGAGGCCCAGCTCTACCTTTGGCCCAACTCTCCTCATCCCCCTTGCTGGCGTTACTCCTCCGCGCTCTCACTGGGTCAACAATTTACTACCTTCACTGAGGCTCTCTCAATAAGCAATTCTTGTGCAGCCCTTCAGGTTGCCCCTCGCAACCCTACTCTGCATCCACTGCCCCCTCACTAATGCCAACACTCTGCCTCCATGCTGGGGCCTTGGGGTCTTACATCCCACAGTCTCAGGTGCCTCTCCCTAGGTGTATATGGCCCCACTCCCCCCCGATGCTGGAGTCTCAGGGTTTTACATCCCATGGACTCAGGTGCCTCTCACTAGGTGTGCCTGGCCCCACTGCCTGCTCTACTTCCCACTGGGTAGTGGGGGCTGGGATTATAAGGCACCCCTACCTGCCTTTCAATGGGGAGGCAACTAACCTGGCATTTATGGGGAACTACTCAACCACAGGCAGTCTCACCAGGCTATCCTTCCCCAGCAGGGTGCAGTTTTTGGTCATATCCAGGACCAGGAGCCTCCTACCATCCCCACAGATCCTTCCCTTACCTTCAAGGATGTTCTGAACAGCATCTCAGCTGGGTGTTATTCGTTCGGATGCCAGCAGCAGACTGTTGGCTCAGCCCTGAGGACCTGAGTTAAAATGAAGGCTGATCAGCCCCTTCCTCCAATCGCTCGGCCCTTCTGTGGTCATGCGACTCCCTCATTAGAAGTGGCCTGCACCAGCCGGCTGCCCCGCTGCCTGCTCTGGCCCTTAAAGTGACAGGCACCAAAGGTGATCTACCACAAATGGGTAAACTCAAATAGTTGGAAAAATTCTTCTTAGCAAGCTTCAGTGTCTTATGGTATAATGTTCTGTGGAAGATCAGAAATGATGATCAGCTTTATGGGCTACAATAGCAACTCTGCTTGTGCTTTGAGGCTTCAGGGAAATTATTCCATCCCTCTAGCCTCCATGGAGGAAAAGTTGTTTATTGAACTTTTGCTCATGGGATAAGGTGTGTGCTTTAATTGTTTAACATAATATGTACAGCTGTGCATTATGGCTAGGGTAATTCTGTTGTTTGAGAACTTCAGCTTTTTTGTGACTTCTTGTTTAAGTTGGATTATTTTAAATAATATGAATTGCATTAATTTGGTACGTTTAATGTGGTACATGTATATGTGCATATTCTTAGGTATTCATGCGCATAATAGATATGTAAGGTATTAACTAGGTGTTTATAATCACTATGAATTATGAATATATACAATGTCTCAGATCCATCAAGCTAAGGTAATCTGCTTTGACTGAACACAGAGTACATTATAGCAATGCTGATAAAATCTTTATCAAAAACAGATTGATCTACAGGTAAATCAGCATAATCTCCAGGTTTTCTTTACCTTATCATTCCTTTTTCTTCTTCAGATTATATTTTAAATGTATTAGATACATGGGTACATTGTCACAGAATGTAGTTTCATAAGGAGTAATTTTATATGAAAATATCTAAAAAGAAAATGCTCTGTTATGTTTTTCCAAGGCATTCACAAACAAATGACTCCAGCCACAAGTGTGGAAGCAAATGCTGCCAGACTGGCAGAAACAGAATATAATGTGAACATAAGGTAAAACTACATGTTCATTGGCATTAACAGATTCAACAGAAAATGACTTAAGATTCACATGTGCAGATTCAAAACATTCATATATTTACCCCTAAATGTGTTTATTTTATATGCTGTTTACCATGTTGGGATTTTATGATATGTACAGAATTTTGTTTATCAGGACAACTGTATTTTGTGCTGGAACTATACATCAAATGGCTTAAAAATGGCTTTACTTTCATCCTTGTTTGACATGGATTTTTGCAACGAAACTTGTGTAACTCATCCACTGACAGTCAAAATGCAACTAAGGCCATTAGCTTTTCCAGAGTAAAACAGGTATGCTGGCCAAACGGCAGGAAGTGGAATGTTGGCAAAGTAAACATTTTTGTCCAGTCCTCCTTATCTGATCCTGCCAGCATGACATAGCTCTACTTTATCATAAAAACTTACTTCCTCTGTTAAACAAAGAAGCAAGTGGAGCACTGATAAACAACCAGGCCCTGATTATTTAATTATTTTAACTTTCTGCAATTAGAGTAAACTACAACACTTGCCATGGAGCCCAACTTAAGTCCTCTGCAGTGGAGTTTACTCATACAAACACAAGAGCATAATTTATAAGAAGATGTACAAGACATCTATTTATTAGCTAAACTGCAGCAAGGGAACTTTAGATTAGCTATTAGGAAAAACTTTTTCACTAGGAAGGTAGTAAAGTACTGGAACAGGTTACCAAGAAAGGTTGTGAAATCTCCCTCCTTACAGCATTTTAAGACCTCCCTCCTTACAGCATTTTAAGACCTGGGTAGACAAAGCCTTGACAGCAATGATCTGGTTGGGGATGGTCCTGCTTTGAGCAGGGGATTGGACTAGATGACCTCCTAATTTTCTGATTCTGTATGTATCTACTTACTATTCAGCCTGTGTTTCTTAATTTTGTGGCACATTGCAAAACCTAGCTGTTTAGCCAGCATCTTTTTTAAATAACTGGCAGCATGACCATTACTGTTGTGATGGCAGTGCCATGTAAACATACCTGAGCTAGGTTTCAACGGGAAATGCACGCTCTGTGTGTGTAGTTAAGATGGTAATGAGCCTGCTGCCATCCTACAGCACCACAGCAGAGATAATGTTCTAGCAATAGGTGTTTTGCTGTTCTGATGGAGCAGTATAACTCCTTCTTACTTGTGTAGAATTTCTCTGTTCCCATTGGCAATCTAAATTATTGTTAAAAACTCTAACGTATTCAGTTTTACACAATTCTCCTTCTATACACGTACTCTAAAATGAACAGTGAAAGAATCTAGGAACTCCCACAGCATTAAAGACTCAGGATCCCTTAGAGAAACAAAGCATCTTTAATATACCTACCTTCTCATTTAAAAAATATTTAGAGGAAAATGTACACGGTCTTATAAATAGAGATTTCTCAACATTCATTATGCCCATTACAATAAAATTACTATAATCAATCAATGTGCTTCAGAATAACTCTTGAAGGGTAATACTTTACAAATGTACAATTTTATTCTGAAAACAAAAAGAGTATAAGAAGGGCAAAAGGGATTTTATGAGATATAAAAAGGAGTAGAAAGACATCTGTGGGAATGATATGGAGCTTTTTGTATCATCAGATTGTTTCTGATGCTTTGAGAATAAGGGCCAGTTTTTGATTCACTTATGTAGAAATTATTTTAATAGCACAATCTTTGGAGTTAAGTTACTGTTCAGTGGGCATGTCTACATGTGCAGTTTAATATTCAGTAGCCTATTTTACTGTGCTTTAGAGCATTATGGCAAAAACCATGTTAATATACAAATGCACAGTAAAATTAGGCTACTGCACATTAAGCATCACTAAACAATTGTGTGTTTTTGCTACTGTATACTAGGTCAGTCTAATGTGTATTTAGTTAGTACCACACATTAGAGGTACTAAACTTAATACACATTAGCAAAAACACATTAACAAACATGTAGATGCACCCAGGATGAGTAAAAGTATCACAAATCTGGTCCTAAATAACCAAAGAATAGGAAATTGGCCTTATTCGAATGATGATTTCCTATAAGCAACAACTTACTTTGATACACAAAGATCTAAGTGTGGTACCATGAAACTAAGGGCAGTTCTGGTTGAATGTCAGGAACATCTTTCATATGGCAAGACTTGTGTGGAATGATCCTGCTAAAGAATCACAGAATCAGTGGATGGGAAGGGACCTGGAAGATAAGCAAGTCTAGTCCCCTGCCATAGGCAGGAGGTTAATGAGCTCAAATTAGCTCAATGAGGTGCTTATCTAGCCTCCTCTTGAACACCTCCAAGGATGGCAACCACACCACCTCTGCCAGGAGCATGTTCCAAGTTCTGTTTACCCTTACAGAGAAAACATTCTTCCTTATGTCCACTCTAAATCTTCCTTCTGTTAGCATGTGACAATTGGTCCTCATCTTCTCAAGGGGGGCCTTCCTGAAGAGTTGCTCCCCCAGATCTTGGTACTCCCCCTGACATACTTGTAGGCAGCTATCAAGTCACCTCTCAGCCTCCTCTTGCTCAGACTGAACAAGCCCAATTCCCGAAGCCTCTCCACATAGGGCCCATCCTCCAGGCCCTTGATCATGTGGGTGGCCCTTCTCTGTCCCCTCTCAAGCTTATCCGTGTCCTTTTTGAAGTGCAGTGCCCAAAACTGGGCACAGTACTCCAGTTGCAGCCTCACCAATGCTGAGTAGAGTGGGAGAAGCACCTCTCTGGATCTGCTGGCAGCACATCAGCTGATGCACACCAGTGTTCTATGTACCCCACACTTCATCGCACTGTTAGCTCATATTCACTCGCTGGCTGATTGTGACCCCCAGGTCCCATTCAGATGCTGTGCTGGCAAGTGGGCTGTCGCCTATCCTATAGTTATGGTCATAAGCAACTGGTAGGGGTTGCATGGGGATGCACATGCCCCCCCAACAGAGCTGGTGCCCCCCGATGGCCAACACTTATGCTAGTGGTGGGGCTGGTGCCCCCTTGACAGGGCTGCCACCATCGGCGGCTTCTGCAGGTGCCCCTCCAGATTCAGGAGGCATGGTTATGGTGAAGGTTCTTCCTACCTGGATGAAGGACCTGGCACTTTTCCCTCTTGAACCTCATTTGATTCTGATCAGCCTATAGAACCGGTATGTCTAGGTCATCCTGGACTCTTACCCTATCCTCTGGTGTGTCTACATTTCCCCATGGCTTGGTATTGCTGGCAAACTTAATCATAGAGCATTGCACCCCTTCGTCCAAGTCACTAATATAGATGTTAAAAAACACAGGTCTGAGCACTTATCTCTGTGGAACACCACTGGAGACAGCCCTCCAAGATGAGGCCATCCCATCAGTTACAACTCTCTGGGACTGGCCTCTAAGCCACTTGCCCACCCAACTCACCATAAGTTGGTTCAGGCCAGTACCCTCCAGTTTCATTGAGAGAATTTAAAGGGAGACAGAAACAAAGACCTTACTAAAGTCCAGGTAAATGATGTCTACCCCACATCCCTTATCCAGCTGGTTAGCTACTGGGTCATAAAAGGACACCAGGTTTGTAAGGCATGATCTACCCTCCACAAAGCTGTGCTGGTTGTTTCTTAGCACCCTGTCAGTTACAAGCTTGTGACTGATGGCATCCTTAACAATTTTTTCAAAAGTTTTTCTTAGGACTTAAGTCAGACTGCAGGGTCATCCTATAGTTTGCAGGGTCATCCCTCCTCCCTTTCTTAAAGATGAGTACCTACGTTAGCCCTCTTCCAGTCAGCCAGGACCACTCCCATGTCCCATGACTTTTCAAATATCTTTGCCAAGGGCCCTGCTATGAATTCAGCCGATTCTTTTAGGACTCTTGGATGTAGGTCTTTTGGCTGAGCAGACTTGAAAATGTCCAATTGTTCACCTGGTTGGGGCCAATTTTGTGTTGTCTGTTGACTTCCCCACATTCCCTGGGTCTCTGGATAGGTGCACAGCTCTTGGAAGCTTTCTGGAATACCGATGTAAAATAGCCATTTAGGAGCTCTGCCATTTCATGGGAATCTACTGTGGGTTGCCCCTATGAATTCAGTAGAGATCCCAAAGTGGAGCTTGGTTTTTTTTGTTCCCCATGTACCTGTAAAAGGACTTTTTGTTGTCCTTAATTTCAAATGCTAGCCTGATTTCCATGCCTGCTTTATATCTCATACCTGCAGACCCAGGTTATATATGTGAAGTCTTCTCTAGTTGCTGATCATTTTTGCCATTGCCTATATGTATCCCTTTTCTTTTTTTCAAAAGTTCTCTAATATTCCTGTTGACCCATGCAGGACTCTTGGCTCCCTTCCAGCTCTTTGGTCACGTGAGAATGGCCTCTTTTTATGCACAGAGGATTGCTCCCTTGAGGAGGCACCATCGCTCCTGACCCCCCAAATCCTCCAGTTGCTAGTTGTAGAGGGCCTTACTAACTAGACCTCTGAATTTGTTAAAGACTGCCCTTCTGAAATCTAGGACCTCTGTTCTACTAACTGAAATCTGGTGGATGGTGAACCTAATCAGATCATGGTCATTGTCACCTAGAGAACTACCAATCCTCAGGTCCCCTACCAAGTCCTCCCCTTTGGTAAGCACTAAATCCAGATCTGGGGGGCACTAGATCCCCAACGGGGGGAGATCCCCTAGTGACCAATTGCCAACCAAAGGAGGACTTTTGGCAGCCTATCACCAACTGGGGGAGGGGATGGGGGTCCGTTAGTAACCCATCACCAAGCTAGTGGTGAAACCGGAAGTGCAGTTCCAGTGGCACTTCCAGTTTTGTGGCTGGTGCTTTGAGGTGGAGCACAACCAATTTCAGGGGGTGCATGTGCACCCATGTGCACCCCCTATGCATCACCAATGCTAGAAGGCCTATCTATATTAAAGGGGCAGAGGCCAAGAAGGCTGAGGCCCCAGCAGAGAGCATAACAATGATTTAACACTCAAGAAGTATGGAGCATGGTAAAGGGGTGGTTGGAGCCATGCAACTGGTCCATAAGGCCTGCTGTGCCCTGTACATCACAGTGTTGAAGAGAGGCCCACTAAAGGACCCACAGATGGGGGAGCTCAAGTAAGGTGCAGAGAACTGGGACTAGGTGAAGGCCTGTGAGCAGCCTCCCAAGTTATTTTTCCAACAAATATGTGGCAGGTGAGATAAGAGGGCACCCTTGGGACAGAGCTTGCAGTGTCACGGAGCTGTCAGGGGCATAATGGCCACACCTGGAGACCCACTCCATGACACTCACACATTAAAAAAACAAACATAAAAATGGTACTTGCTGTTTCTTATGTACACAAACAGGACGGACTAAGAGAAAAAAATGCTCAGCTACTAAATTGTGTTCCAAGACATGGGGCTGTAGATAAGGTAGGACACACCCCATTCTTTAGCACAGGGGTAAGCAACTCCTGGCACAGGTGCCAGTGTATGGCATGCAAATACATTTTGCTTGGCACATGGTTTGGGAGGTATAGAGGGGAAGGGGCCAGAACTGCACTGTCACAATAAGGGTTGGGCCCCTCCTGGCTCCCCCGCCATTCGCCCCATCATGCCAACATCTTACAAGTCAAAATCGTGCAGGCTTTTGGTACTCTGCCCAAAAACATTACCAACCCCTGCTTTCACACAAATTCCTAGATGTCAGTAGGTGGTGTGGAAGGTATTATGTCAAGTCCAATTCAACTAAAACTGAGCATTAAGAAGACAAGAATGCTTGAATATTTATAGAATGGCACATGGCAAAGTATATTTACATAGCAATACATGTAAAACTAATGGTAGTTTTGGAATCTTTAATTTGTATTGTCATCACCTTTGAGAAGTCAGGTGGTTTTAGTGCCTTTCTTATTGTATATGTATGTACAGTGCCTTACACAGTGAGCCCTCATTCTCGGTTGGGGGAGATAAGTACAAGTAAATCATCGTTGTTGTCTTCATAGGATAATTAGATTCTAGCAAGATTTCTGTCAAAAATGCCATTTGACATTTAGCTTGGCACATTGCCAATATATAAAAAAGACTGGTTGTTGATACAAAATTAATTAAATTGATTTTGGGTTAGACTCTAAAAATAGCTCTTAATAAGGCATGAATGTTTACAAGACTTTGACAGGAAGTCTTGTTTTGCATCATAATAGTAATTTGGCATACAATAGGATACTGGCTTATAGTTAGGGATCTCCAGAATTCACACTGGAAGCGTGCAGTGAAGTGGCTACTTTAATCTTGGAGTTTTCCTTGCGCACCCTCCCACCACTCACTGGCAGAGGGGCCCCACTGCTCTCTACTCACTGCCCATGCTTGTTGTTGTAGTTTATCACAGGGGTGGGAAAACTATGGTCCATGAGCCAAATCCAGCCCTCCAATGGATTGGATCTGGCCCACAATTGCCCCTATGGTGCTCCACGTGAGACTGAACCCTGCCTACTTTGGCCTGGGGCAGCTTGTGCCACGCTCCTGCCTACACCCGGTAGCCTTGGCCATCATGCACAGCTTCCCAGCAGGACTACTCCCCAACCACTCTACCCACCTGGCACAGTGAGCAGCCACCTGAATGTAGCCAAGTGGGTGGAAGGTGGTCACGAGCTGGAGCCCCATGTGCTGGGGTAGGAGCTACCTGGCTGCAGCTTCCCCCCCCCTCAGTTTGGAGCAGTGCAGCGGGGGCAGGAGGAGGTAGGAAGAACTGTCCTTTGACAAAATTCTATTGAAGTCCCCAAGACTTTGAAAAAATTATAGCAACTGATGCTAGGCACAATATGGGTTGCCATGAAATTCAACTACAGAGCAAGTATAATTGTTACCGTATGGGACAGAAAGTAAAAGTTTCAAACTGTACCCACGTTATTTAGTTTTTTAAGCCCCATTTAAAAAAAAAAAATACTTGCCATTTTAAGAGTCTATCCTATGTGTCATTTTCACGTATCCTTTGTAGGATTTTTTAACTAATCTATAGAACTGAAGTTAGAAATATGTGAATTCAGTGGGATATACAATATAAATGATATTAAGACTTTGGACTGTAGAGCTTTATCAATGTCTTCAAATAGATTAAATGGGGACCCCAATGTGCAGTAGACAGATAAAAAGTGTTTACATAATAATTCTATGAAGTGTGTAATTATATTTATGCTGTGCTTATATATACATAAACATTTAAATTGGTGGTTATAAACACAAATGATCCTATGGACATGAGCAAAGCAGAAATAAAATTAAACCAAACAACACACTACTTACCTCATTTCATGGAGCCAGTTATTCAATATTTTCCTAAAGACAGGAAAATTAGTGCCACAGAAACAGTCAGACTGTCTGCTATGGCAGAGTTTCTTTTTTTAGTACATATTGGCCACCTGAAACAACGTGCTCTGTGACTGAAACAACAGGCATGCAGAGTTGTGTACCAAGAGCTGGATCCGATGGCCCTACTCCAGCTGAAGTAACAAGCAGAATTCTGCTTGCCTGAGAAGTTTCTTTTAAACCTAACATGCAAATATGAGGCAGGTATCAAGAATTCTCCTTTTTTTGGACCAGCTATGTTGGATTTTACAATGTAAGCAGCAGATTTCAGTATCCTTCATATCATGACAGTATTAAGAGTCAACTATGATGGTCCAATAAAACTGGACTCTTGCATAATTCAGAAACATCACTCTTTCATTTGCATAATTCAGAAACATAGCTCTTTTACAGTGATATGACTGAACTATCTTTGCATGTACAGCTCTGAGGAGGAAGTATTTGTATCTAGAATGGTCAGTTAATTAGACTTACATTAACATGTCCACTGTTTTTAAATGTAGCTACCTAGCATCCTAAATTCGCACTCATTTCTCTGGAACTGACCTTTGCTAGACATTTTGCTGTCAATTAATTATGTGAAATGTAATATTACTGGCATCTCAATCTTCTAACCAATTATGAATATTACAATAGAAGCATGCCATTATCAATTAATATGCTATTAACTGATTGGATCATTGTAATTATATTATAGTCACCCCATTGCCACTGCCACTGCGGGCAGGTGCAACTGACCCCATGAGCCTTCATTTTCAAGGGTGACTAGGGAAGTGGATACAGCAAAAGGGGTGCTGCTGGCATGACATTTTATATAAGCAGGCACACTGCTTCTGCTGCAGCTCTCCCCAGTTTGGCTCCAAGATGCTGCCTGAGCAGAGGCATGTGGAGCAGTTCCACCCTATGGCAGTGACAGTGGCAGCCTGGAGATACATGCTGCTGCCACCAGGTAGAACTGCTCTGCTCACCTCCCTTTTCAATAAAGGAAGAAGTAGTCGTTCCAAGGGAGTACAAGTCCTCTGATTTTTTGCCTCTGAATTTGGCCGAAAGTCTCATTGCAAGATTTCTCCCTCTCTGACAACTTTTCTTTATACTTATACCTCAGTATTTAGGAAAAGGCCTGAATTCCCCTGGGCTTGATACTACAGGACTGTCTTGTAAGCAATAATCCATCCTTTTAAATAAAAAGTGTAATAAGGAGTACTCCCCTCTTGTGTATTGGAGCTGGTCTGCTGAACCCCTTTAAGGAAAGTAAGGCTGTGACCTTCTTCCATAAGGGAGTGTAGGACTGCTAGACTTGCAGTAGGGCTGAAATAGAGGGTGGCTACTGAAGAACAGTGCAATGGAGGAAAAGCCTCTTTGCCTACTTGCTCAGGTCCAGCTGCAATCTGGCTTGTCCTATATCAAGTAGCATCTCCTTCCTGGGACCTATGCAAGCATGGCACAATTTATTTGCACAAAAGCTATGTTTTATAAATAAGAACATAACTCCACAACAAATGTTGACTCTAATTCTTAAGCTTATACTGTTTCCGACTTCACTGATTAATTAGTACAGGCAGTCCTAGACTTACATTTCAAGTTACAATGCTTTGCACTTAAACTGTTTATAAAGTGACACCCTGTTTTAACTTTCTGACATCAGTTTTGATTTTACAACACTTGAACCAATGCCGCGCCAGTGACCAAGTTCACTGAGTTGCTCATCTCCCTGGAGAACATCTGTCCAAACTTCCTTGGACACTTGTTTTAAGAAAGCAGACAAGACTCCAGAAAAACCTGCAGCCAGGACTCCTGAAAAGACTCCAGACAAGAGTCTTTCAAAAAGTCCAGCAAAGTCACCTCAAAGAAGTTGTTCCAAATCAATATGATTATTTCCAATACAAATATATTAATATAGCTATATTACTCATCTACAATTTATTGAGTACAACATAATTTTGGGTTATTTTTTATGAAAATAGAGTGTCAGGCCTCGGTTCAGGAACCAAGCTCCCATTCATAACATTGTTCCTATGGGAAAGTCAGTTCTGAGTTGCAACATTTCGACTTAAGATGCGGTTTTCAGGAACCAATTGTGTTGTAAGCGCAAGGACTGCCTGTGATCAGTTGAAGCAAACAGGGTGGGTAGACAGATTAGTGATCAGTGAAACTAAAAGAGCCAAGCTTCCACAAGGCGGAATTTATTAAGAGTAATGGAAGAAAAACAGCAATAAACACAGTGACAGGAACAGGGGACATCCATACATATACACATATACTTATAAGGTCTTCCTGACCAGCGCCTCCTGGACACTGGGATGGGGGTCTCCAAGGGTCCTCACCCTCTGGCCTTTGGTCCTGGTAAGATGGCTTTTTCACCAATCATCCTTCCCTTCAAACTCCACCATGAATGTGCACAACCCATGCACAAATAGTAGCAGCACAAACTTTCAAAGCCTTCAAATGATTGACAGACATAACTATCCAATCATTCCCAATTAGTAACAACATTTAAACAATCTTGACTTGTAAGATGCTGACATGCCAGGTGTGGAGAGTGTGGGGGAGCCATGAGGGGCCCGATCCTTGTTGTGGCAGTACAGCCCCATCTCTGACCCCTTCCCTACCATCTGCCCATGAGGCACATGTGCTAAGCCAAAAATGCTTTCGTGTGCCACTCTTTGTCATCCATGCCAGGGGTTGCTGACCCCTGATATAACTCCTTCTTCTATCATTCATCTTATACTGTCGCCAAAACTAGAAGTTTCTGTGCATGCTCGACTTGCTAAACTAGAACAACAGGTTAAAAGTTTAAAAGATCCCAGAACTTCCATCTATGTGCAGGGAACAGACCTAGGCTACAATACCTGATAGGTCTCCTGCCAAAAGAAACTGGACCATTTGCCACTCCTCCATCCCATCTAATCATCAATCAATTTAACAACCTTTTATCTTACCTTAAGTAGGATTATTTTGATGCATTGTAGCCACTGTTGTCTAAATCTTTGAACTGTCAAACAAAGAAACACACAACTTTATTCATGTGTCAGCAGAATTATGACCATAGAGCATAATGTTTGGGGCCCTGTTCTGGGATTATCACATCTGACTTCAATTAGACTAATCATTCTAGTAAGCACATCTTATAGTAGCAAATAATTTCAGGATCAAGGTTATAGTCAATAAAAACACCATTTATTTCAAACAATATTTCCTTATGAAAAGAAAATTATACTGAAAAGTTAACTAAAAGAGATATTTAAGCCATGACAAAAGTGCTTTTCTCTTTTGCTACTTTAAAGCATACCTATTTGTAGTCACTTACACTCCTATGACAAGGGTTATTGCTGCTGAAGAAACTAAAGAGAATATAAATCATTGAGCTCAGAGTTTAACAGGCTTTGTAGTATTGTGACCTGTATGTTCCTATGACATTCCTTTACAGAGTTACCATACTTACAAGTTATAAAAATGTGTGTTTCATTAGGAATTTGTAATTGAACAATTAGAAAAAGTGTACAGGATCATAATAAAAAGTATACAGTTGAACACAGAAAGACATGGCCATGAGCTCATGTGATTGTCTTTAGAAAGAATTTTCTCTAACTCCATCTGTTTATCATAACTGTTCCTGTGTATGCAAGCATTATTAAAGGCATTCACTGATGTGTAGTTACTGGAACCATTACAAAAACAACAAACCTGAGGAGAAAGCCAGTTCTTTCAACATCTTATTTACTATACTGGACAAGCAATAAAATGTTCCTGTAAAATTTTGAAACTTCATAGTTATACTTGCCAAGTCCTTGGTAAGTAAAGCCCAGTTTTACAGCAGGTTTTAATTACATGATGGTGGTTTCAGGACAGTTGCATCAGGTCTTATGCACTGGACAAGTGAAGAGCATAATCAGACTTGATAAATTGTTTAAATGGAGAGTTTGTGGCTTTACTGTGGGTTATTTTCCTCTGTCTTAATCTGCTTGAGAATAGATTTTTTTCAGAGTAGGTTGCATTTTGAATAGCTTTCCATTTAATTGTAGATAGAATTTGCTTGTTCATAAATAATATTGTATATATATAGAGAAACTGAATTGCCTGGGAAACAAGCAACCTCTAAACATGTTAGATTTTTTTCATGTATTCATTAGAAAAAAGCTATAGATCAGGGTTAAGTATTTACATCTTTTTAACATGAGCAGTTAAACCTTTCTGTTTTACCAATCAGTACAGAAAGGAAAATGCTAGTAATGTAAACACAAGAACTCTTTTCAATTGTAATGATTTAAAAATGGATTGTGGTATTTTGAGACTATTTAGTAAATGGGAGAAGGCAGGCACTGTTTCAAAGCGATTCAGAAGCTGGTTATTTAGCTATGTTTTGGTAAGCAAACTGAAAGATAGACACAAAAAATCTTCTTAGGTTTTATGTGTTCTACTTGAACTATGGATCTTGTAACCACAATGTAGAACACTGGCAGTTCTGTATGAATGCAACACTAGAACACACTGAGCCAAATCATACAGTCAACTACTTGTCTAGACATAATATTCCACCTTTTTTGTGCTGTACTGCTCTCCACCAATTCTTGAAATACAGTGACACAGAAAATGCTTGCAGAGAGCTGGAAGATCCTTGTGTACATATCCTGACAGTTTTATCATGTGGTATAAGTCAGGTATGAAATTGTCAGTGGCACTTTGACTGAGACATGAGCATTATAAGAGAGTCAGAAAGTGGTGACAGTGGGCAACCATAAAGAGTGCGATATTCCAATAAGGTGTTTTCTATATTCTCCTATGTAGGGCTCTGAGCCTCACTGAAGATACAAAGGATATAGACCAAGGATTTAAACAGAAGCCCATATAAATTGGTAGAGGATAACAGCAATTTGTATACCATGAAATTGTACAATGAAAGGAGCTAATAGAGATGTCATTAGTACCAAGTCAGACTGGCTTAGCCTGTTCAGACAAGTTAAGATTGTGTTGCCTCATGTTCAGGAACACTGGTATGCCAATGTCCCTTGCAGCTCTTCTCTCAGCATCTTCTGGGATAGAAACCAATGTGTCCATTGGGTGGTTCAGTTTCTGATAACTGGAAGTCTTAGGTTTTAACTTCTTCATGTCATTAGTGAAAAACTGCCAGGATGCTTTCTTCCTCCTATCACCCTGTACCAGTGGCTAGCCATTGGTGGAGCCTGCCCTGGGGGTTGCTTGGAAAGCCCACGGAGAGGAGTACTTTGAAACCTTACAACAACAACAGGAGATGAAAATGCGGAAGTAGCAGAAACAGCATGTCATGGACCAAACCAGGAATCCAGCACCATCCACCTCACATGGAAACACATGTCCAAACTGCAGTTGAGTCTGCTGTTCCTGGATAGGCCTCATCAGTCATCTTTAGACACACAGATAAGAGAATCATGGAAGACAATCATCCTTGACTGCAAAGTATTGCCGAAGAAGAAAGAAAAGAGTGGAATCATATGCATCCTGATTGTTGAGCTTTTAAAAGCCTGTTTCACCTTTGCCTTGCCCCATTGTGTAGGGAGGCAGCTCTGCTTACTGGCATGGTGAGCTGGAGTGGACATATTGATAGCTGGAGATTAGAGAAAGCAGGTAATGGTTGGTGGCTGAAGGCTGATAGCAAAGGTCATGGAGCTTAAATGTGAAGGGGAATCTCTGAGAGAGGGTCCTGATCCTTAGCACAATTGAGGCAGAATAGGCCTGATTTTGTCTTCATGTCAGATTTTAAATGGGCCAGGTCACATCCAGTCACCATAAACAGAATAACTGAGACTGACAGAGAGTCCTGAGCAGCTGCCCTGCAAAGGGTTCAAAGCAGGATAGGATATTGTTTGGCAAATCTGCCTTCTGGGAGGAGATATAGACAAATGTACCTTTACTAATATATTCTTCAATATCATGGAATTAGCCCCAGTTCATCCAGGGATATATTATCTGTCTGCAGCTTTTTAAAACCAACACTAAGCCATTTTATGTAGTTAAAGATTTCATTTGTCCATACCCGACGTGAGTTGGTCTTGCTGACAGTCTCAGCTGACGGAAAAGGTGGGCTGAAGAGGGGGAGCAAAGCACTAGATGTTCCATCTAAGAAGAATCAGCTGGTAGTTGAATGAATGAAAAGCAAGAAAAATCTCTGTCCTTTGGTTGCCTGACTTTTCAACAATGGAAATAAATCCACTACAATTTTGTTTGAATGTTGTATGAAGTACCGATTGCCCGAAAATCACATTCAATCTCTATATATTGCAGATAGAGCTGTGCAAAGTAGCTAGTATTTGCTTTAGATTTGGATTTGGCCAATTCAGAAGACAGTGATTACATTTGGGGACTCAAATCGCTGTCCCAAATTGATTTAGCCGAATCTGGTTTGGAGATTTGGCTTCTGCTGCATCTCCAAATCACACAGGCCCATCTGCCACCCAATCTCCCAGCCCCACAATGGCTGCCCCACCTTCCCCAGCTCCTGGCACTTTGAGGGGAAAAAAAAAAAAGCCCTGACTCACCAGGTGCTGCCAGGCAGGGAGGTAATCCCCACTGCCCCATGCTGTGTGGGGGGCTCTGCACGAGTCCCCTGACTCCCCCACTCCCGTCCCCATAGCTGCCCCATCTGCCTCAGCTCCGGCCCTTTAAGAACCCCCCAAAAAAGGCCCCCGCACTCACTGGTTCCTGCACAGTGATGGATGATCCCTGCTGCCCCGCCCCCCCCCACTGCCCCACGCTGCGTGGGAGGGGGGCTCTGCATGCACCCCCAGAAGCTCCAAGGCTGCTGCAGGAGCCATAGAGCTTCAAATTGATTCGGACCTTTAAATTGGTCCCAATTCGAATCAGATTTGGAGATTCAGCCACCAAATTGGGTTGAATCTCCTCCGAATCAAATCGGCACCTGGAGCTTTGCACAACCCTAATTGCAGATGATATGTGTATGAGCATCTGAATGTACAGGCTCTCTCTTCATGAAAGAAGGGAAAAGGCAAGGGGTACAGCCTGAACTTGTATTACATTTCTGGGTTTTTTTTCAAGGTCCTGCTTGAGGGAAAACAGGATTGCACAACATTTTAATTAATTATTGTTTTCAAAGGGAAAACTTCTAGTATATAACAAATCTAACAAGAGATGCTACAAACTGATGAGTACAGATGTACAAATCCTGCCCTCAAATTCCATCAGAATAAGAACAGGATTTTCTGGAAATCACTTGATGCAGAACACAGTCCAAATGACATTTCTTTGAACCAAGAGGCACTCCTCTGAACAAAAGGTGTGGCCAGATTTCAGAGTTCAGAACTATATGCTGGGGTATTGAGTCTGTTAGGTGTCCGGTACTTGTCTAAGGCCAAGATTTTCCAAAAGTGATTCATGATTTTGGGCATCTCACTTTTGAGACATTCAAAGCTTGACTTTCTGAAAATGCTGGACACCTAGCATCTTAAAAGTAAAGGCGTTCCTTCATGGCTCTCAAGTTGGGTACCCAAAATCATTTTTGCCCTTCATATATCATGCTCTGAATATCTAAAAAGAACAGTGAGCTCTTTCACTATGCATAGAGGATGGTTATTGGATTGGTAGCCATGTTGCATTGCATATACTGTAGGTCAAAGCCTAGGTGAACTGTAGAGCTTTTAGATTACTATTTTAGTACTGGAAACAGAAGATGACATTGCTACACTGTCAGAAGCATTGTTTTCCCATAAATATCAATGTGTGATGTGCACATCTTAAAAGCTGGGTGACTGATTCCATTGCTAGGTCTTGTACAAAGCACTAGAAAAAGAGTTGAAGTCTTTCTAGCTAGATGGAGGGAAAGGGAAACTTTGATACCTCTGGGATCAAATGCAGATCTAGATTCACTAGACACGTCTGCAAAAATCAGCACCAGGGATGGAAGGTGTCCCCAGTAGAGTATAGCCAAAAAAGGATTTCATAGGATCAGAAAGGAGCCACAGCTTTTCAAATTTCAGCATAGGTATTCTGGTTGGGGTGGAGATATATCCAGTTTTTCTGGTAAATGTGCTAAGTGGTACATCAGTCTTCACCACAACATCTGCTTGCCTGTCCTGGGAAGACCTCATGGCAATAAGAAGATTGAAAACTAGACAGAAGATGCAGGCAGGGAAACATCTACACCTCGCACTGAGGTCCCTGCCTACCTGCCCCAACTCATTATGCCTTTAGTAGAATGTGGACTGAATTAGACTCTCATGGGCCAGATTCAATCCCTTCATAGGTCCCACCGGCGACAGGTTGCTGACCATTGGTGTATGCAAATACATTTCAATGTTTTATCAATATTCAGATTGTAAACCCATGCCCTTCATACACAGTAAATAATTCCTTTCTTTTGTTAATGTTTGTGCCTCCTAAATACTAGTGTAGAATTGACCCAGCTACTCCCCAAGTTTCTTTCAGCCAAACTACATGTTTTAATATAATCTTGCCCAGTAAGTCTTGTTTTAATCAAATTTTGTAGCCGTACTTAAAAGTCCCTTCTGTTTGTCAGCATCTTTCTGATAGTGAAATGCTCTGAACTGGGCATACTTTCTCAGGGTGGTTTTACCTGTGGCATACAGGGTGCATTTAGCATGTAGTAATAAACTCTGGTGTTCGCACCAGAGTTTATTGCTCCCAGGTGCAGTGTTTTCATGTATCCCTGGGACTGCAGCATGTTGAGCCAAGGCAAAGCAGCCCCAGCTGGCAGAAGGTCTGGGGGGTCTGCCTGGCTCAGTGTGCAGTGGAGGGGCTGACTGGGGCACAAGGGTGCTGCAGTGCAGAGCTAGCCAGCAGGCAGTCCCTGCACTGTACCATTCTTGTGCCCTAACCAGTCCTGGTAACAGTCTACACATGCATTTTGGCTGCAGCATAGTATGTGTTGGGCAGTACTATCCTACAGTGGAGTTAATTAATTTACTGTGCCCTTATAGGGGTGCACATATAGACTGTGATGCTTTACTGCAGAGCTAATTAGTCAAATCTACAGTAAAGTGTACATGCAGATGCTCCCACAGACAGGACCAGCTGTTTCTTTGATCTCTGATATGATGCACTGTAGTTGCAGCCAAAACTGTACTGGGTATTTCTGCTTCCACGTGGCTTTACAAATTAGTCCCTTAGCTTGGCAGACTTGTTTTCGAGGTATTGTTTCTTCTCTGATTGTAATTATGCACTTCTCATTCAACCTGTTTCTTGAGCTCTGTCCTAGTCACATGGTTTCAATCCAGTCAACTGAGCCCGCTTTCAGACAAGACAAGTTTCAGATTCATTTTCCTATCCTGCTCCTTTGTATCCTCATGCATATCCCCATTTAGTAACATCTGTTAAAATAATGCAACATATACACACTCTGCCAACTCACTAATACACTTATCAAGTAAATTGCCATACCTCACTTAATGCCTCATAAATGGATCATTTTTTTCTCTACATTGATAAAACCAAGATCAGAACTGTCCCACCTGGTATTGATAATTTCAGCAATGGGCATATACCCTTTGTGTCAGAGAGCCCTGAGGGGGAAGTTTACAAGTACTAATTAATACTAACCTTAATAGAACATTTTCACTGACTGGTGCCTTCTCTTAGTCTATGTCACCAGCAGACAATAACGCTCAATCATGTGATCTATGGCTGCAGTGATTGTTGCATTGTCTTTGTATTGCAGGCAGTGGGACATTGTAAGACAGTGCATTATATTAATAATACACTGTGGGGGGGGTGGTTAGGTTGATTTCACAGGAATTCACAGCCAATGCAATATTTCTTGGCGATCACAAACAATGCCATTTTTCAGTTTCTACAAAAAACACAAACCCCAAATCAAGTAAACCCCTGTTTGTAAAGCACCCCTTAAAATGTATTAAGCAAAATAAACAAAAGGAAGAAGAGACCTACAACTGTACCACTGTAGCAGCTAGACCGTGGTTCTCAATGTTTTTTCAATCAAAGCCCTCATCATTGGACTCAAGAAACCCCTCAGGACTTGAGGCACTCCTCCATAACTTTGTTGAATTGAATGGCACACAATTAAAAAAATTGAATGCATCTATTACAGTGCTTACCTTCTTGCAGAGGAGCTGGGCAGTGGGGGCAGGGAATTCTTCAGGCAGAGACAAGACTGAGATGGCTTTTATCTTCTTAGCTTATCTGCTTATCATGTCACACTTTACTTATCTCCTCACACTTCATGGGACCCTTCAGATGATCTGATGGCATACCAGGGTGCCCTGGCATCCTGGTTGAGAATCACTGGGCTAGAGGAAAGCCTGAATCTTCAGGCTGCTCCTGCTGACCTTAACAGAGGAAAAGCAACTCTCACACATACAAATAGTAACCTAAGTGATTTGTTATTATCTTCCAGCTCAGCTATGTTTTCAAAAAGTCATCAAATCCATTAGCAAATCATGCTTTTCTTGCAGAGGCTCTGATGGGGTTATTTCACACATGCTGCCATCTGAACTATAACTCTGATTCAGTCACTGTGGCTTGTGTTTTTGCCATTTCTTCTTCTTCTTAAAACTTGAGACAGGCCCAAGCCACAATATTTTCATCAGGGCTTGAACTTTCTCGGAACTTTCTCAGATTTTCAGCTGGGCGTGTTGGTTTATTCCATGAGAATCTTGCTGCCTAATTCTCACTGCCTTGCATCTGATGCAAACATGGATATAGGCACAGCCTGCCAGCACAGGGAAAATGTATATGTCCACTGCACAAAGATGAAAAATGACTGCCTATGGTATGTGAAGAACCAGGGATTTGAACTTCCCCGGCGAAGGAGCCAAGCTGTGTATGCAGTCTGTCTGAGAAGTAATTTGCTTGTAACATGAGCACAGAGAGGTAGTTAGCCACGTTAGGCTGAAGACAGGCAAAAGGCAGAGTAAAGATGCACCTTAAAGACTAGCTAAATCAGGGATCAGACCTCACTGATGAAGCAAGCTCTTGCTCGCAAAAGCTTATGCATCTCTTATTCAGTTAGTCTCTAAGGTGCATCTCTACCCTGCCTCCTGCTTGCTTGTAACAAATTTCTGAGAGATGTTTTAAGATTGCACTCTCTTAAAGCTGAAGCAAAACTGCACCATTAAGTTCTCCTGTTCATTTGGCACAGCTTGCAATGAAACTTCGCAAAACAAATTAAACTAGATGCAGTTCTGTAAAACCTCGGTTTCATCAGTTAATGAGACAGCCAGTATCCCAGCATAGCAATGATCCTTCTTCAGAGATGTTGCCCATGCTAGCAGCAGGCAGTCATACCTGTCAGGAATATGGGAGAGTTCTATTCTGTCTCTGCTTTTCATTAGCTCTCTGATCCTTTTTTCTTGGAGGAGCCGAATAAAAGTATCATTCTTCTCCCTTGTCTTGGGCTGCAATAGTTTCATCTCAAACTTCCTTTATTATTAGAGGGCAGAAACAGTCTTAGCTGAGCCAGTTAACAGTAACTACCAACCCACTAATTCACAGACTGCATTATTTCAATCTACTGACCTGTTCTCCCTGCCCCTGCCAACAAGACTAAGATTTCTGTTTATTTAGAGTCATTAGTGGAGGGAAGCAATCCGCATACTATAGTCCTTTATGTACACATACAGCAGTAGATGCATCACTTTTCTGTCTCTGGGTCACACAACTAGTAGTTGGAGAAGAAAGTCTTACCCGGCCCTGTTACAGACTGTTTTCTCTCTTGGAGAAATTAGCTGAAATTCCCTTTTTCCAATTCACAGCTGTCACTTTATTTCATGATGGAAAAAACTAAAATTACATATTTTGTCACAAAGCTAATTAGCATTTTTTTGCCAGCTTCTCCTGCGGTAGCATTAGGTCTGGAAAAAAAATCAGATCTGTTTGCATGGCCTTTCAGTAGTTGAAGAGAAGGAAGAAGCCCCAAAAGGCACAAGGTATAATCCTGCCCCACTGAAATCGGTATAAGTTTTACTGTTGATTTCAAAGGGTGCAGAACTGAGCCTTAAAAGCTATTTCAGGAACAACTGCGGTATTTCAAAAACATTGATACTATAATCCCATCAAAAGTAACAGAAATGATTGAAATTGCTGTAAAGGCCCATTTGCAGTAGCATAACTCAGTGTGCATAATATTCAGATGTCACGGAGGTCCTGCATCCTGCTCAGTCTATTCTAACCTTGTATTTCAAACTGTTGTCACGTGGGCTCTATTGAATAATTTCTACTTCATTGGAACCAAAAGAATAATTATTCTTTCTGGCTAAGCTTAGAAATTTTGTCATGTCTAATCTTGCTAGAGACTCCAGGCCCTCAGGCCAAGCCATGGTACCACACATTAGGAACAGTTAAACAACCCCAGATGGCCTCGTTGGTTCACATTAGCATGACAGGTATTTAACAGTACTGTCACAGAGCCTGTTAATCCTGGATCGTATCCATTCCTTTTTGGAGCCAGGTTTGTCAACAGTCTAGGTGGCGTCTCAAGAGGTTCTTTTTGGAGCTGTGCACTCTTGGGCTTGGCCTGTGTTTAAAGTACTTGTGTTTTGAATTAATCATATCCCCACATACTACAATAAAGGAATGTGGATGATACTTTTGTGGTTATCCAAAATATCTTTGTGAAGATTTGAGGAAGAAAAACTAATATCACCCTTCCAGATATTTTGAAATATTACCTCCAACTCTGAGGAAGAAAAAAGAACTGTAAAGAGAAATTATGCCTTTTGATTTATTTGGAATATATGGTATTTTGGAATATTTTATTTATTTGGAAACAAGTAATGGGAGAACAATAAGATAGTTTTCCAAAACACTATTCATTTAGCCATCCATTTAGGATGATAGTACATCCAAGTAATATATGGACCCAGAGAAAATATGCAATGGGTCGAAGGGAACAAAGTATACCCATTATGAATGGCTGGATCCCTGGACTGATCTATGGCAAAGCTCTGATTAACTTCAGTGGTAGAAGATGAGGCTTTAATCTTATAAGAGAATATCATTCATTTGTAGCACTTCTGGCTAAGTTCTATAATAGAATAATACAGTGGCAAAGACAGAACTAAAATGATTTTCAGGTAATTCCAAGAAGGCTATAATAGGATAACATACATGTTTTGGTTTTCTTTAAGTATTCAATTTCAGATTTGGTATCTGAGACTTACTTTATCAGGTAGCTATGTGTATTGTGACAACTTGTTTTAAAAAATGGTTTATTATCTGAATATATTAGGTCACATTAGATTGAAATGAGCACACACCATCCTACAAGCTCATTTTGGATAACAGATGTTGTGGCTGCATCCTGCCACTGATCTGTACTTAGGATTCCCAGTACTGTCAGTGGTGTTCTGCAAAAGTATCAATGGCAAAATATGACCTTTTGTTCTTTTGCTTTATGACTGCAGCGTAAGAGCAAAATCCAGCACCCAGACATGTGAGCTGGACTGCAAATATTAACTGTATGAGAACTGACTGCCTCTCTGTGACCAATATCCCTGGAAAAAGTATATTGCAGTCCTATAGCTTCTAACCTCTCACTTTGGCAAGCACCAGCTGTTTCCCCTTAGCAAAGTATACTAGCAATGGTAAAGCCTCTCTGGCAAGGCTTTACTGTATGTGTACACACACACACTATGTATTTTATACATGTATTAATATATAGATAAGTACGTGTATTTTCTAATGATTAGTAATGTATTTTGTGATGCAACTGTTCTTTCTGGCAGCACTTGACTTATCTCAGTGTCACATTGGGATTCCTTTGTTATGTTTCAACATGAGTAGGCATGTTCTCACTGACTGCTGCTACTAAGTGTGGTGGAAATGCACTGCCCGAGAGAATATTAGCTCTGTTCATGTGGCTAGTAGGGATGTACACCCTGAAGTACAAACAGGGACCAGAAGGAGCTCAGGAGCAGTTTAGTTTGAAAGCCAGGCACTGTTACTGGGTTCAACCTGCTATTGCTGGTGTTAATTTTGCTAAATGGACCACAATATTGGCTAGGATTGAACAGCTCACAGCTGCAGGTGTGAAGCGCTCTTCAGCAAAGATCATGCTGCATATCCACTAGGCAGACTGGGCAGAAGCCCAAGCTGAAGGGGAAGTTTGCATGTCCCATAAGTCAGGGAATCTGCTGAAGAAAGCAGCTAATCTAGTTTTGTCCTTTGAAAAAGAGTACATTTTTCTAGCCTGGGTCAGTGCTGACATTATGGGGGAGGCAGAAGTAGGTTGGGATGTTAAGCCCATGTTTATGTACTGGTTGAATTTGTTCCTGTATCTTTATCTCTGTTTAGGTTTCCCCAGTCATGTTTCTCATTGTGGAAGCATTGTTTGGCATTGTTTTCCCCAGCACTATCCAAGCCAGCCTAATCTGCACCAGAATAATGAAGGAGGCATAATTTAGGATCATGTATGAAATGATAAACTGCAGAATGAGCTGATCAGTACAGTGAAGGGTAGACTTATCCTCAAATAGTACAGTGCCCTAAGCAGTGGCAACACATGGTACAAGGGCAACAGCTGGAAGTCTGCTGTTGGGGGAGGTGAAGCAGGGGAGGGGGTCACCTCCTTTGCTGCTGGCACGTGTGTTGAGCAGCCATTTAAGCATCAATTTTGGGCAGCAAAAAAGGAAATTACATCTCCCCTCTGAAGCAGCAAACTTCTGGTCACTGCTGCTCTGCCCTCCCTGCTGCTGGAGCAGGAACAGATAGAGGCAAGGTACATGGTGCAGAGGAGAGATGGGAGATGAAAGGGTAAGATGTCCCCCTCTGCCAGCTATATTTCAGCCTCTTCAGCTTAGGCAGTGCCTGGGGGCTCATGCCCTGCTCACCCACCTCTCTGTAAATTATTGTGGAACAGCAACACATATATTTGGGGTCTGATTCAATAGGAATTTTTCTGTTGACTTTGGTGGCCTTTGGGTTGGACTCTTACCACACAGTACCCATGGAGACAAGGAATTATGTACTTTATCTTTCAAGAAACCAAGCACTTCCCAGTGGTGCTAATATCTCCCATTGAGCTTCAGTGAAAATAGAGAGTATCAGCAGGAGCACGTCTGAATTTTCCAGGGCCAGCTTGGTTTTCCCTATCATGTGTTGTATTTTCAGAAATTTTGCAAATATAAAACATTAGAGATTGGTATCAGGCAGTTTTATTTGCTACCACTGATGCTCTGTAGAGCACATATTTTATCACTGAACCAAAGAAATGTCAGCACAGTAAACCATTCATTCTCCTTTGGAATGAATGCGCTGTTCCTTCCTTTCCCGCTGACATGTAGGTTTCATGTGAAGAGAGGAGCTATGTGTCACAGGGCACCCAAAACAATTTTTTTTGAGATCCCCTGCTCTATGGACAGTCTGCCCAGCTCTCCCCCGCCACACCTTGATTTTAGTTGTCATACAGAGTGTAGGGGTTGCCCTGGTCTTATTACAATGACCACCCAGATTGTGTCCTAGCCTAATGGGCCAGTTGCATAGCTCTGTACCTCCACTACACCATGCCTTACAGATGTTCTGCCAATTGCTGGTGCAGCTGCTCTCTGGGCTTCCTGACCCCTCAATCTCCCTCAGCCCCATCCCAAGCCTCAGACCTCTCAGGCTCTTCACACAGCCCCTTCCTGGGCTGTCAGACCCTTCAGGTTCCCAGACCTCGGTCTCTTCTCCAGTCCCCAGACCTCTTGGTCTCTCGCAACCACTCCCTGGGCTACTGGGCCCCTGGGTCTCCCTCCTGCCACCTCTCGAGGCTGCTAGCCCCTTTTGTTCTCTGGTCCTGGACCCTTTTAGTTCTCTACTTTCCCAGCCTCTCTCCAGGCGCTTGGACCAATCTGGTCCTGCAGCCTATTCCCAGCCCCTCACTGGGCCACTGGATCCCTCTGGTCCCACTGCGCTTACTGGGCCTCAAAATAGTCCTCAGGCCCCTTACTGGGCTTCATTATCCAGTCCCTTGGACCTGTTTAATCCTGAACTCTATTTTTTGACCCCTCACTAGGCCTCTGGACCCACATGGTCCTGGTCTTCCCTGGGCCTGTGCTGGGCCTCTGAGCTCACATGGGCCCAAGAGCCTTTCTGTCAGGGTGCACTCCCCTAAACTTCCCCCTCCACAGGGTAACCCACAAGGCAGTGGGAGCTGAGTTTTTTTTGATGCCCCATCCTCCTCTTTCCCTGGGGTAGCCCATGAGTGGTATTTCATGGAGGCTGCCCTGCCACAGGCAGCCCCACCATGCTAAACCAGCCCCAGTAGGGTGCAGTTTCAGGTCTTACCCAGAAGTGGTCTTCAGGCCTACCTGATCTTACTTGTCCCTCGCTGGGGTCCCCCTAGATGTCCTATGCCCCTCCTCGGCTGCTAACCACCAGGCCTTCTGGTCCTGGCTCCATCTCCCATCCAAGCCCTCCATTTCTGGCCCCCAGCTCACTTTTGGACCCCTTTCCTTGATCCTTCCTCCTCAGATGGCCTAGCACCAGCCATCATCATCCCAGGCTGCATGCCCCTTGACCTCTTTTCTTGGCTGTGGCCACACAAGGACCTTTGGCCTCTCCTAGGACCTGGCTCCACCTCAGGCCAGTTGACAACTCCAGGGTCTCCTGGCTCTGGCGATCTCTGTCGTGGCCTGTTTCACCCTTCCTCCCCTCCTGGGCCCTGACTCTGCACAGGCCAGTTGAGATTCCCAAAGTCAGTCCACCAGCTCTCAGCCCTCTCATCTTTGTGGGTGCACCCTCTCAGGGACCCTCCACAGATCTCTGGGCTCACCCTAAGCCCTTCAGAGGTCTTCCTTAACACTCAGCCCCTCTCTCAGGACTCACCTGGTCCCTCAATAGGCCCACAGACTCTGCCCTTCTGGGGCTCACCGGGACTTTCACTAGGTCCCTGTGCACTCATCCCTTCTCTCTCTGGGATCATCTGGCCTCTCAACAGGCTCAGGCACTCAGCCCCCTTCTCAGGGCTCTGTACCCTATGCTAGGTCCCCAGGAACCTCCTCATTCCCTTAAGTCATGGGCGGGCAAAATACTGCCCATGGATCAAGTCCAGCCTGCCAGGCCATTCTACTGGTCTGCAGAGCCCATAAAAATTCAGACAATTAATTATTTGCCACTGGCTACCTGTCAAAGATGACAAGGTGCTAGCAGCAGCAGGACCCAGGGGAGGCAACAGCAGGACTTAGGGGTGACAAGACCCAGCAGCCACAGCAGCAAGGCCCATCCAGTCCCACCCCCAACCAGAAGCCTCTGCCTAAAAGTGGTTTCTGGTCTGGCAACCCTGGGGCTGTTCCCCCACCCTCCCTCCCTCTGGCAGTGGAACTCAGCTAAGAATGGGAGGGAGGGGAGCCCCTCAGAGCTGGGCCTGCTCCTGCTGCATCCTGCGGTCCCAGCAATACAGCTGGGAACCACGTGGTGCCAGAGCAGCAGGTGGGCAAGCAGAGGGGTGGAGAGCAGCAGTGGCGGCAGGTGGGAAAGTGGGGAAATGGCAGGGGCAGCACTGGCAAGTGGGGTGGGCAATGGCAATGGGTAGGAGTCCAGAGCCCAAGCCAATACCCTAGGGGTGGGGTGGCAGGAGCATGGGGCTCAGGCTGGCAGGAGCTCTATGGAGCCAGGCTGGGTTGCACCAGCAGGGAGAGAGGGGAGCCGGCCCGGCTCCATAGAGCCCCTGCCAGCCTAGGTCCTGCACTCCTGCTGCCCCACCCTGGGCCCCCACCAGCCCTAACCCAGAGGCACCCATGTGGGCCCTGTGCTCCTGTTCACTGCCACTTCCCCACCACCACTGCGGCTTCTCCTTACCCCACCCCCAACCTGTCTGCTACTCCAGCACTATGTGGTTCCCAGCTGTATTGCAGGGACCACAGGGGCAGCAGGAGCTTTCCTGGCCCCCACGATTCCCAGCTGGCTCCATGTAGTGCCAGCCAAGCCAGGTCAGGCTGGCTCCTGCTGCATCCTGCATTCCCTGCCACACAGTCAAGAAGCACGTGGTGTCAAAGTGGCAGGCAGGGAAGTGGCAGCAAGCAGGAAGGTAGGGAAGTGGCATGAAAAGGGCAGCAGTGGCAGATGTGTGGGAGGATGGAGAAGAGGGAGTGGTGGAGGGTGGGACCATGGGGCTCATGCCGGTGCTCTGAGGCCAGGGGCAGCAGGGGCAATGCCTGCCATGGGCCCTGAGCACCCTGAGGCCTCATGGCCTGGTGCAGCCACTGGTAGCAGGAACTGTGGGCACCAAACCCCACCCCAGGCATACCCCACATCCCCTCATGCACCCCAGACAACTTCCCCCTCCATACATGCACCAATCCTCCCCAGCCATCCACCCTCCCATCTTATAAAGATTCTATTATTGCATTCATAATTCAAAGATCCTGTTTTAAAATTTTGCAGGAATTACAAAAAAACTGTACTAAATACTCAATAATGCTGATAAAAATTCTCAATTTCAGAATTTTTCACAAAAGGTACATCCCTTCTTTAAACAACTCTAGGCCTGTCTGCAGTGCTGCAGAGGTGAGTCCCAGCAAGGACAATGCTGAGCACAGACTATTCACCTGAGTCCACTGATACACTACAGAGCTAGAAGTTCACCAGTGGGGCAACTCCAGGCTCATCCCAAACAAACCCTCTGACCACCAATGAAGGGACTTTAACTCTAAGCTCTTTAGCACAACACACAACATTAAATCACATGTATATATGAATATTCAAATATAATTAATTGTATGAATGTTGTATTTAAATGTTTAAAGTGTTCTTGTGAGCCAAGCAATGATTTATGCACATGAAATTGTACAAATTATAATAAAGATATTTATCATTTCTATCCACTCATGTAATGTTAAAATGGTCTACTTATGTTATTGAAAAACTGCACATTGTATTTAGACTTCATGATAGAAATGTACACATTTTCACATATGTAAAACATTAATAAAAGATGGAAGACCAGTTAGGAGTAGTTTTTCTAGTTAATTTCTAGGACAGTGATTCTCAACCAGGGTGTGGTGGCACTCTGGAGTGTCTAGAGATCCTTTCTACAGAGCTGTATAGTGCTAACAATCTTAGTGCTTTTGCATGTACAAACACAATTCACAAGATTAACCCAGAGACTTCAAATAAGAATCTGTAGTGTTAAATGCATTTGACCTTCCATTAAGTTCTTTACAACAGAAAAATCACCCTATTATTTTTCCATGGTCAAAAAGCAAGTGAAAATTAAAAGCTTGCAATTTCCAAGAGTCTGATGAGAGGTACCTTGAATCTAAAAAGGTTGAGAACCACTGCTCTAGAGAAATGGGATACTTGTGCTTCTAAAGCAAATTTTTAAAAATCTGGGCTATAACTCTAGACCACATACAACTGTGCAGCAATTACTCAGTAATGCAATTTACTCCAGTCCCATCTTCTCGTTTAATTAATATGTTGTTAAATGTGTGTAATTTAAGAACACTATTCAGAGTCTGAGAGAGAGAATCTTGGAGAATTAAATATAGTTTATTATATGATGCAATTCTTTCACATTACCATAACCCACTGTGATGCCAGTGATCTATCTACCATCCAGAAGACAGTATACAAATAGTCTTGTACAACAAACTCTCTATGGGTCATTGAAGGACTCATTAGAACGGGTGGAGCACACAAAAGATAGAACTGCTGTAGTCAATACCACTCACAGGCACGGCCATGGGAAAATACTTCTGGGTATTAATATTGACTGTAGTTATCTTGGTCCATAGAATACACGTGCACATATGCATAAGCAACCCCACTGACACAAAGGATGTTTCTGCTTTGTGACAAATCTTTCATGCCACAGCGGCCAGAGAGCCTGTAGGACGAGACACTGCTTCAAGTAAAAGAGAGCATATGCATGAAAGAAAGCAAAATGCGGGGTCTAGCTGCAGTCTTACTAAAAATTTGAGCCATGTGCATATGCCCCATTTTACCACAGCAAGACAGATCTGCTTACCTTATGAGAATACTGTGAAGCTCTGAAAGGAGGAAGCCCCAATGATTGTTATATTAGAAAAAAACAAAAGTGGGACCATGCAGCTTCCTTTCATTCATAGAATCATCGAAAATTAGGTTTGGAAGGGACTCCAGGAGGTCATCTAGTCCAACCCCCTGCTCAAAGCAGAATCATCCTCAACTAGATCATCCCAGCCAAAGCATTGTCTTAAAAACCTCCAAGGATGGAGCTTCCACCACCTCTGTAGGTAACCTGTTCCAGTACTTTACTACCCTTCTAGTGAGAAAATTTTCCTAATATCTAACCCAAACTTTTCTTGCTTCAACTTGAAACCATTGCTCCTTGTTCTGTTATCTGCCGCCACTGAAACCGATCTAGCTCCATCCTCTTTGAACCTTCCCCCCCTTCAGGTATTTGAAGGCTGCTATTAAATCTCCTCTCAGTCTTCCCTTCTCCAGACTAAATAAGCCCAGTTCCCTCAGCCTCTCAACAGAAGTCATGCTTCCCAGCCTCCTCACCATTTTTGGACTCTCTCCAATTTATCCAAATCCTTTCTGTAGTGGGGGCTCCAAAACTGGACACAGTACTTCACATGTGGCCTCACCAGAGCTGAATAGTCACTTCCCTCGATCTGCTGGTAATGCTTCTACTAATGTAGCCCAGTATACTGTTAGCCTTTTTTGCTATAATGGCACACTTGGCTCATCCAACTCCAGGTCAGATAAGTTGGTAATGTAAGTTTTAGGGCAGTGGATGTTGTTCTGCTGTTCATAGTAGGCATCAAGCTGTGGGCAAACTTTAATGCCTCTGTTACAATATAATGTTATCTTGAAAGGGTCTTCACAAGTGCTTAGAGGCAAAACTGAATACAGCAGAGAAGGAGAAGGAAGGACATGGCTGCATGTCCTGTGAAACCTCAAAATATCTTCTCTCTCACTTTCTCTTTCTCAAACTTGGCTTCAAAGCAAATATTGAACACATGAAATATTGGCCCCTGCCTCCACCCATGGAAACCTGGATCCATCTCTGGGCAGAGTCCAGAACAGTCATGTAGGACTGTGATGCAAATTGCACTGCATTTTGTGGGTTATAATGTTAGCAGCCAAATTAAGGGTATTTTCTTTAACTCTAAAAACTGCATGCTTTTGTTGGATTTAAGTCATATTCAAGCTATTTTAAAGCACTTTTGGAGTTCTTTTACCATTTTTGTTTTTACTTTTGAAGATGACTAGTTGAATATGGGCCAGATTTAAAATTCTGGCCCAAACATTGCTGGAATTGGATGAGGCAAATTGGAATCTCCATCCCAGCTTTGAAATTTGGTTCATTGACTTAAAATAAGCATTTCACAAAGACACAGTAATTGTAGGAGATTTTTCAAGAAGTGTCATTTCGCTAGATACTTTTTAGTTTAGAGGTGCTTCCCCTTCCACAATTTTTTTTCCTTTCTGAAACTTCATAAAGTTCACCCAAAATAGAACAGTTCCAAAACTATAGAAAACTTAAAACCCTATTGAGTATTTGGATATGGTTTTTGCTTTTTAGTGAGATACAAGAATCTGAAGATGAGGATTTAATGGATCACAAAGCAGCTGAACTGAAGGGCTGAGTGAAAAATCACCACATTAGTTCTGAGTTTCATACGCAAAGCCTTTCTCACTCAGTGTTGTTTTTTTCCTGGGTTTATGCTGCTTGGAGTTTCCTCTTCAAAGGAATCCAACATTTCAATGTAAAACTCAGCCTGAAATTGCCCCGTATTTGCTCAGATATAACTGTGTGAGAGTGTCTGTTTCTTAATTTCTGAGTTTAAAGTTCTAGGCACATTTACTCAACTTTGCTATTTGTCCTATCATAAAATATCTACCAGGTTCCTGTTTCAACTTCTTTTCTAGTGAGGGCTGTACCTGATAATTATGCTCTGTGAGGGAATAGCCAGGTAACCTGCAAATATTTATTGCTTAGCAGCAGCAATGGCTTGTGCCTAAGTCAACTAAGGGCTGATTCCTGCTGTGTTCTCAGCACCTGGCACATATTACACTTAAGACATGATTAACCAGATAATTATGTCCTAAGTAGTAACTTAGCAACAGATTCATTCAATTAATGGCACCATAAAATAGGGAATAAGCCACAAAGTTATTAAACAAAAAAAATGTAATAACTTTGCGGCTGGTTCCCATCACACCATAAATTGAATGTGTGGCCAGCCCCAAGGTCTCCAATATGCATTAACTCAGTCAGCTGATTGGGATTCTCAGCCATGTGAGCACATTCAAGCCAAGAGCCACAGTCATGGCTTCTGCTATGCACATATAGCATTGCTGGAGGCAAGATTGTTGGGATCACAGTTCAGATCCCACTGGTACCTTTAACTGAACATCTGCTAGGGGCCCTCAGCACACATACTAACTTTAGTGCTCAGCACCTCACACAGTTAGGAATATCTGTCTTTGAATTCTTGGGTGGGATATTATTTGTCCGCCTATAAAGTTTAACTATTATATTTTCAGCAACACTGAAAACACTGATGTCACTTGAATCATGACATCTCCCATTAATTTGGCCACTGCATGGTAGAAATGGGTAATGGGTATTTAGTTAGTGGCACATCTTTAGTGTATGTATTTATGTTTATGGGCTAGCAGCCAATGCAAGCTGCTTCAGAGCCAATGTGTCAAAGCCGCCCAAGTGGAACTGGCTCAGTTCAAGTTTGTATGGAACGAGCGCAATCTCTTTGACTTTGGAAAGCTACAGACTGCATCATGCTGCCAACACTTCACTGCAAGGGCAGTTCACCTTGGTAACAGTAGCTCTGGTAAAAAAATAAAAATTATAAAGTAGAGGGGACAGTGATTATTTTTGCAAGGTGAAGAGACCAATGGCTTCCTATAAACAATTTTGTGCTAAAAGTTTGCTAAGTTGTTGTCCCCCTCTGCATAGTTTGTCTGGTTTGCATTATCATTTGTGAACTGTATCAGGACCCATTACCAACTTCAATCCACAGCTTTCCAACTTCTCTGTGCCTCTCCACTTAACTATGAATCTCATAAATAAATCACTTAATCAGCTGTCTTTTTCTTGATAGCCTTCCAGATCTTTTGCTTTGAAGGAAAGAGAATGATTGCAAAAGATACGAAAGACAAGGAAAACAGGTACGTGCTTCTGAAACACTGGGCTGCTGGCACTTGCCAGCATAAAAACATGAAAAGTTTTCAGGACATTCAGAGTTACTGTTGTGTGCTAAGTTGCTGAAGGCTGCACCTTCCCCAGTTTGCACCCATTCTTCTGGATGCCATAATGTGCAATGACACAAGTGTGAAAAGAAGTTAATTTAAATAGCACCATGAGGCAACTGCAGACAAGCCCAACTTAAAACGAGTCTAAACCTGGATTATTGATTTATTGTTTTGTGTTACATATCTTCTCATTTTAAAAGTAAGGAATGTTTGCATGACTATGACAAAGGACAGCAAATAAAAGGAAAATAAAATATCCATGAGGCAGAGGTATTATGTAGGACAGGGGTGCTCAACAGAGAGATCAAGGCCCATTCCTGTGTTGCTGGATCAAGCTGGCATCTGATTCAGCCAGCAGAAATGGCCCAGCTGGGAGATGATGCAGCTGTGTGGGAACAGGCCCTGACTAGGCTCTTCCCACACAACTGGATCAGGTGCCAGCCAGGCTTCTCCCATGCAACTGAATTGGGCCCCAGCTAAGCCGTCCCTGCATGGCTGCATCAGGCCCTAGCCCCATGCAGCTGGATCAGCCCCAAACACAAGCCCCACACAGCTGGATCACCCGGAAATCAGCTGGGCCCGCATCATGTGCTACATCAGCCTGGTGAATGGGATCCAGCTTGCTGAACCATCTGGCACTGTTCATCCAGCCGGCAGGCCAAAAATGTTGAACACCACTGGTATAAGGGGTCCATAGCAACAGATATGCTGTATTTAGGTCCTGACCAAAACACGCACTCCTTCATAACTAGTTTTAATTGAGTGGCACCCAACTGCAATAAGTAATGTATGCATTACAGTGTGTACCTCCTTACACAGAGGCTGGGCAGTAGGAGTGGGGGATCATCCAGGCAGGGACAAGCTTGAGCCAGAATTATTTACTTAGTTCATCTCTCCTCACATCTTGTAAAGGAGATCCTCTTCTCTCCCTTCAAAGGATCTGGTAGCATTTGAGGGTATCCCAGCACCTTGATTGAGAATCACAGTCTTGGAGCCTAATTCAAAACTCAGGGAAGTCAGCAGGAATTTTTCCATTTACTTCAATGTGCTTCTGTTTGGCTCCTTCAACATTGAAGACTAAAGAAGGATAAATGGAGTAACTTTCTAGTAACAGAGTGCATTTACGTGTGCATTTGAACCGGGATCAGTTTACTTGCGAGTAAACTACTTGTAAGTAAATGCTCCTAGGCAGGCATCTACACATGCAGGGAAGCAGGAGCAAAATTGCTGCTACTAGCAGCAAACTGCTCCCGCTTCCTGGGACCCTGCAATAGGACCCAGATGCCACCAGGGGAAGCTCTAGACTCCCCCCAGTACTAGCCTAGGGACTGGCACAGAGCACCAGCCCAGAAGACAGCTGTATCCAGGCCAGAGCTGGGACACTGCCCCTTCAGTGGTACCTGAACAGGGGGTGCCTGTTGCCAGAGCAGAAACAATGTTCCCCTGCCCCAGCAGCAAGGAGCTCCTGGCTCTGGCTCCCTGATTGTGGGCAGGGGACTTGGAAAAAGCTGCAGGAGCAGGGCAGGTCCCAGCCCCTGGCCCCATTTGTTGGTGGGGCAGCTAGCAGCTAGCTTGCTGCCCCACTGGTGGATTGGGGAAGGGGGCTGGGACCTACCCAACCTCTGCAGTTCTTTCTAAGCCCTGTGTCTCAATCACCCTATTGGGGCATAGGACTGGGACCTTCCCCTGACCAGGACAGTTCTTGGCCCCTGCTCTGCAATCATAGGGAAGAGACTGGGAAGCCTACTCCCCACTCAGCTCCATGAGCATGGGGCTGGGCAGAGAACAGGCTGGGGAGGCTGGGCTGGGTAGGGAATAGACCTGTTCCCTGGCCAGCTCTGCAAACACTGAGATGGGCTGGGAACAGATTCCCCAGCCCCTATCATCAGAGAGCTTCCAGTGCCACCTCCACTTTCGTGCGGCCAGTACAGGGAAATCTCAATCTCCCAGCCTGAGCTCTGCAGTCATGGGGCTCAGGCTGGGAGAGCCTCATCTCCCAGTGTCAGCTCCGCAATCCCTCATGGGGTTCAAACTGGGAGATGAAGATCTTCCAGCACTGGCCCTGTAACTGCAGAGCTGGCACTGGGAGATAAGGGCTTCCCAGCTCAAGACCCATGACCGTGGATCTCAGGTTGGGAGATAAGGATCTCCTACTGCCAGCCCTCCCCAATCACAATGGCAAAGTTGGGCATGGAGATAAAGATCTCCCAGGCCCTAATAGCAATCTCAGAGCAGGTGGCTTGGAGATCCCTGCTGCCAGGCTAAGGGGACATTGTCATCACCCAGGCTTCAGTGGCAGAGTCCCCCCCGACAGCAGGCAGCTCCCAAGGGCAGGGAGCAATCTTCTGCCCTCTGTGACCAACTGGCCAAGAACAGATTTGTTCCCGGTGATGTGTGCATGAGTGCTACTGTGCCATTACTAAACATGAGTACATTTACTACTTGCATTTGAAGGTAGCAAATTTGCTCACAATTAGTGAGGTTTACCATGTAGTAAGCATGTACACTTATAGATGCACATGCTTACTGTGCAGTAAACTACACTGCTTCGCAATAAAGCATCTTGTGTAAAAACGCCAGCAGCATAAGACACTAACAAGCACTACTGTGAGGTTTACATGTGAGATTTCTTGATGTGAAGTTCCACATCTGGAATCTCCAAAGTCATTTATCTTACATCAGAAAAAGAAGAGATGCTACAAATCCTCCCTGGGTGCTTTAATGCTCCCATTTGTACTCACCATTCCTGTCATTATGCAGCTTTGTGCCCACGCTTAACCATGTGGGCAAAGTACCTCCAGTGCCCTGCTCTGTCTCTTTCATTGAGATTCAAGATGATATCCCAAATACTACCTGTATTACCTTTATAAGCCAATATGGGTTTTGAAATCTTAAGTACAATTTATAGAACTGAAGCAGTGCCAAACAACTCAGGAGGCTCCTAGTAAATGCTGAAGTTGAGTTTGCCTCAGCCTTCAGGTACTTGAGGCAGGACAACACAGTCGTTAGAAAGACTGCCCAGTTTCTGTGCATGGGTAGAGCGATACAAGCAGACACCTACCCTCTATCAGCTAAGGTACTGATTCTCAATCAGGTGCCGCCAGATTGTTTGGAGGGGCAGTGAGGTATAGGTGCAGTAAGATAAACAAGGTGGGAGGAGATAAGTTAAATAGGTAAACACAGGTTCAAGCTTGTCCCTGCCTGAACAATCCCCCACCCCTACTGCCCTCTCTAAGGAGGTAAACAGTACATTGCTTACAGTACTTTCTGGAATTGAGTGCTACTCAATTGGGTGCCACTCTATAGAAGTTACAGAGGAATGCCTGCAGTCCAAGGCATGATGCCTTGAGTCCAAAAAAGCTAAGAATCACTGGACTAACGAAACATGCAAACATGCAAATTACTAGTCCAATAACGCTAAAGACTTTGGCATTTCTAAGATCACTTTCCAACATAATGCCACGCCTTTCACAAATGAAACGGTGTGTCATGTCACAGCAGGACTCTGTCTCCTTGATAAAATGGCTCAAGGAATGATTGATAGTGCAAACAGTATGCAGACCTGCAGCTGCACTTGACTGTTAGATTTTGTAATGTTTCTTGGGGGTCTTGTCTGCCAGCATTGGTGCAGAGTTAAAAGAGCACAAATAATTGTCATCTTTGTGTGTAATTTGTTGTTTCTGCTGAATATCATGCAATAAGCATGTTGGTCCTCTCTAGGGTCCATGATTGCACTAGGAGAAGGATTCAAACACTAACATAAAAATGAAATGAATAAGAACAGCAGAAACCCACAGTATTTTGAAAAATACTTCATCATAACTCTTTACAGCCATGTACTAGCTCTTCTCTCTATTTTATTATGAGATTAAGCCAGTGGTGCTCTACCTTTTTTGGCCCACAAGTTGGACAGGCAGAGCCCAAGCCATCCATGGGCTGGATTCTGCTGATGATCCTGATCCAACCCAGGGTGGTCATGACAGAGACCCATCTGTTACAGCTGAAAATTTTGTCTGTCTGATAAAAGTGCTTGCTGAAGGCTCTATGAAGATTAGACCAAGCTTTTATCTGTGTTTGTTTAAATATTAAGCTGTATGTTGTTGCTAAAAGCCTAATTAAAGTTTAAGATATAGTAAGGCCATGTATAAAGTAAGGCCTAGTAAATTAGCAAAACCTTGAAGTAGTAAGGCCCTGTGGCGTAATTAAAATTAACTTTATCAAAAGAAATGCAAGGCTTGTACTGCTATTGGTCAGTCTAAGGACAGTTGAAATAAAAAGAATCTGAGTGGCTGTAAGTTATCAGTACAGTTCAGAAGCTATAAATTGGCTAAAACATCCAGAAATCATTCAGAAGGAAGAAACAGCTCTGTGAAAAGGATTAATTAGCTGTTGACCTGGATCAGTGGGCCCGTGGATCTCGAGGAGCCCAAGGATTGAATTCCAAGGTCCTTCTCGGTACCTTACAAACAGTGTTGATCAGGGACACCTGACTTTGCTGAGATTTGTGGAAAGAGAAACTTGTCATACATCAGGCATCAGAGGGGACTGCCGATAAGTTGCTGATGCAAATTATTTTTGTCTGTCATTGTTTGTCTTATTACTATGCATAGTTTTGTTTTTGTTAAGTCAGTAAACCTTTCTTACCTTTCTACCCCCGACCATGCTTTCAATCCCAAACCCTCTGCCGGCAGCTGGGACACCATCCAGCTGTGCAAAGAGGGGCAAGGGGTATCCTGGCTCCAATCTGGCTTGGTGGGGGTAAGGGGAGGGAGGAGGGAAGTGGCATGGCCCAGCCCCAAGGGGAAAAGGGGTGTGGGAAGAGGGGGTGTGATCTGGCCCCAACCTCCTACGTGGGGCTCAGAAATTGGGAATTTGGTAGCAAGGGAGGGTGGCCATATTTATTGCCATCGCTCTCCTGCCACCAAATTTCCTGAACTGTGGGGAGACCCACAGGCTGGATACCTACGGCTCTGTGGGCCAGAGGTTGAGCACCCCTGCATCAAGCAGTATAAAAATGTGGCGTTTACATTTCATACAGTTTAAGTCCAGAAAGAACTATTAGTTCTGATTGCCCATATATCAAAAATCATTACGTTTTACCCAGCTACCCTACTAAAGCTCAAATACTTTAGTTAGATTAAAGCATTTCAGTCCTCAGGAAACTAAACTGTCGTGTGCTCCAGGGCAGGGAACAGGAACCAATGTAGTCAATGAGAATTGATGGGGCTAAATGCACACAAATTATATCTTGGCAGGTGAACCGTATGTCCTGCTGCAGAAGAAAGTAAAAACTCCCCAAAGACCCTTGCAACCTGACTTGAGGTGGGGAACATTTTCCCAGCCACATACCTGGCAATCATTATGATCCTGAGTATGCCAACAAAAGACATCAGTCAGACATCTGAGAAAAAGCCTTCTCTGTACTACCTCAGAGTGCTGGAATGCCCTCCTCAGAGTCCCATCTTCAGCATAGGCTATTTTTTGCTGCTTCAGAGGAAACTGAAAGAAAAATGGAAAACATCTAACCAAATGTGAATCTGGGGAGGATTCCTTTTTGACCTTAGCAGGCAATTTGCTGAAGCTGTGAAGCACGAGATTCAGTGTAATCACTATCTTACTCTAAAGCCGAAATATTATGAGCCTGAGAGCAATGCACAACTTTCTGGTCTCCCATGAAGGACAAGGGCTAAGTACAGACAGTCAAAAAGCCTACGTTTGAATCAATTCAGTCTTTGCAGGTTAGTCTAAATGGTAGGAATTCAATTGAAACAGAAGTGAACAGACATTTACCTTTGATTCAGGAAATGCAGCCATTTGCCTGCAGTGGCTCAGGCCAGAAGCTAGGGAGTGCTAGAGCACAGCTTTCTGGCTGTGTGTTCACTTCCTTTTCCTGCTCTCCCAAGGTTTCTAGGACTTGCAGTCCACAATCACAGCAGCAGTACTCTGCAGGGTTGTTCATCACTTCTTCCTGCTTCCAGGTGCCTCTGGGATTTGTAGTCCACAGTCACAGCCAGCAGTAAGTTCAAACAGGGAAAGGGGTGGCCCCAGACCACAGCTGGAGTTTGCCTGTGGGGGCAGTCCCCCCCATAGATTGGGCTGCATCCCCAGCTAGGCTTGGACCCCCCTCAGCCATCTCTCACTGCTCCAGCTAGGGAGCAGAGGGGTGAGGCCAGCCCTGCTCTCTGGAGCAGACAGCACAGCCCAGCCTACAGGGGCTGGAAAGCAAGCTGGGATTCCAGGGGACTGTGATTTAACTTGAACCAAGAAGGGGCATGGGACAGAAGTTTCATAAACCAGTTTAACCCAAACCACAGATTCATAGAAGTTTAGGGCTGGAAGGGACTTCATGAAATCATTGGGTCCAACCCCCTGCTCTGGGCAGGAAGGCCTGCTCGAGTCAAATAACCCCAGCAAGGTATGCATCCAGTCTCCTTTTGAAGATCTCCAGGGTAGATGCCTGTACCACCCTCACTGGGACTTTATTCCAGAGTCTGGTCACAGAAACTGTGAAGAAGTTTTTTCTTATATCCAGTCTGAAATCTTCTTATAGGAGGTTCTGGTTTCATTGCTCCTGGTTTTCTCCTGGGCCACTTTGGTGAATAGTTGTTCACCTAGTCCCTGATGCTCACCCCTGATATATTTATAAGCTGCCACCAAATCTCCCTGAAGTCTTATCTTTTCTAGGCTGAACAGTCCCATATCTGTCACCCTTTCCTCATACACATAGGTGACCGGTAAGGGAGGCATGGGGGGGGACATGTACCCCCCAACAGGGCTGTCCCCACTGCCAATGCCACCAGTGGCTTCTGCAGGTGCTCGCCAGCCCTGTCCTTGCCACCAACTTCTGAGGGTGCTCGCCAGCTCTGTCCCCACTGCTGATGCCACCAGTGGCTTCTGCAGGTGCTTGCCAACCCCATCCCTTCTGCTGATGCCAAGGCCAGCTTCTGTGGGAGCCCCCCCAACTCAGGAGGCACCAGTTGCCCATGTTCATATGGCTTGTTCTTCAGGCCTCTAATCATAAGTGACTCTACTCTGGACTCTTTCAAGCTTTTCCACATCCTCCTCGAAGTGTGGTGCCCAGAACTGGATGCAGTATGCCAGCTGCAGCCTCACCAATGCTGAGTAGAGTGGGAGAATAACTTCCTTAGTTTTGCTAGAGATGCATTGGCTAATGCATGTCAGCGTATTGTTTGCTCTGCTAACTATAGCCTCACACTAGTGGCTCATATTCATTTTATAGTCAATTGTGACCCCCAGATCCCTTTCAGAGATGGTGCTAGCTAGCATAGCACCACCAAGACTGTAAGTTTGTTGCGGATTTTTCCTCCCTAAATAGAGCACTTTACACTTCTCAGTGTTGAACTGCATCTGGTTCTCATCTACCCATCTAACTAATCTGTCTAGGTCTGCCTGGATCGTCAGTCTACCCTTCTCCACAGCTTAGTGTCATCAGCAAACTTTCATAGTTTGTAGGGTTGGAAGAGACCTTGACAGATCATCAAGTCCGACCCCCTGCCATGGCAGGAAAGAGCACTGGGGTCAAACGACCCCAGCAAGGTGTTCATCTAGCCTTCTCTTAAAGACTCCCAGGGTAGGAGCCAGCACCACTTCTCTTGGAAGTTGGTTCCAGATCCTAGCCGCCCTGACTGTAAAGTAGCGCCTCCTGATGTCTAGTCTGAATCCACCCCCTGCCAGCTTGTGACCATTATTTCTAGTCACTTTTGGTAGTGCTCGGGGGAACAGGGACTCTCCCAATACCTGCTGGTCCCCTCTGACTAGTTTGTAAGAGGCCACTAGATCCCCCCTCAGCCTTCTCTTGTGAAGGCTGAACAGGTTACAGGTCCTTACCCTTTCGTTGTAGGGCCTGCCCTGCTGCCCCCAATCATGCGGGTGGCCCTCCTCTGGACCCTCTCAATGCCGTCCACATCCTTCCTAAAGTGCAGCGCCCAGAAATGGACACAGTACTCCAACTGTGGCCTGACCAGTGCCGCATAGAGAAGGAGGATCACCTCCTTGAACTTGCTTGAGATGCTTCTGTGGATGCATGACAAGGTATGGTTGGCCTTCCTGACCGCATCCTCACACTGTTGGCCCATGTTCATTTTGGCATCAATAACGATTCCAAGATCCTTTTCTGCCTCTGCACTAACAAGAAGGGAGTTCCCCAGCCTGTAGGTGTGCTGCTGGCTCTTCCTCCCCAGGTGCAACACTTGTCAGTTTGAAACCCATCCTGTTCTCATCTGCCCAGCCCTGTAACCTGTTGGTCCAATTGCAGCCTATTTCTCCCTTCTAGTGTGCCCACATCCCCCACATCTTAGTGTCATTGGCAAATTTGAACACGGTGCTTTTTACCCCCTCATCCAAGTCACTGATGAAGATGTTGAACAGTGCGGGTCCAAGGACTGAGCCCTGGGGGACCCCACTGCCCACATCCTTCCAGGTCGAAAATGACCCATCCATCACCACTCTCCGGGTGTGGCCCTCCAGCCAGTTAGCGACCCATTTGACTGTGTAGATGTTGATGCCACAGTCCCCTAGTTTTTAATGAGAATGGGGTGAGAGACAGTGTCGAAGGCCTTCCTGAAGTCCAGAAAGACTATGTTCACTGCTGCCCCTGCATCTAAAGATCTAAGAGACCCCACATTACTGGGTACCTTCTTTTTGTCCCCTATGTATTTAAAAAAGGACTTCTTGTTGTCCTTAATCTGGGTAGCTAATCACAGTTCCATCCCTGCCTTGGCATTCCTGACCGCTCCCTGCAGTCCCGAGCAACTGAGATATAGTCCTCCCTGGTGATGGCCCCTTCCTTCCATTGGGTGTACACCTCCTTTTTAGCTAGGAGACGTTCCTGGATGCCTTTGGTGAGCCATGGGGGCTTTTGTGCCCTTTTGCCCCCTTTGACCCATGTTGCGATTACCTCCCTTTGAGCATGGAGGATCGTCTCCTTAAGGAACAACCGCTCTTCTTGGACACTCGACTCCCCTCCCCTCCGGGACCTCAGTACTTCCCCAACTATTCTTCTTACCTCATTGAAATCCACCCTCCTGAAGTCCAGAGCTCCTGCCTTGCTGCAGGCTTTTGCCACCTTGAGCTGGATGCTGAATTCCAGCAGGCGATGATTGCTGTTGCCCAGATGGTTTAGCACCCGCAGTCCCCTCACAAGGTCGTTGCCTGTGGCCAGCAGCAGATCCAACAAGGCATCTCCCCTGGTGAGGCTGTGCACCTCCTGAGTTAGATGGAGGTCCTGTATCTTGGCTAGGAACCTACATGAGCCGTCAGACCTGGCTGACTGCTCTTCCCAACAGATGTCTGGAAAGTTCAGGTCACCCATGATGACCACGTCTTTTGACCTAGCTACCTCTATGAGCTGACTTAAGAATTCCCGATCTAGCTCTTCTCCTTGGTTGGGTGGCCTGTAGTAGACCCTCACTGTTAAGTCCCTTTCCCCTCGACTTCCTTGTATTCTAACCAAGAGCACTTCATGTGCCCCTCATCTGACCTTGTGCTACTAGATGAGGATGTGTATTTCTCCTTGACGTAGAGCACCACACCCCCACCTTTCTTCCCTGTCCTGTCCCTTCTATGCAACCTATAGCCCTTGATATTCACCACTCAGTCATGCATTGGGTCCCACCATGTTTCTGTGAGCCCCACTATGTCTGGCTTGGTGTCAGCTAGCAGGAGGGCAAGTTCTTCCTGCTTGTTCCCTATACTACAAGTGTTTGTGTAGAGGCATTTGAGGCCTCCTGAAGATGTGTGCACTGGCCTCCCCTAATGTCAGTACTACCCGGGCCCCTGTTGCTTACCTGGGTATTTGTTCTGCTTGTTGTTGGTCTAGGCCAGGCTGTTCTTGTGGGTGTCTCTTGGTTTTTTGGTTCATGGCTTCCTCCACCCTCATCTTCCCCATCCCCCAACAAGCCTAGTTTAAAGCCTGCTGGAGGAGATCCGCCAAGCTAGAAGAGAACACACGCTTATCTTTGGGAGAAAGGTGAAGCCCATCCCACCCGAGCATGTCTCTCATCATAGGAAGCCAAAGTGTACTTTTCATCCCCACATCCAGATCATTGATGAAGATGTTGAAAAGCACTGGTCCAAGTACCAAACCCTGGGGGACCCCACTGGCTACTTTCCACCAGTTCAACACAGATCTGTCTATTAGTACACTCTGAGTCCAGCTCTGCAGCCAGTTTCCCACCTGGCTGACCGTTGAGCTGGTGAGCCCATAGTCCCCTAGTGTTACGTTGAGAACCTCATGGGACACCAAGTCAAAGGCCTTCCTAAAGTAGTAAATTATGTTGACTTATTCTCCCTTTTCCAGGTGGTGAGTAACCTGGCTGTAGAAGGTTGTAAGGTTAGTCAGACATGACTTACCCACAACAAAACCATGCTAGCTGTCATTCAGAATTTTGCTTCTACTAGCTTATCATGTATGGACTACTTGATACACTTTTTGAGGATTTTTCCCGGGATTGCAGTCAGGCTGATTGGCCTGTAGTTCCCTGGGTCCTCTTTTCTCCCCTTCTTAAAGATGGGCAGAACACTGGCCCTCTTCCAGTATTCTGGGACCTCTCCTAAGTGCCACAAATTCTCAAGGAGTTTCGCCAGTGGTCCTGTGATGACTTCAGCGAGTTCATTCAGCACTCCCGACATCGCTCATAACACCAGTTAAGTCTGATACTACATACAACCAGGTTGATCTTAAACCAGTTTCAGCCATTTTGAAATTGGTTTATGTGCACTGAGCTTTTGTTTTGTTACAGGTTTAAACCAGTTTCTGCTCACTTAAACTGGTTTATGTGCAACTTCTGCCCTTAGCCAAGATGAACAGGAGGACAATGGCTTAAGGGACTCCAAGGCCAGGAAGGACTATCACAACCATATAGCCTGAACCCCACCTCCTTCTCCAAATGTGCTACAGATTGTCTTCCAGAAATTGCAGGCCTCAGGGTACAAGACTCCCTGCGTGACAGCGACCATCGCCTGATTGCATTTGCTGTCCGGCGCAGTGTAGCTAGGGCCCACGCTATGACTAGGGTCCCTGACTTCAAAAGGGCCAATTTCA
>JAGPOW010003316.1:91457888-91481184 GCA_030014935.1 Caiman crocodilus | reverse complement strand
GTCAGACTAGATGGCCTGCTCTAGGCCCCTTCTGACCCTAGGTACTATGATACTATGATTAAATAACATCTTTGAGAAAGATAGCCAGCCTTGGCTAACTGACTCCAAGCAATGGGGAATCCACCACTGGAAACTTGTTTCTGTGTTTAATTACTCTCACAGCTAGGAAATTGTACCTTATTAAATTTGTCTAACTGCAATATCCAGCCACTGGATATTTTTAAAGACTAAGGAAGGACAACTACTTCCCATGACCAGGTGTGTTTTGCACATAGTATTTGCTGTGCACTGTGGCTAGTGATACTAACAGGCTATGTACAACATATTGATTTGTTTTACATGTTGATGCAACAGAAACAGGCCTTACTGACCTTGTTTTGACAGATGGCCTCCGCTCCAAGTTCAAATTAATGCTTCTACTCATCAGAACTAAAAAGTATGGGTGAAATCATGGACCTACTGTTGTCAGCTATAAAAATCCTATTATGGGGATTTCATCATATGTTAAAAGGCCCTGACCTACTTAAAGGGGCAGTGAGGATCAGTTAAGCAGTGTCCGTGAAGTGCTATACAAATTTGAAGTACTGATACAATAAAACCCAAATTATGAACTTTTTAGATGAAAACCAAAATGAGCTGCTAGCATTTGTTTGCTATTAAATAGCAGTGCTGCTTTCTTGGCCGTTTCAAGTTATTCCCTCCTTCTGTATTTTGTCTGTGAGTGTGTGCCAAAGCACAGCAATGCTGGCACCCAGTGGATGTGCAAGGAACCATGGGATCCACGTATGTTCTATACAGTATTTACAAATTAAACAGCATCTCTCCTAGCTATAAGCAGAATTAAAGGAGTTGGCATGCAAAAGTATAGTTAGACATTACAGATGTGCAAGAGCTATCTATGTAAGGCAGCAGATGCTTCTTAAAAGCTTAAAAGAGGTTTGGTTTTGCTCAAAAGACCTAGAGAATTGCCTCAATAAACCTTCCTGAACTAAACAGAACTAATTTAAACACATTTGCAGAGACTGCAGTGCTGAGGACTGATGGAAGTCCTAATGATGTGTATTAGACAGTCCTGCCTCCCGCAGGCTGCAAGCTGAAAGCATACTGGAAGCTGTCTCACAAATGAATCAGTCTGGTCTATTGTATTGATTGGCTGCATTTTACTAGATGATGAACTGGAGTGTAAAATGGACTTTCAATACATTTTAGCCATGTGGCTTATTTGCATATCATGAGTAAAGTCTTGATTTTTCACTCAGCAGGGGAGACAGAAAACACAAGGCCTGGTTCTTATCCCAGTTAGAGCCAGTCCTACCTTGATAAACAGCAGCTAACTTCAGCAGTCACACCAAATTTACACCAATGCTAGTGAGTGCTAATTCCATCCCCCTGATTTAATTAGAGCAAATCAAACTTCCTTCAAGGCACAATTAATTTGTGGACAAAAAAAACTCAAAATCAATTAATGAAAGTTTAATTCATTGAACTTTACCCCTGCATGATGCCTACTCTATCCTGCTGTTTCTGCATTTTGGTCACACATCAAAACAGAAGCTCTGACAAAAGCTGACAGACCATTCTTTGGATCACTGGCATACTTTTATTCTTCAGCTACACTAGGAAGTTCGAAGTGCTGGTGAAATTATTCAGTTCAAAGATCACAGAGGTGAAATCCTGGCTATACTGAAGCCACTGGGAATTTTGTCATTACCTTCAGCAAAGCCATGATTTCAGTGCAAAAGTATTAGCTTTACTTCTCACTACCTGTACAGATGCCCAAATGTCATGAATGGTCCAGATCACAAACCTGGCTTCTTTCTGTAGAGGGACCAAGGGAAATGCAAATACAGTTGAAAGAACTAGTAAAACAAAGCAAGAGGAGAAAGAAAGTGTTTGTATCATTAAAAAAGGGCTGGTTTATATGCACAAAGTATATCACAAGCTTTATTTTTGTTCAGGGCAGTAATAGCTGGTGCCTGGGGTCAAAATGAGGACTACCGTTGTCTTTGTTTCAAACACATGGAACAACACCACCACAAGCAAGAAAGCCTGTCTCAAAAATACTTTTGTTGCAGCATGTGTATTTAACTTGGCTGGCTCATCTCTTCCTTCACAACAGAACTTTCCAAACTAGAATGACCAGATATGGCTTCACTGAACATTATTAACCTGTATTGCTACAGGTTAGCCACTGAAGTCCTCCATACCATAACCTTGGAGAAATAGTCACATACATACAAAAAAAAGATTGAGTATATTTTTGACACTTGGTAAAGGAAGCTAACCAGCTCCTATAAATGTGTGCTGGACAAAATCTTCAATCTGCATAAATGTGTAAATACATTTTTATCATAGCATCAAAAGAATTTAGTTCTAGCTATGTCAATATATTTAGTCCAATATATGAGCCAATAATTTGCTTCAGGTTTTCCAAGGAAGACATCAATTATTAATTCTTTACTGAGGATTAAGGCAAAGAGGAAAAACACCCAAAGGCTATAACCAGTATTCTCTTAATTTAGAATCTCTGTGATGGAGACAATGGCTAAATCAAATGCTGAACAGCAGGCATTTCAGGAGGAAGTTTCGCTGACATTAAAGTGAATGTATTAGTCCTGCAAGTGTGTAACAGGACTGACCATGACAGTCCTTGTACAATAGCTTGTACAAGCTGTCTAAGTTTGACTCTACAAGCTGTTGGGCTACTGTAGCCTTTCTTTCATTTCAAACCTGCATAAATTTTTTGGGTGTCTGGAAAACTAAACTTCTACAACCCCCATGTGTTGGGCCAGGCACACCTTGGAAGTCTACAATAGAATTTAGCTTGTAAAAGAAAAAACTCTACTTTGTTGCAAACCTTTGTTTGTGGATGCAAAGCATGTGTTGGAACATACCAATTGACAATACATAACTGACTATTTTTATATCAACATACCCAACCAGAACACAGTCCTTGTGACTTGCTCCAAATTAAATATTTTCACAGGGGTATAGGTTGGTAGCTGTGTTAATCTAAGGACATAGGCAGACAAGGTTTTTGGGGTAAATCTGATATCTTATTAGACCAACTTAAATATTTTGAAAAATTTATCTTTGCAAGGTTTTTGGCATAAATACCCTTTGTAGGGCTGAGAAAGCATGAATTTCCCCAATTATTTGAGTTGTGTATTCTGGAGAAATAACTTAAACATTAAAGCAAGAAAAGGGAATGTTTTCTTAGAAGCAAAATACCTGGATTTGAGTAATTTGATACAGTGGTTTAAGAAAGCTTAATCTAAAATGTATTTCAAATCAGCTCCTGTATGTAAAGTTTACCATTTAGTGATGAAGGTTTCAGAGATGATTGATACAACTACATTTCAATGATTAAATTTGATTTTGTGTTTTAAGAGACTTGAGACTTGCTGAATTGCGATCTATATGGGTTTGCAAGACTTATTTTAATTACTGTAATACCTATAGCCTCTAGAGACTCACTGTGCTATATGCAGTAAAAGTTCAGTTCCTGTTTCACAGTTCACACACAGTCTAGATGCAAAACAGAGAGTAACAGGTGAATGAAACTGGTAAATTGATGTGGGGATGTGACAGACAGAGTAACTAAAATGTGCAGTTTTCTTCCTTAATCTTTGATTCACCTCTACTTACAACCAGCTTTGTTGTCATCACCTAGCAGTGTTTTGTAGGAATTACCATGAGGACAAGTCTTAAAGACAGGTTTGAAGAAAGATACAGTAGTGTTTTACTTATTTAGTGACTTCCCATAGAAAGAAGGATATATAAAGAAAGGAAGGAAAGCACCACTAAGTTTCCAACTTTCCCTTCACTTAAGTCTAGTACTGGGAAAGTCAAGACTATAGTATCCAGGTTCAAGAAATGATGTAAGGCTGCTTTACCTATTAGGCCCCTAAGTGGAATCCTCGTCCACACTGCTCAGGTGTCTGCAAAAATTATTAATGCAAAAGGTGGGTGCTTTTTTGTGACTTAATTTTAAGGCTAAGATAACAGCAGCATGTTACAAAAATAATTGCATTATATGTTTTCAGGGACTCAAACAGAAGAGAATAAGATAGCATGGAGGCATATAATTGCACTTACACTGAAAGGTGGAATAAGATCTGGCCCATAGATTTTTTTTAAGTACATCTCAGAGGCAATGCAGGGAAGAAGAGTAAATAATACTTCATTATCTACTGTGGTCTCTCAGACAGGGAGGATGTAAGGAACAAACCCACAGAAAAGAACATTGCATTGACATGTGCTTGGTGGCAGAGACAGCCTCTCATAAACAAACATTATGGCTGGATCCAGATGTGCAGGCACATGTGGTTTGTGGCACCACACACTTCTTTGTGGCACTACAAACTGAATGCATTGCATGTTAACCCATGCACAACACTGCTAATTTGCAGTGCTAGGGCACAATTTGCTACTGGGATTTCCTGGTAGCAACCCCCCCAGCCCACTCTGAAAATAAAAGTGGCAGAAAACATGCTGAAGTGGCATGTGCCAGGAAAATGTGGAGACATGGGTGCAGACACCCCAGGACTAGTTGGTTCCCTGTCTCCACACACTGCAGAGCCCCTGCACTGAGGCAGCCTGTGCCTCAACCAGCTGCTTCCTGACTGGCTGGGGTGCAGTGTGCCTGGAGATGGGAGCAGGCAGCCCTGGGTCTCCATGTGCCTCAGTGTGGGGGCTCCACTGTGGAGCCTCAGCCAGCCATGGAGCAGCTGGCTGGGGTGCAGTGTGCCTTGGGACAGGGGAGCAGCCAGTCCAGGGCCACCTGGTCCCCCATCTCCATGTGCCACTTCCTGGCTGCCTGGGGCATAGGATACCTCAGCGTGGGGATTGCCTGTGGGTTAGCCAGCACCTTCAGCACGTGGAGAAGTGGGACAATATGTCCTGCTGCAAAGTGCACCAGTGGGGCCACGTACTGCAGCAGAAAGTAACTGCACAAAATTGTGTTGCTATCTTCATATCTATATAGATATATGAATATAAATACAATACATTATGTATGGGTGCATATACAGGAGTTATACAATGTGTTACTTACAACTCTGACATTTGTACACACACTGATGACTTTTGTCTTTTAACACATATTCCAAAAGGAATGATTATGTTCCGCACCCTCTGTGCATAATGCATACAGCAAATTGTACATTCTACGGATTCTTTCCATCAAAGCTGAGCTCCATAAGTGCTTTCCCAAATGTTAAGCATTATGATAAGGTAATCAGAGTATCATTACACCTGCTTCACAGATGGGTGCATTGAGGCAAGGAGGAGAAGCAACTTGCCGAAAGACACATGGCACATTTCTGTCAGGGGTGAGAAGGAGACCTAACCTCTAGAGCCTCACTTAACAACCCAGAACAGCAACTGACTTTCTTAACAAGAATGCCACAACTTTCAAAACAACTGATTATCATAAATCTGGTAATGAATAGATGGGGCTCCAACCCAGTATAACCTGTCCTTTGTTTTTTTTTTTTATTTTGTTCTGCAATATATATATGCCATTGGGTTTGCCCCTATCATTATAGATATTGTTCACTACATATACGAGTTGTAGTTTTGAAAAATGAGAAAGTCCCAAGGTACACTATCGGTGTGGGAGCTCTAGATGTTTTCTTGGAATGTGCTGGTAGAACAAAAGAACTTTCTTAAAAGACTAATGACAAATCCTGCATGGTGTTGTGAAAGACACTGTTTATGTTATAGAGTCATGCTCTTCCGCTTTCCTTCAAGACCCATAACCCCACTATTTTTACCCCTGCTCCAGTGAATGCTTTAACTGTTTCTTCCAGGTCCTGAGAGGTTTATATTATAAAGTTGTTTATATACTGTAATTCCCATACTAACTCTCAAAAGAACACTTCTCAGAAATGCTAACCAAACAATACTGATTTGGAGTTTCTAAGCCAAGCCTTTTCAGGAGGAGTTAGGAACCATCTAAAAATTTCTGACTCTACAGCTTTAAAAGTCAAATTTCCATACCTCCTGCCACAATGTTCATGGGATGTGAATTTCCTTTGGTACTGGGGTTTTTGAGGGTGAGGTTAGAAGTCTTGAAAAATCATATTCATAAGGGATAGTTATGGCTTCAGCCATTTGGATACCAGCAGTGCTGTACTTTTTCAGAACCCTAATTTTGAAAATGCTTTTTATGTTCAAAAACTATAATACCTGAGTGGAATCAACAGTAATTTAGGGGAAATGATTTCTAGAGTAACCACAGAATCACAGAGAAGTCGGGCTGGAAGGGACCTCTAGAGGTCTTCTAGTCCAACCCTCTGCCAGAGGCAGGATCATCCCTAACCTATTGAGGTGATGTTGTAGCCATGAGGGTACAAAAACTATGCAAAAGGTAAGGATTTCTGTGGGTGATATCTTTTAGTGGAACTGTTGCATAGTGTGGATAGATTTAGATGAGCTGTTGAATTTAGGGCATCCTTCAGGACTGAGGAAAAGTCAACAATGCTGTTGTTATACTAGAAGAAATCACCCACAAAAATCTCTGACTGTAAAATACAGAGATTTTTCTACATCAAATGTATATACAGTATATCACACTATACCAAAATTTCCCATCCTGGGAATCCTAAAACAGCTTTAAAGGATAATGTAAAGTTTTAACCTTCCTATATATTTTGTACTGTTTTAGATAAAAAATACCACACCTTGACAAACTACTTTACTTTATTACACTGTACAAATGCAGTTTCTCTTTTACCATAGTCCAGGATTTTGGTGCATATTCAGCAATTACACTTGCTAGCAGAATTCTTGGAATCCGTGCGTCTGTGCAATTAAGGAAGTAAACAGCAGTAGGACTTTGTGTAAACTTTCCTGTAAATCTCCAAGTTCTCCCCAGAGGTTCCAAAAAAAAAAGAGGGGAGGGAAGAGTCTCAAAGTCTAAAGCCATTCATTCGTAACTACAAGGATTCTGTCAATTAATTGTCTTTATAGTTCCTCCAAATCATCTCTGTTTGTAAAATCTTATTGGCTTGAATAATATTTTCTGAGGACTGGGCTTTTTTCACAACTTTTCTGTTACACTACTGAGCTCTGTTAAACAAGGGATCCAACTCACCCACATGGCAGTTGCATTTCAAAGTGGTGGGTAATGTTACCTCTTATCTATTTCTAATAGTAAGAGGTAGCCAAGTGTGTGCTAAGTGCTTTTGAAGTTCCTCAGCAATGTAAACTGCTGTTATCTTTAACAGCCCAGATTGCCACACATTTTTGCCCTGTAGCATCACCTGCAGACAAACATAATGAGGCAGACAAAACTGAATGTCATGGTTCACAGCTGTCCCTAGACAGAGGTGTCCACCTATACACTGCTAAGTGTTCAAAGTACAGCACTCATCTTGCAGGGATTGCACTGCTGCCAAAACGCCACCTGCAGGTGGTAGAGCACCCAGACCATTATGTCTTCCAGGAGAGTAGAGGGGTTGCCAAGTGCTAAGGGGGTGGGGGACTGCTTGTAGTTCCCAGAGGCTTTATCCTATTGAAGCCCCTTGAAACCCATGCCTTGAAAACTAAACTGCCAATTTTACCTCCTTGCTAGAGACCCTGCACTTTGGGGTCTCAGGCTCATTCACTAAGTAAATGAGGACTTTTGCTTTGGATGCATATAATGCCTTTTATCAGAAGTTCTCAACACAAGTTAAAATATGAGTAAATACACCATGGTGCAGTGCAGTGCTATACTAGACACAAAGTATAAGAGAATGCATACCTCCATACTTCCTATGGTGAGATGAAGAACAAAGAATGCATGTCATGCTTATAGATCAGGAGACTGTATCCTGGAAGTCAGTGACTCTGAAAAGAACTTAGGGATCTATTTAGGTCACTGAATGTGAAGTCCCAGTATTATACTTTCGTAAAAAAAAGAAAGGCAATATCAACCAAGACCAAGGAGTCGTATGATTTCTTTTTAAGGTATTAGTAAAACCATCAACTGAAGCTGTCTAGTTTTCTAGTACCCAAAGTTAAAAAACTGTTGAAAAATTGGAGGAGGTTCAGAAAAGAGCTAAAGAATGTGAGATTCTGGTCTGCGATAATCCTGACTTGTACCAGTTTTCTCACTCCTCAATATTTTCAATACACAAGCTAAGACAACCAGGTTCCTCGTGTGAAGTCAGTTGTGTGGAAGGATGAAGGAGAAATCCATTTTTCCCTTAACACTTGTTTTGCTTTGTGTCTGTCCAATATTTCCCTGAGTAAAACTGATATGAAAAAAGACACTGACTTCAAATGTTGTCTTTTCCTGCAGCTGCAAGTTTTGGCTAAACCTATTTAAGGGCACTGAAACCAGCACTACCCTTATCATTTAAGGAAGCAGTGTCCAAAACCCATTCTCTAGTATTTAAAAAAAAACTCTGGAAAAGGGAAGTTATAGTCTTTGGACTTTCTAACGAACATATACCGAGATCTTCTAAAACTTACTTGTCCAATTTGCTACTGCTCAGATTGTTGTGATTATTGCTCATTGCCAGCTCTGATGGATGGTACTCAGGTTTTCAGCCATAGTGGTGACTGGTATGTTGCAATAAAAGGATTGCTTACATTGCTTCGTCCGAGGAGCATAAAAAGTAATTACATTGCTTTGAGCCCATTTGCATCACTAAAGCAGATTGTGAATAATGTTCAGAAGCCAGAACAGTGATATGAAGAGCACTTGCAGAATTATATCCATGTAAAATAAAGACATCTCTTCAGACTTCTTGCAGCAAGCTGTATTCACAGTGCCGGGAAATAATCTTTCAGGGTTAAGAGTCCTCAAACACTTTGTATCTGTCAGGCGTGAGAACTGTGGAAGAAGTCAGAGAGCCACTTTCTAAGGATCCTGTGCAAGTCCTGCTATTGTGGCAATAACGACGTGGGGTCCCGAGTACATCAAACCTAGAGTACTGAGTACTGTGCTGTGATGATTCGGCATGGGATGTGGAATGAGTCTTCACTAAAATTCAAATCCAGAAGAAGCTTTAAGAAGACTTCTGTTGTAGCTATTGGGGGTTTCTTTTATTCTTGGAAAGCATCAATTTCTGGACTCACTGGGGAGGTTTTTATCTGTGTAGGTTTTGTGTTTGTTTTGGGGATTACAGTACTCATTCAGACAAATACACTGACAGTATAGGTGGAAGGGATGTTTTCAATTAATAATATAATACTGTTATCTAAGCATGCGACTGCATATTCATTTAGTATGGCAGCCTACTTAGGCATTTAAAATGAGTCAGTATATATGTTTTTGATTATAGAAATTAAAGCAGTTTTTCTGTTGTAAAAAACTCAGAAGGACCACAACTATGGATTTCTATTTGAAATCTCTGGGTTTATCGTGTGAATCGTGTTTGTAAACCTAAAAGTGCTAACAATGCAAGGCCCCTCTTGGCACCTTTGGAATGATTTCAGTTTTGTGTCTTCCCTCCCCACCATTGCACCAACACTGAAAGCTGTGGCAGGGGAAAGGCAGTGGGTGGGGAGGGGTGTCCAGCAGCTTGACCCTTGCTCCTTGCACCCTCACACCTTGTTCCCTGCCATCTGTCCCCTCTCCACTTGCTCCTCTGCTGCCTACATCCCTTCCTCCCCTCTTCAGCCTCTTCCCCACTGTTTGCCCCCTCTCACAACCTTGTGTCCCCTGCCTCAGCCTGGCCCAGTAGCAGTGGTGGTGGCCTTATAGCTCGGTCCCCGACTTCAGAGTAAAGGGAGACAGAGGGAGGAGGTGGGGATGGCTAAGACTGTGGGGGGAGAGGCAGGGGATAGGCATTAGCTCCACTTACAGCACTGAGCCTAGAGCCATAGTAGTTGTCTAGCCCGGTATACCGCCTCATACTCAAATCCAAGATGAGGGGCTTTCATCTTTTGTTAAATGGGGAGGGGGGCCCTCATTTTGGATTTGATTAAATATGGTAATTTTAAATAAATGCAAATACACCTAAGGAGTATAGGACAGGATCTGAATTGTTAGAAAGAAGGCAAATTTGGTTTTTTTATTTATTAGCCCAGTATTTTAAATTTCCAACTAATGAAGAAATCCATTTTCTTCAAAGAACAAACAAGACAACAAATAGTGATATAAGTCATCTATCTCATTCTTTCCACACACACATATTCTGTCCAGATACACGGTCTGACACCACCTTCCCATGCCAACTGAAGATCTTAGAGTGAATTGTAGTCTCATATTGGCCTCCAGTTATTTGTAGTTTTGGGCTGCACGTCGGTAGGTTTCTAGGCCAAAGGAGGGCTTTACTAGTCTCAAAAAAGGGGATATTCAAGGAAATCTCACTGCCTATTTGCATATAGCTGTCTATATGCTGGTGTCTTTCTTACATCTATGTCTTATTTAAATATAGGAGAAATACTGGATCAGTGCCTTTCAGGATATTTTTCAGGCCATTTGCCTGGAGGAGAATATAGATGTTATTTAACCTTCTAAACAAGGGTTCATTTGGAAAATGAGGGGCAGAGCTGCCAACCCAAAATAATTTATTTTTTAAACTGATGATCTGCAAGCTTTTACAAGCAAACTTCTTTACTTACGTATGTTTTACATAATGTAAATGTAACCCTTCTGCCAGTCCCTGGACAAGAGTTGGGTTCAAATTTAGGGGTTTTATACCAACCATAGTAAAAAAGTTTGGTTATCGGTAAAAAGTTTGTGGGTTATCAGTAAAATATATATTTCTTGCACTGGCAACCCTGTTTGACTACAGCAGTAGTTTTGTAGCATGCTGCCTCCATCCCACTAGCCCCTAATCACCTCCACACCATAATATCAAGTTAGGGACTAGAAAAGTTGGACATATACAAGTCCATGAGGCCAGATGGGATGCACTCGAGGGAGCTGAAGGAGTTGGCTGATGAGATTGCAGAGCCACTGACCATCATCTTTGGAAACTCATGTTGATCAGGAGAGGTCCCAGATGATTGGAAAAGGGCAAACATAGTGCCCATATTTAAGAAAGGGAAAAAGGATGATACAGGGAACTACAGATGAGTCAGCCTCACCTCAGTCCCTGGAAAAAAACATGGAGCAGACCCTCAAGGAATCCATTTCTAAGGACTTGGAGGAGAAAAAGCTGATTAGGAACAGTCAGCCTGGATTCACCAGGAGCAAGTCATGCCTGACCAACTTGATTGCCTTCTGTGATGAGGAACCTGGCTCTGTGGACATGGGGAGACCAGTGGATGAGGTGTACCTTGATTTTAGCAAGGCTTCTGATACGGTCTTTCACAACATTCTTGCAGACAAGCTAACGAAGTACAGGCTAGATGAATGGACTGTAAGGTGGATAGAAAACTGGCTGCAGCATCCAGCTCACAGGGTAATAATCAATGGCTTGATGTCTAGTTGGCAGCCGGTATCGAGTGGAGTGCCCAAGGGTCAGTGCTGGGGCCAGTTTTGTTCAATTTCTTCATCAGTGACCTGGAAAATGAGTACACCCTCAGCAAGTTTGAAGATGACATCAAGCTCTGGGGAATAGTAGATATGTCGGAGGATAGGGCTTGGATTCAGAGAGATCTGGACAAATTGGAGGACTGAGCCAAAAGTAATCTCATGAGGTTCAACAAAGTGCAAAGTGCAAAGGACACTATGGAAGGGACCTCAGGAGGACAAGTGCAAAGTCCTGCTCTTAGAACAGAATAATCCCATGCACCAGTACAGGCTGGGAGCTGACTGGCTGGGCAGCAGCTCAGGAGAAAAGGACCTGGGGGTTACAGTGGATAATAAGATGAATATGAGCCAACAGTGTGCCCTAGTTGCCAAGAAGGCTAAAGCATACTGGGCTGCATTGGTAGGTGTATTGCCAGCAGGTCAAGGGAAGTGATTATTCCTTTCTATTCAGCACCAGTGAGGCTACATCTGGAGTATTGTGTTCAGTTTTGGGGGGCCCACTACAGAAAGGATGTGGACAAATTGGAGAGAGTCCAGCAAAGGGCAACAAAAATGGATTAGGGGCTGGGGCACACGACTTCTGAGGAGAGGCTAAGGGCACTGGGCTTATTTTGTCTAAAGAAGAGAAGACGGGGGTGGAGGTGTTTAATAGCAGCCTTCAACTATCTGAAGCGGGGTTCAAAAGAGGAAGGAGCAACAAGGAGCAACAGTCTCAAGTTGTGGCAAAGGGAAGTTTAGATTAGATATTAGGAAGAATTTTCTCACTAGAAGGGTAGTAAAAAACTGGAACAGGTTACCCAGAAAGGTTGTGAAATCTCAATTCTTGGAGGTTTTTAAGACCTGGCTAGACAAAGTTTTGGCTGGGATGATCTAGTTGGGGCTGGTCCCACTTTGAGCATGGGGTTGGATTAGATGACCTCCTTAGGTCCCTTCCAAGCCGAGTTTTCTATGATTCTATACCTGTGCCATGCTCCCCCCCGCTGCATAAAGCCCTAAAGAAAGACAACTGTCTGCCTACCTGCTTCCCAGTTATGTCACAGGCAGCAGAAAAGACTTAGCAGCAGCACCGGTAGTACGTGGCTGGGAGGTGGGCGCAGGGGGATGGGCTACAAAGCCTGTGGACAGTGCTCCCTGTAGAGCACTGTAGTCAAGCTCACACACCAGGTAGTGCCACTGTGTTGTCTGTCCTTCAACAGCCAGCCTGTTTCAAAGGCAGAGCTCCAGTCTATATTCCAGTTACTTAGCTTTTTTAAGGATGGCTCCATTTCTTATGGACTTTATGGATAAATGTTTTAGCCTGTTTTTTTACTGACTGTTTGCAAATTTACAGACACTTGGCAACCCCAATGAGGGACTTCTAAAATCCAATCCTTAAGCTATCTGGTAAGTGTAAAAGATCTAATTGTCATCTAATAGTTTAGAATTTGTACTTGAGCTAAGGTGATCACATTTGTCCATCCTGCTTCAGAGTGCGTGAGATAAGATAAAAGCTGCCTTACTAGCCACATTAATAGGAAGGCTTTGGTAGCCTATAGGCTCATCTGGGTTCTGCTGCAGTTATTAAAGCCTCTCTTTGGGAGACACAGAGATAGCAGGGATGGGATCTTGCACGTCACCCATTAAATGTGCTCAGTTAAACAAGCAAGTCTCAGACAGAAGCACAGATGAATTGCTTTGCTTTGGGACACTCCTTCCCTGAAATAAACCCCCTGAATAAAACTTTGCAGAGATCACCTTCCCTATAGTCACTCAGTGTCCCTCTTCCATATCATACGTCCCTTTTCCTTCTCGAGTACTAGAGCTTCTTACACAGCTGTCACTAGGATAGGAATACACCAGTTTAGATCTCTGTTTCTTCTTAATTTAATTAGTGCTTGCTTCTCAGCTGGCCTTTCCAGGTTGATCTATGTTGGCCCTCATATTCAAAGGTTGGAATTCCTGTATAAGAATAAAGACATGTAGACTGACTAGGCAACTTTATTCTAAATACAATCTGTTACACAGGTACTCTTCCAGCTAATGTGCCTTCAGCAACATGCTTCCCACCCCCAACACTATTCTACTCTGAAGTCACTCTCAAATCCTATTTGTTTGGCCGATGTGATTTAAATGAGGTTCTAAAATAGAGACCAGTATAGAACCATATTCATTTTCATTCCAGGTTTCAGACATCATATTGTGCTCGAAACAATGGACAGCAAATTCTTCAGAAGGAATTTCTGCAGCTCCATGCTGCATGACTCCAAGGGATAAATTAACAAACAAACAAACAAAGCCCCCAGTCTGCTCTTCAGCAGCAGCACAGGATAAAGCCACAAAGTCAGCATGATTTATGTTGCCTTTGAGGTCAGCATGACTTATGTTGCTTTTTGAGGATTAGTTCTGGAGGGGTGCTACATGTCTACAACTCCCACCAGCAGCTGCAAGATCTGAGCTCTTCTCTGTCTTCAGCCATTAATTTAGAGGCTCCTTGTGCTGGCTGCGCTTGGTGAATCTATCACCAAGATAGCTTGGCAAACTATCACAGATGACCCCCCCCCCACCCCGTGCCACTGAAGCAGCACCCATAGACACAGGCAGGAATTTGTTAGTGTAAGGTATCTTTAAAAGATTTTTGTTCCTGTGTGCTGGGATGGGGGGCAAAGGAGGGTACTTTAAATAGGGAAGAGAAGCAGGAGGCAGAGAAGAACAGCAAAGGAAATGGGTGGAGAAAATTTCTCCTGTTCCTCAATGCTGTTTTATGCCTCACCCCATTAGATAGGTGTCTGCATTATTATAGTGGCCAGCATTTCAGATGCCCCATAAGCACTAGATTTACCTATTTGTGATTACTGTTTTTTCCTTTTGCTTGTTCCACTTGGTCCAGTTTGGAAAGCAGCACAGCCAGGGGCTTAGGGGCCTGCAAATCATAAATGCAGGAAAGATTTGATCAGTTTATAAGCAGCTCTTCACTTAAGACTGCACATCACCAACAGTCTAATTGAGCTGCTGCTAAGGGGGTACTAAAGGAGTCCAGATGTTCACTGTCACAAGTTAACATTTGATATTTTGATTGCCCACTCCACCTGGGGAGTTCAAAACACTTGACAAACATTTCAGGCTCAACAGTTATTGAATAGAGAAGAAGTATTCCCATTTTACTAGGATTCTCAGAAATATTTAAACCAACTCCAGAAAATTGTTAAAAAGTTTTAAAAATCCAGGATTTTTTGTTGTTGTTGAAGTTCAATCATATTTTGGGCCTGTTGTCTGATTTAGAAGTCTCTCTGACCGTCTCTGATATGGGAGTGATGGGTATGAGATTCTTACCTTGGAGGCCATGTGGAGTACTGAAAGTCTACCCTGGAGTACTTTGTCCAGTTTTGGACCTCACACTTCAAGAAGGATGTAGACAGATTGGAAACAGTCCAGCACAGAACAACAAAAATTATCAGGGGCCTGGGAAGCAAGACTTTTGAGGAAGGGTTGAAAGAACTGAATTTAGTCTGAAGAAGAAAAGCCTGTGGCAGGATTTGATAATAGTCTTCAAATACTTAAAGGATGATTATTAAGAGGATGGACATGGGTTTTTTCTGTGGCTGTAGGGGATGAGACTAGGAGCAATGGCCTCAAACTGCAGCAGAGAAAATTTAGGTTGGAGATTAGGAGGAAGTTTCTAGCTTTGCAGGTGTATTGGAGAAGGTGTGGTATATGCACCCTTCAAAATTTTCAAGAGTAGACTCAGGCTAAAAACAGATATCAGATTTCTCCTAGGACCAAACCTTTTATTCTGGGATCCTACAGACTACCAGACCATTGTTCCATTTGAAGGACCAAGATAACACTTTTTTCATGTGAACAATCAAGCCTAACTTGAGTTAATTGCCATTCAAGCTGCATTTGTAAAGGACTGTCCTGTATCTGTTTTGATACGAGTCAAGGTCCAGGACAATCAGACCTGGGATAAACCCAATATCTGTTTTAGCCTTAGCTCACATGTTTTAGTCAGGGATTGGACTAGATGACCTTGCAAGGTACCTTCTAGTCCTACTTTCCTATCATCTTATAAGCACTGCATCCCCAGCGGTGACATCCTCAAGCATACTACACTACTTTAGTTGGGCTGATTCTTAAAATGGAAAAACTGCAGTCACTGCATGCTGGGGCAAGCTAACTGGCAGTATAGCTCAGTGCTAATCAACCTGTCTCTCAGGACCCAATGAAAAAAGCTACATTAATTCCAGTTCTGAGGTAGCTCACCCGAAGTTGTGCTGTATACTCAAATATGGCACAATGGAGGACAGGAAGTTTACCATACAGACATGGTTTCTGTTTGATTTGGCTTCTATTCCCAGCAGTGCCTGAAATGACTACACACACCAAAATTAACTTTGAATTGTCTACAATCAAGTAAGCCTGCTCAGGACAACCTAACCCAAGAGAGCAACTGCACTGGAAAACAGCATTTGAGTTGCTGTATCTACAGAGTACTGTACTCATTTGCTTGACACTGAGATTCCCTTGCAGCAAGGAAAGAGTAAGTTAGATACTAGGAAAAACTCTCTCACTCGGAGGGTGGTAAAACACTGGAACAGGTTACCCAGAGAGGAGGTGGAATCTTTTTAAGAGCCAGCAGACAAAGCCCTGGCTGGGATGATCTAGTTGGGGATGGTCCTGCTTTGAGCAGAGGTTTGGACTTAATGACCTCCTGAGGTCCCTTCCCAACTGTAATTGTCTAGGATTCTATGACAGGGGTTGGCAACTCATGGCACACATTTTAGAGCATGGCACATGTAGCCATTTTCCTTGGCATGCCACAACCATCCTGGGCTCTGGGCAAGCAGGAGGCTGCAAGCCCTGCTGCAAGCAGCCTGGGCTCCATGGCTGGCAGCAGCTGCCCTGAGCCTGGGCCAGCTGCAACTTGGAGTCTGCAGTCAGATACACCAGGTTCGGGTGCCCCAGCTAGGAGCTGTGCCAGCGGTGGGTGCACACATATCGAGGGCAGCACAACCCTGGACTTGATGACCTGAGGTCCCAGCTGAAAACATTGCCGACCCCCTGTTCTGTGATTCTAAGATTTCTGAGGTATGGTTCTTAGCATGGCAGTAAGCTGAGCTGCTCTATGGATGCTTTCCCAGTGGATCATGTAAGAATTTGTCTTGCTGTCTTGGGTGCACAAAGGGAATTATGGGACAGCATTAGAGGACTAGTAGTGCTTGAGTGGAACTAAGTTACATCCACAATTGCAGAGTGGTCATGCTTGCAGAAGATGAATGGTTCATTTGAGTTTCAGTTTATTCCCCTTCACTACCACACACACAAATTGAGGGGTTTTGCTTATGGACAGGACTTTAGATAATAGCAACACAAGTTATAACTCAGGAACTTGACAGTGAAAACCCACCTTCAGCTACATCATCTCTAAAATGAATGACTATTAGCTATCTCTTCTAATAAAGCAGTTTGGATTAATAGATTAATTTTTTGGTTATTATATTCCAGGGAAACATCTGGGGCTATAGCTCATGTGTGTGTGTGTATAGCTGGCAACTCTGTGTATTCTCTCTTGGACTACAAGCACTGTATGCAGAGAAAGAGAAAGAGAGCGAGAGAGGTCCAAAATCTTAAGTAAAGAGAAGTTTATCCCATTTTCATGAACTTATTCAGTAAGAACCAAAATTGCAATGCTTGGTGTAAATTAACAAGCACTGGCAACACCATTTTATGGACTGTATCACCTAAAGGAAGTATAAAATCAACTATTTGGAAATTATTTAATATGAGGTTCAGATCAAAGTACAGAAAGGATCACCTTGTACCATACTTGCTGCAGAACTTCCAGTGTTGCCATCCCTGCATCTTGTCCAGTGAATTCGTAGTTTTTAGTGGTAACACCAAATGAAAATGAATATTTTTTTCCAAGTTGACATGGGCACAGCAAGAGATCTGGCTAGTGGGATAGTGTTCATACACTGTTCAAGTTAATAACATTGCACATCACTGCATTTGCAGAGAGGGTAGCATGCACTAAGAGCACCACCTAGTGACTATGTATCGAACATGAGGGAAGAAGGGAAGAAGCAGAAAATCAGTGCCACAAAATAAGAGTGAATTAAATCATCCTGAGCACAGCAGCTTTGTGTTTGCACTAACAATTACCAAGTGACTTGGACAATGAGGCCTCAAAGACAGCTGAACAAATCTAGCAGAAAAGTATTGTTCATTATACTTGCAAATAAAACCCATGATTACGATTTGCTGAAACAGTCGGCCCTTTTTTTCATTGAGTATTTGCATGAGCTACATCTTACTTACAAGGCTGTTTGCACAACTGGATGCTGGAGCAGGGCAACACTTATCTTGGAGATCAATTGCTTTTTGCATTGGCAAACACTGAGCACATCTACATAAGGTGTTTACTGAAGAGCTGACTAATTGGCTCCACTGTAAAGTCTCAGCATCTATACATGGACCCCTATTAGGCTGTCGTAAACTAATAAATGTTGGCCATAGTATGCCATAGGATACTACTTAACACCACCATAGGACAGTACCTGTGGTGACATTTAGTATGCTGCAACGTATGGTGATGGGGCTGGCTGGGTCACAAGGGTACTTCAGTGTGGGGCTGCCTGCTGGCTAGCCCGACCCTAGAGCACTCTCATGCCCCAGCCAGCCCCTCTGCAGCACACTGAGCTGGCTCAGAGCCAGCTGGCAGGCTGACACCTCCCTCCACCCGCCCCCGGGCGCCCTGCCAGCCAGGGCTGCTCTGCCCCAGCTCAATGTGCTGTGGTCCCAGGTGCACATGTAAACATGGCACCTGGGAACAATAATTTCCCTGGGAATTATAATACCCTCAACTTAGTTCCTCTCAAGACAAAACAAGGTCATGGATTCCTCATAGTCTAGTGGTTCGGATTCAGTACTATCACTGCCGTGACCTGGATTCAATTCCCAATCAGGGAATGCTCCTTTTTCTCTCCTACCTTGGGCCTCTTCAAGAGGAGGGTGGAAAGATATTTGGCTGGGGTGATACGATCCCAGCACCTGTCCCTGCCTGGGTCTGACCTGATGATCTGTTTAGGTCCCTTTCCACCATAAGTTGTATGATACTATGAATAAACTCCAGCACAAACTGTGCCAGAGCTTATTAATTGCACATGTAGATGTTCCCCACTTTCAATAAAATGTTCCTGTTCCCCATCAGGACAAAGCCAACACCTTTCAAAGCTCTCACAGTCCACCCAGTAATCGATAACCAGTACCACAGTGATCTGGGCATCTACCTGCTTATTCTGCCCAAGCTGAGAAAGCTTTCTTGTTGAAAGGTTTGACAAAACTGATACATTCCCACAAAAAGCTTTAGTTTTAACTAATCAGCTTTTTCCAACAAAGGAAATGTTGTCCAAAAAGCCTCCTAATCAACTCTGTTCTTACACATCTTAGTCTCTGCTGAGGTTCCAATGCATTGGAGTATACTTAGGAGTCTACAAGAACTACAACATTTGCAGGGAAAATAAAGTCATTAAAGAATGAAACAGGGTTTCAGAAATACTCCTCAGAGAATAACACAGAGGAAATACGATAGCAATGGCTAACTACAGAAAAGTAAAAAGTCTTACCAGGTGTAAGAACATTCTTATTTCACTAAATATATACCTGTGCTGCCAGATTGTTACCCATAGCCTCTTTCCTTGGGAATATAAAAATAGTCAGGTAATCTTATAGCTCAGAGCCAAGATTCAAAGGCTTTATTCCTATATTTGGGGTTGGAATAACTGGACGCACTTCAATTTGTTGATTCAGACAATAAGCTACGAGGCAGGGCACCGCATTTTCACCAGGATTCTAGTACAACTTGAAACTTACTCTACTCACTGAGAATCCCAACCAAAAAAATATGTCTTGTGCCTGCATCCCTGGTTACCAGGAAGGGACCAGGCAGGAAACCAAACATTTCATGGCATTGACTAGAGTAAACAGCAACTTTCCATCTCATCCAAGGTCAAGAGGAAAAAAAGGCTTATTAAATATGGGAGGGTTTCAAAGCTGTGTCATCTACAGCTGGCGTGGTAACTAATGTACTGGACCTGTGCTCTTATGTGACAGCACAACTCTAGTTATTGGCACTAAGGTGGGTAGAAAAAAACTATTTGGGGCACAGCAATACCTGCAGCACTATATCTTTTCTTTTATATAAATCTCCCCGATTTGTACCCCTTTTCATTACCAGCAACTTTCAACTTTTCCTGAAACACATTAATGATATAAAAAGACCAAACATAGATTCACATTAGCTTTTCCCAATCACATCTTCTGTGAAGTCTAAAATATTTCCCATACTCTGTTTCCTGTGGTCCTTCCTCCTTTTCAGGTTGCTTCTCGTCTATCAAGATGTCTTCCATTATCTGAAGCCCAAATATATATTTACAAATGGTAAGAATTTAATCAAGATATTCTTATCTAACAACATGCAGCAAAACTTAAATGGCAGCTCTGCTACACAAAATACAACAAAATGGTGCCTTTTTATGGGTGCATCTGTTCCCTGTGCATATTTGCTACTGCTGCTTCTACTTCTGGTGTTACTAAGCCTCAAATCAGCATAGATTATGAAATTAAAGGACATTAGCAAATCCATGTTGAGGTCAGTTGACTTACAGATTTCCAGGTTGCTTTTATCAGGTTGGCAACTGGATTTCTTGCAAGCCAAGTGGATCTGATCTAGCTAATCAGCGAGAGGAAATAAAATGGCAAACTCACAATTCTCTTTTTGCAATGTTCGTATTTTAAGGTGAGCCATGCTTTCAGTATGCAGCAAAAACAGTGGCTTATCAGATCTCCATCTCAATTGGCATCTCCAGTACACATAACATTAGTTCTGTGGTACTGCTCTTTGTGGCCGATGTTTTCAAACTAGCACAGTTATAGCTTAGGAAGGCAAATCTCTTGGTGTGCATGTACCTTAGTGTGGATGCACAACTGGATCCTGCCTGTGCTTAACGGGATTGGTTTACTTTGGATGCAAGCCTGCTTGGAAATGTGGTCAGTGAACCTGCAGCAGAGTAACAAATTTATGCTATTGGCTGACTAAGGCTTTAGGGTCAGTTCAACATTGGGCAGTACTGAGAACCAGAATTTGGCATGTCACTTAGGTCTCTGTTTCTGAGCTTATATAGGCTATAGATCCCACTCAGATCCTGAGGCAGGGGGAGGTAGTTGGTCAAAAGGAGTCACAAAAAGGTGTATTTAATGCTGCTACTAAGCTCTACAGGAAGCTATAGCTAGTCCTCTTCAATGGCAAAAAGGCACATTTATAAAGTGAAATGAAATCTTTTCTTGAAATGAAATCTTCATATTTTCCCAAGCAGGAAACAACTGTGACCATCTGAAACCTGAGATCATGCTCCTGCCTTTGTTTCAAGGCAATTTGCATCATCACAGATCCTCACTGGAGGCAAGAGGCTTCATACCAGCTATGAAGTGCCTGCCCAGAGGAGTTTTTCATCTATTGACTCCACTGTGAAATCCTCTGAAATATGAACTTTCATTTCTACCTAAGAGGACTTTTACAATCTTTTCTCCAATGCCTGATGAAAGGTATTTGTACCCGAAAGCTTGCAATTAAAGAATTTTTGTGGCAAAAATCTTGTTGGTCTAATAAAAGATGTCCTTTCTACTACTAGTCCTGATTACATTATAAAGTGAGGCAGGATAAAATGAAAACAGATGAAGATCCTCTGAGCTACAAAATAAGCTTGGAGGACTCTGGTACCTGAACAGGACAAAAGTAGGCCACCACTGCAGAACTAGTGTTTCTGAAGCATCCCAGCATACCAGACATAGATCCCTCTGGTCAGGTATCAGTTATCTGACAGTAGCTAGAACCAGATACTTCACAGGAAGGTGTAAGAACCCCTCATTAGAAAAATACAAGTAATGTGAACTGTCATTGGTCTCATCCAGATCTCTGATAGACAGAGGTTAGTATAACCCGACCAGTATGAGGGGTGATGTCCCTTTTTCAAAATGTTTATTGCCATTACCTATCCAATAAATATACAGCTTTTTTAAAGCTAGCTAAGTTCTTGATCTCAACAACTTCTTGAGACAGTAAACTCCACAGCTTAACCATATGTTGTAGAGAAAAGTAACTTCTATTAACAGCTTTGGATTTGTATCACCTCTTCATTTCATTGGCTCTCTCCTTGTTTTTACATTATAAGATTTAAAAAAACCCCCAAAAGTTCTCCATTTACTTTCTCTGTACCATTTGCTACTTTCTATACTTCTATCATGACCTTCCTTTCTGAGGCATGCAAGCCCATGCTTTAAATTTGCTCACCATACAAGGATTTTTCTGTGCCCTTGATCATTTTTGTTGCTTCCCTCTGAGCATCCTTTAGCACCATTTTTGAGAAGGACTGACAACCAGAACTGTTCAGCATCTTCCAAATGAAGTTTCCCCACAGACTTACATAAAACTTCATTCTTTGCATTTTCTGTCATGTCTTCTGCACCTTATGCTTTGATGCCCAGCTCCCATTCTTGACTTAAGGTAATAAACTTAGACTCTTGTAAAGTTAGTGACTAGCTTAAGTTCCCCCTACAATAAGTATCACTGCATTTTTTTCAACATTGTTTTCACTAGCAGTGGTTTTATTCATTTGCTTAGCAGCTTATTTAGGTCTCTGTGAAGGTCCTCAAAGTGCTCTCTGGTCCTGATGTTTTACCTGAATTAATTTAATACCTAAGACTGGCAGGTATCTAGATCATCAAGACTGGCCCCTTTCTATTAAAGGCAAGAACATCATATAATCTAATTACTAACATGCTACTAACATGCTCAAAACACCATGTTAAGGATTCCCCATTTCTGTCATTTGAGAGCTGTTCCAAAGCATCACTTCTTTGATACCTACAAACCTCCATGTGATGTCATTTAAGGTCTATCTGATCGGTTGGAAATAACAAAAGAAGTTCCTTACTTCAAGAAAAATTCTGGTTTCTTCCTAGAAGTCATAAACTTGTACTTTGTACTATTGTTCTTCTCACCTCCCTCCATTGCTTGGGATACGAGTACCAAATGCTTTAGTGCCTTGTGCCTTTTTGTGACTTAAAAAAAATTGCATGCCCTTTTCATATTTCAGCACCTACACTGTTCAGTCCAGTTGATTTCACTAACTACTATCCTTAAGTTTATCAAAGTTTGTCTACTTGAACATGTAAACTTTTTGACATATTTTTATTTGTCCTTCCTTTTGATTTAAATGGAATCAGCTCATGATCGCACGATCCAAAATTTTTTCCTTAAATCCTCACTATTTACCAAGTCTAAAACAGCATCTCCCATTATTAGCTCAGTGACTAACTGATGAAGAAATGTGTCAGCTATCACATCCAGAAATAGGGTGCTACTATTATTAGTAACATTTGGTTTCCAAGCTGTAACCGCAAAAGAAAGCAGCCAGTAATGACACAGTTCTTGCAGTGTTTATTTCTTTGATCACATTAGAGATCTTGCTATATATCTGCATTTGCCCCTGCGAGTCCACTCCCTGCACTATTCCTAAAGAAAATTTCCTTTACAGTCTTTCCTCATGGGAAATATTTTAATGTAGACTTTTATCCACACTGTCCTGTATTTCCCCATAGCTTATAAATATCTTTAACATGTAGTGCTCCCCAAATAACTTGTCATCTCCAAATTTTCATAGTATCAAGGGTCAGACGGGGCCTAGGGCAGGCCATCTAGTCTGACCCCCCCACCAATGGCAGGAATGAGTGCCAGGGTCACAGGACCCCAGCCAAGTACCTATCCAATCTACTTTTGAAGATGCCCAAGGTAGGAGCAAGAACCACTTCCCTAGGAAGCTGGTTCCACATCCTAGCCACCCT
>JAGPOW010003316.1:91321936-91442569 GCA_030014935.1 Caiman crocodilus | reverse complement strand
AGGAAGCATCACAAGCTCCAGGACACTCAGCCAAAGCACCTTTTCATGAATTATCATTTTTGAATCTGGGAGTGATGCATGCTTTTAGGCTTGTTAAGTATGAAGTGCTGCTTTTATGCTGTGAAACATGAGACTTTTTAAACTAGTCTTGAACCATCCTGTTTCTATCCTTTTTTTTTTTTTTTTTTTTTTTTTTTATAGTGGCCTACCAGCAAATATACAGCTACATAGATGGAGATTGAGAAACTGAACGCATATACTCCCTCTTCAACTTGCATTTTCTCCAATTTTGGCACATACAAGGTGGGATCCTAGCCTCCCCACTCCCCCCAGCCCTGCTGGTGCCCCTCACCCCACTGCCCTGTTGATGCCCCTCACCCACCTCCCACAGCTCCTGCTTCCCTCATTCTGCCAGAGGGGGCTCCCAGCTGCCAGGGCTACGGTGCTAGGGACCCAGGCCTATAGTCCCCTGCTCCTAGCAGAAGGCAGAGGCTGCTACAGTGAAACAGAGCCCAGATCCCACCCTGATGCCTGCCTGCTGTGGACTTGAGCGGGGGAGGGGTGGGATCTGCTCCTGTCACTGTGTGTGCTCCTAGGGGTTGAGGGGGGGAGGGGATCTGTGCCTGCCATGTGTGCACAAGGTGGTGGCTGCGCATTACCTATTGCAGGCTCCCACCTTACTACTGTCCCCCAGCGCTTCTGCAGCCCAGCGTGTATGACCCAGTGATACAGGGAACAGCAGAGCTGCACAGGAAGCTGCCCGCCACTGCAAGCTCCGTGCTGCTCGCAGCATCAGGCAGCTTCTTGCATGGTTCCTGAACAGACTATTTTTCTGTGAAGCAAAGTGTCACTGTCTACATGTATGCAACTATTAGGGCACAGTAGACCAATATCCTCTGCTGCTGGACAGTCCCATCAGATACAAGTGGTATCCAGCATTGCAAAAAATTACTACGCTTAAATGCACATGTGATGCAGGATTAGATGACTCCAGCTCAATTCGAGCTGGAGTATATCCAGTCACATTAATTGCATGTGTAGATGCTGAATCAGAGATGCATAAGCTTTTGCAAGTAAAACCTCACTTTATCCAGTGTCTGCTGAAGTGAGGCCTTGCTCATGAAAGCTTAAGCATCTCCGATTCAGTTAGTTTATAAGTTGCACCTCTACATTGCCTTCTACCTAAAGATACAATGCAATGACTTGCTAGTTCAGGACAACAATGTCTTTCTTGACCAACATATTTTTTTCAGAATCTCTCTCTCTCCTCAGTTGCAATGAATCCAAAAGGTGCCTCACATAGAAACTGCAGTTCCAAATGTTTCAAAATGATCACATTATATGTCATTCTCCCTACACAATAGGTAGCCATAGATGCAGGTAACTATGGACTGGAGCTTGCATTTTACCTGTATAATGACCACAGTACATTTCTTATGAAGATTGGCAGGGTTTTTATGTTCTCCCATCAGGGTCAGTATTCACCCACAGAATAAGATAATGCATTTTTGTTTTTGAAAGGCAGAATGAAGAAAACAAAAGATCCTTTCCTGTAGTAAGTAACCGAGTAGCAGCAGCTAGGGACCTGAGCCAGCTTGTTGTTCAGCTCCCTATGGATCATGTACAGACTTTGCTTTCACTTTTGCTGGGCCAAAGCCTAAGCAGCAGAAACTGCTTTTGCTGTATTTCCTTGTATATAATGCAAACTGCAATTTCCAGCAGCCTTTTTTGAAAAAAAAGAAAAAAGGCATGTGGTATGTGTAAGAAAATAAGGTTATTAAAACAACTTCTATTGGACAAAAGCGATTAAACACAGACAACTGTTAGAAAACTGGGGTTCATGTTAAAAGGATACAAATGAATTACACCAGCAATACCACATAGGCAGCTCTCTGAACCACAAAAAGCATTTAAATGAGCAAGATCTTTTTCAGATGTACAAAGTTTCTTACCAGCTTCTTGTAGCTTCTTCTCAATTTGGCTGCCGAACTCAGACTTTAAACGGAGGCCACTGACACTCTTACTTCTATGTAGATCAGATGTTTCTGCAATGACTCTTTGGATCCCGGGTGCTGTTTTTGTTAGCAGGACTCCCTGGATGCGTCTCTTGTGTGCACCACTCACTTCCCTTTCCATTTTGTGTTGTTTATACAGAGTACGCTCACAGGCTATTAAAATTTACCCATCAAGACCATGGTTTCTAAATCTTTTAGGACTTGATGTACTTTAATGAAGAAGAACAAAATCTTGACATGTACAAGATTCAGCACCTGATATTGTACCACGTTGTGGCATCATTTGTAAGAGCCAAAGTAACTGTGCCTCCCACTTGAAAGCTTTATATGTCTACATCATCAATATGTCACAAGAGTGCTGTTAAAGGACCATAACAATGTCTCTCCATCACTGAAACAACTGCTCCCCACATACTCCAAAAATGCAGGCTAAAGCCATGTGCACTGCTTTAAGAAGAGCTTGTTTCTCAGATATGTAGTTTTGCAGCCACACAGATCTAAGAAGTGATGATGGTCATGCAGGATTTTGTTGTCATTTCTTTTATAGAAGTGAGATAGTCAAGGACCTTTTTAAAACTCCATTACCAGACTGGATCCTTTCTGGTGCACTGGACATTAATACTAGAAAATGAGTGCATGCATATGTTCTTTACCTAGGATTTCTGGAGTTATTAGCAGACTGGATCATGAATGTATTACTTTGTTTTTCTGTTTAAAAAATTATTTGCATCTCTGAGCAGGGATACAGCACCAGGAAGCTAGTGTGAGAGAAGATAAAATTGCCTATTCTTACAAATTGCTCAGCATTACTCTGAGTTTTTAATTCTAGAAAACTGGAAAGACAAACAGGTGACCTATATGTTTCCCAGATTGTTTTGTGTGTTTGATTATCAGGTTATCAAGCAAACATTTGTGGCCAACCTCAAAAGTATTACATAAGGTAGCCAGAAGGTAGATGTTAATGCAAAAGAGCAGCTACAAAAGCTTTGCGTTTAATGTGCACTTCTCAACATTACTAATGCTAAAGATAGCTTACATTTTACTGTGAACATTTGGCTTTATAAACTTTTGTTAGGTTTCAAAACATGGCTGCATGAGTTTAGAAGAGCTTTCAGAGAGTCAGCAAGTAGATGGGAAAGAATGACTGGCTACCCCCTCATTTGCTGTAGGTTACAAAGCTGCCATTGTTCAGGTTCATAAGGGATTCTAGAACTCAAGGGTTCTAAGTCATGACCGGCGTTTGGAAGGGACCCAAGGACATTTGAACGTGGGAACTTGAAGAAGGGTGTATATTGTGCCCCGATTTATCTCCAGGGAAGTAAGAGCTGGTCTTTACCTAAAATGCAGACTTAGATCTGGATTTGCACGTGTTAAGATAAGAAGTCTCCTAGAGACTGCTTTAATCCAGGCCTCTATCAGCCACATTTATTTCCAACTGTTTTATAGCTAGTCACTCTTAGGACATTCATTTGCACTTTTCTGATTCTTCAGGATTTGCCATCCATCTTTGACAGTAGGGCATTAGAGAGAAGAGGAAAGACTAAGAAAGAGGATATGGGTCAGAAAGCCTGTCCCACCTCCTCTTGCCTTGCACTGGCCAACCTTGGTAGGCTGGAGGAGGGAGGGCAAACAGCATGATAAACTAGGTGCGAGTATCATGGCATGAAATAAAGCCATGGCAACAGGTCTGGGAAGCTGAACAGGGACTAGGAAATTTTGAAGCCACCTCAGAACAAAGATGGTGATAGACTAGAAGGGAGTCGAATCAACTCTGCTCATGTTCCTTGGTGCAGAAACTTAAAAGGTGCTGCTTATTCAGAGCTCTCAGGACTGAAGTTCCAGTTAAGTTCTGCATTCTTGCTAAGTAGAGGATCTGAGAGATTACAGCAATTTTACACAGAAATACAGTGGCAACAAATCACTAGACACCTGCAATGCAATCTTTTTCTTTCTTCTGCTGAACGGCAGAGATTGTGGTGTACCTGCCAAGACCACCACTGTACATTCAGCTATAGAGTATTTGCTAACAGCTCTTCAGAAGAGGAGATTGGGTCTGTTGTACTGAGTGGTGGTTTCTTGATCACCAGCTGGACTACTGCATGCATCCGAGTGTGTTCAGATTGTTTTCTAATTTCCATGCCAGATCCACCAATGGAATTGCAGTACTTACAGCTCAGCAAAGAAAGCCCTGTGGATTACACTCAATTCATAGAAATAGAGTTAATCAAATGCCAACAGGAATTAACTAGTTGTTTTGAAGGTGAATGTTAGAACAAACACGTGTTTAACAGATTAAATTTTAAAAACATCACTGGTATGGGTGCATCTTGCTGAATGTCTCGGTGCTACAACAGCCACCTAGTCTTTTCTTTAAATTTGGATTAGAAATACATTATTTTTCAGAAATAAAACATTTCATTTAATTGGCAAGTGGAACACACATTACAAGTGGTTAGTACTTTATATAAACAGAATATTAAGTTATGAACACATGTTAAAAATTGCAGTTCTATGGCAGCCAACAGCTGAGTCAAATTCATTTTCTGCAACACTTTAATACTTTCCCTTCTCCATTCTTCCTGGTGACAATGAATAAGAGGACCATTGATTATCTGTTAGAATCCTGGTCTACAATATTTTCAGTCAAAACAAAGAAATCTGATTCCTAACACCAACACTAACAAACAGAACTTTCAAAATAAATTGGCCAATGTATACACTCCAAATGCAGTGCAGATACTGCTGAAGATTCATTGTGTAACACTCTAGGCAAAGATATTGATTATCTTCACATTACTCTTTTCTGGTCTAATTCAGAAACGTAAGACCCATGAACTCCATGACATTCCATGGGTTTCTGAGATATCAAAGCCATACACTTTATTGAATCAGAACCTTACAGACAAAAGGTTTATGGCATACAACTAAAAAGCATACATAAATATATCTTATAATTAGCAGACCTTCATGTCCCTCCTTAACAACTTTTGTTGGTATTAATGAGATACACAGTTCATTCCACTTTCTCTACGCACAAAACATTAACCATCATGTATGCTAACATACTGAAGTTTAAGTTACCTTTAGTAAAACTCTATTTAAAATTTAAAAACAATATTTTAAAACATGCTTGGAAAAAGTATAAAACTATACACCAAAAATAAAGTGGTGCTAGGGCAGTGTAGATTTCACCCATGAAATATCATTCAATAGAAAAGCCATTTTCCTAGCATTAGGTTTAGGAGTCCGAGTATCTCAGTTGTTAGGTATGGTGCCCTAACACAATCCTCCTTCTGTCATTTTGAAAAATCAGAACAAATTGTTCAGTATCTCTTCAAATTGGCACTTCAGATACAGCCACTGAAATCATATTGTGACAAGACTGTATACAAATAGGATAGCATTGACATTAGTTCAATTTTACCAACCTAACTTGTTTCAGTTAATTACAGCACCAAGGTTTAGTATTGAAGGGAGAGAAGTCTACTCAGTGTCTTTGTAGAAACAACTTTGTATCTCAAAAATATCAAGTGTACCATTCACATCTGGATTTCTATTAAAAACTGTGCATTCTTAACAAAAGTTATGCTGCTGTAAAAACAAGAGGCCTGCTCCTTGATGTACTCGTGATAATACAAGCTGCAATGTGAGGGACTACACCAAAAAGGATGGATCTTCTTTCACTTCCTTTTTAAATGTAGGCATTAAAAGCAACGTGTTATTAAGCTTTTCCTAAGAGAGCGTAATGCAGATGTGTGGCATAATATACAAGTAACCAGGAACAAAAAACCAGTAACAAACCATTTTAGAAAATGCTGCAAAGCAGCAGCTTACTTGGTTTCTGTAACATAAGGGATAGTTGCAAAATGAAGTCCACGCACCTGATCATTGAACTGATCACTAGATTCCAAGAAACCAAAGCATATTTAAAAACACACGACAACAACTGCCTAGAAGGCAGAGTTCCATCATCTGTAGATAACCAGATGAATAAAGTGCATAGCAACTATTATAACAGTTCTTGGAGAGAGAATAACACACTTAGCAAGACACAGAGTTTGTAAGCTTGCGCTTGTTATCTACACTGTGCTACATGTGGTTTCCCTTCTTTAAGCTTTTTAAGCTTCAGTGATTCATCCTTCAGCATCATCCTGACACCTCCTTTACGCTTCAAATGGAATGTGCTGAGATTTCGGACTGCTGCCTGATGTAGCTCTGAAAACTCTTGTCTCCAATAGGATGTTCCCTAAAAAGGGAAAAAAGTTAAAGAAAAGTTACATATGTGCCACCCTGCTTATTGGGAAAAAATACTGATTCTTCTAAAGTACCTATTTACTCAAATCTAAGACAACCTTCAATTTAAGATGACTCCCCAGTAACTAGATTCTATGTTTGGGAAACATACATTTATTATAATTTCCCCTGTATATAATCTAATTATTATTGGAGGGTCATCTAATTCATTTCCATATTGCTGCAGGGGGGCAGGCAGTGGGGGGTAAGTGATGGCAGGGCAGTCAAGCAGCTTGCCCCCTGCTTGTGTCCATCTTCCTGCCACCTCTGTCTCCTGCCTGCGGCACCCCCAACCTTAGGCCTCCTTTTCCCCTCCTTACCTCCCCAGCCTCTGCAACCCCCTCCTCCCCCCTTGACCCCACCAGCAGGCTCCATCCCTGTTCCAGCCTGAGGCCATGGTCAATGTCCTAGGATGCAGCATGGAACAGTACCTGCTGGCATGGAGAAAAATAAGGGGGGGCAGGGAAGAGGAGAGAAACAGGCAGGACAGCAGAGGTGACATGCAGGGGAAGATGATGGGATGCAGAGGCAGTGTGTGGGGAGGGGGCAGGAGGGGGGAAACACAGGCAACAGCTGCAGCTATGGCCACGGTAGGGGCTGAAGCTTGAGCCACAACAGCCACTTGCCCTACTTCCCCATCACCTTCTTATTCAATTCTAAGATGAGAGGCTTCCCCCTATATTAAAGGAGGGGGCCATATCTTATAATCGAGTAATATGGTAATAGATGTTGCAGATTAAAGGAAATTTTACTTACAATTGAAATACACAAAATTAATTCTTAAATATTTGCATCTTCTGAGCAAATATCTGATGGGCATAGAATCACTTTTTCGTACTAGTGCTACAAAGTTTCCATTATTAATATATTTTTCCTCAAACACCTGTTACCAATCATACTACCTTTGAAAAAAAAAAGCAAGCATTTTATTTGTAAACTGTTAAAAAAAAAAGAAATACATTAACCCTAATCAAAACATTACATGTAGCTGTACTGCAGGATGTTTCCCACCATGAATAGTTTTGAAAACTGGGGAGTAAGCAAATGAAATACTATTTTATAGAGGTATTGCACAATCCATACTTACTGGCTTCCATATTTTGTCTTTTTGAATTTATCCCTCTTGTACTGAGCATGTTCTTGTTCTAAAGTCACAACGTCTTCTATGATTTGCTTTAGTGTTTTATACGTTTCCTTAGGGTCATCAATGACAAATGTTGAATACTCTTCCTGCTCTGGCCCATCATACACGGATTTGCTACCACAAGCCTCTGCAAAGACAAGTCATCAAGTTTACAGGAAAAGCCCCAAACCTGAAAAGGGGAGACTGTAGAAAACCATCCATCTGCAGATTACATGAGCCAATAAATCTCATTTTGCTGACAATTAGAAACTCAAACTTTTAATAAGGGTTCAACTTGCATTAGGAACTAACTATTACTGGTTAAGAAGCAAACTGCATTATGTTCACGAAAAACAACTACAAATCAAATTGTGACTCTTTTAAAAAGAGTAATGACTAAAATTGATTTACAGGGTGGGTAACTCCTAAATATGTTTTGCAATGCTACTGAAAAAGGACTGGAGAACAAACAAAAGTTAAAATAGAATCAATACAACCCCAAACATTCACTTGTTATGCTACTATGTGGTTGGGGGGCAGGACAACTGGCTAAAGCAACTGGTTATATGAATCTGTCAAGTGCCTTTGCTTTCAACTGTGTTTTGTTACAAAGCAGGAAATAAATCTCTCACTTTACCTCTGTATCATTGGCTTTCTAGATTTTCTACTGTTTCAGTCTCTGCTTCTAAACTACCATTCCTTGCTGAACTGCCTGTGTCAGAAACTTCATCTCCTTCCCATAACTGAAACTAGATGCTTCTTCTGGCCATGCCAACTCAGAAGACCAGGGGGAGGGGGCATTGGGAGAGACGGGCGTGAGGAGAGGCAGCTCGGAAGTGGTAGGAGATCTTAGGTTCACATAACTGTGTGGTAGCCAAAAGTGGATTAAAGGTCTTTCCAGTCTGTATGTTTGACACCACTGGCTTATATCATATTATAAAATAAAGTACTATTTAAAGCTTAGCACTGCAGGGAAGGTTTCCCTGCCACACCCCGTGCTGAATTAGGATCTCTAGTTTGGCATGTTATACTGCAGAATGCTTTTCTGATTTGCCTAGAAGCACTAGCTTCCTCTGCTCTTATGTCTTTGTACTTCTATCCCTCATTCCATATCTCCCCTTCACCCTCACTAACATGCATTTTCCAGTTTTCCAACCCCATTTTGCTTTTTATTTTTAAACATTCATGGAGTCAGGTTTCACTGATACACATAAAGCAGTTGAGGTGAAGAAACTGTTTGGATCCAGTATGCTCTATGGAATTGAATCAGAGGCATGCACATGGTTTCTAGTAATACAAAACCTTGTTCCCGCTGAAATCTCAGCTTGACCATTGCTTCTTTACTGGATCAGTAAACTTCTAGCTAATGCACACTTTAACTTGTCAATTCAGAGCATGCAAACTATGCTCTTCAACTATTTTAGGATCCTCTGGTTGAGACCTTATCTCAAACAACTGTTTAATATGTGCAAATAACTTTTATATAGATTATGAGCTTGCACTGTGCACCAAAAATAAGTCTCACAACTTTTTCTGTTGCCTGAAGGCAGTTAATGAATGACAACACACTGGTACACAAACATGCGTCTGTGGAGCTGGTCTAGATTCATCTGAAGCATAAAGTAACTCAAACTAAATAATTTTCTTATTTGGTCCCCACCTTGCATTTTCTCCAATTTTGGCATATACAAGTTGAAGAGGGAGTATATGCGTTCAGTTTCTCGATCTCCATCTATGTCTAGCTGTATATTTGCTGGTAGGCCACTATAAAAAAAGGATAGAAACAGGATGGTTCAAGACTAGTTTAAAAAGTCTCATGTTTCACATTCCTAAGACAGACCTGCCTGACTGATGATAGTTCAAATTCCCTTTGCACTGCCTATTCAGTACACCTGATATTGGACTAAGAAGAGAAGACTTGGTAAAGAGCATAGGTCACATTGTTGAAACAATGAGATAGACTGAGAAGATAGCTATGTCTCTGTTCAAATCCTGGCTTCTAGGGCCAACAGCTACTGATCTATTGGCTCTGTGAGGATGACAGCTGTCCTTTAGGAACTAAACTGAGACCCTCAACTGACTCCATACAGCCTATGGAAAGCCCTACAAGCAGGAATGATACTCAGTCACAATCAATTTGAACTTAGCTTGAAATGCAAGTCTAGAGAGAAGTAAAAGGTTGCTATCTTCAGTCTAAATAAACTTGCAAGCAAGTATCAGAAAGAAGTCTGTCTGAATTAGAGCCCCAAATCTTAACTATTAAAACTGTGTACAATTCAGACATACAGTACATCATCCTGTACTGCTAGACTGCTATTGCTGCCCCATGCCCAAGAAAACAGATAATTTTGGCCAGGATCTGTAGAGAGAAATTGAGTTAGGAATGAGAAGACAATGATTTGGTTGATGTGTGACAAGTTTTTTACTGTCCAAACCCAGAAGTGCCTTGGCTGCTTCCACACACTCATGAATATTATGCCGTTGAGAATTATTCTGCATTGATTTATCACATCCATACCAAAATCCAGAGCAAGCAGCAGTTGACCGGTCCTTACCCAGTGCAGGGGGTACAGCCAGGAGCATTATCTGCAGTAGCCTTACAGCACAGCCAGTGCCCATTGAGGTATGCAGAAGGGTGATAAACTGTGAGGCGTTTCTTGTTGCATTGGCTAACTTTGGTGAGGATATCAATCCAGTCCTTGGCCTCAACACAGTTATTTGCCTGAATGTACAGGACTCTTTCAGGCTGAATCACTTGGAACATCTGAAAAAAGGAAGCAAGCCACAGACTGAATTATCAGCTTGTTTTAACTGAACACAACAGTCAAATTAGAAGATCAGCCAGTAAAGGAAAAAGTGTTTTAATAGAATAAACTTCCAGTGTACCAAAAGGTGCAGTGCACCAGTCAGCATATTTCCCGAGGAACATGCAAGGGATTTTTTTTTTTTAATTTTAGGTTACAGGACGAATCCCAAAGCAGCAGCAAGTCCTATTAAACACATGCAGATCTATGCATTGCCAGATTCCATCTTTAGGTTAAACAGCAAAGCCTAACACAGCATGCAACAGGCTAGCCCTGTTCCTGCAGGAGACCATATACAAACTACTAAAATTAACTTGCTTGTTGGGCTCGAAGTAGGCTTTGCAGATGGCCTTGGAGATGCTATTTTAATAAGACTGCAGGCTCCAGCTTTTGGAAGTCTGACAGAAAACACATGGAGTGCTGAAAGGAAATGCTGTTCAAGGGAGGACGGAGAGGTCATGTTTGGACCAGCCTTCCGGACAAATTTGCTTTAACGCTATCATACATTATTTCATCACACGCTTTGTTTGGATTTTCTTTTTATAACCATCCATGCCTAACAAATGTAGCTTCTAAAAATAACAAGAAAGAAATAGCAACTGTGTTTTCTGTGCCTACTTAGTGGTGGATTAGTTGCACAAATAATTAAGCATTTGTAGTATTTTAATGCTTAGATTAATCAAGCCTGAGTACCCATGGTGATAGATGAACAGGCCCTGCCCCAAACAGTTTACAATCTAAGAATCAAAGCCAGTGATTCAATTGTTTTTATGCCCTTCCTGCCTCATCCAAAGGCTAAGTATCAAAGCATTTCCCTTCACCTGATTAACTGATACCTGCTAATTTGCAAAGGATTAATTGTGGTAGAAGGTAATGATTTAACTGTAGCACTGGAAAGGCAAAACAAAGTAGATTACATAATTTTTCCAAATGTCACTGGTTTTCATTTCTATTGTGTCCTCCTGAGTGTCCTCCCCACCCTCATTTAAATATGCACATCACTGTTTGTACATGACTTTGAAGAAAAACCCTTATACTATGCTGGAGAAGTAATAACACTCAGCAGATACAACTGGCCTCCTAGTATTACTTTCTACCCCCCAGCTCTTCTGGTTTTTTTTGTTTTTTTTAAGTATAAATTCACTTTTATGCATTTTAATCAAACAAATCTTTCTCCTGAATTTAATACCTCTGAGGATCAAGAACAGAAGTCATTTAAAGCAAGTTCCCCTGAATGTATATAGGATCACTATTACCCTTTATTACACTATAAAGTATATGCTCTTGGAAATTGAGTGGGAATATACTTTCTAATTCACAAGTGGACCTTTTCACTTAAATTAAGGCAGAGGGAAAACTGCCCTTGACTTTCTCTGTATTGGGTATTTTTATTCTAGTACCAGACCTCGGTCAAAATGATGCCAGATTAATAACTAGTACTGTGGTGATGTGGTAGTATCACTTTTTTTTAAACTTCCCAGGATAAAACTGGTAATTTGGGGTGAAAGGAACAAAGCAGGGAACTATCTAGAGCATGCAGTTGAACCTCTTCAATCCAAAAAACTGCAGGAAAGAGAATTTTAACACTTTGCTTGAGTTAATGGAGTCCTGTACATTACAACAAAGTAACAGATTTAAGGGATATGCAGTTGCGTAAGGGGATACCAGTCCTAAGTGAACTAACACATGACAACTGTTACTGAGAAGCCAACAGTTAAGCCAAGAATTTCAAGTGATTGCAAGACCTTTTCATTCTCAAAAAACACCAGACAGCAGTTGCTCTTTAAGCAATGTTCTCAAAAGACCAAGATGGTATTTGTGTTGGGGAAAAAAAAAGCAGCACATTAACTCTGCAAAGCCAACATAATTGAAGGCTTGTCTTCATGGCAGTGTTAAGTTGAGTTACATGTCAAGTGTTGGCCCTAACTCAAGTCCTGTCTACACACAAAAACCCCTTAATTCAAGCATGTATCTGATTTTAACTTGAATGGGCTGGTCTGTCAGGAAAGGGAAGGCTGCAGCTTAACTGTATTCAACCCAGAAGCTGCCAGCATCCTCGGTATAGCTTGGAAATTATTTTGTAGCATGACTTCTCACAATTAATTCATGAGGTCCAGTAAACTATGCAGGGAAGACATTCCCTTACGGAGCTGAAGTCTACTCCATCTTGTTACAAACACCAGCAGACAGACTGAGAAATGCTATATTTCTCATGTTATAAACAGAGAAATACCATTGAGTCAAGTGCAGGACTTCACTTTACTTGGTCCATCAGATACCATCACAAAAGTTCAGTATCTGGTCAAAGCCTGAACATTAAGCATCTTGGTCTCAGAAGCTGAACAGTACCCATCTTGGTCTCAGAAGCTGTGCAACTGCAGAAATGGGGAGGGACATAAGATACTAAAAGCTGAAATCCATGACAATTTCTGTATAAAAACCTGTTTTAGGTGATAAGTAGAGACAGAAGAATTAAAAACCTCTCAGGTCTGTACAGTGGGAATCACAGGACCTGACCTGGCTTTTTCCTGTTCTGCTGCCCCTGTTTCAACACTCCTGAAAAATCACATTTCTGGGGTTTTTTTTCACCAGACAGTATCCATGGCAGACATGAATATAGGATGAAGTGCTTTGCTTATGTACAGGCTACAATTGTCTCAGTTGCTTTTAGTAAGTTTCTTGATTTCTTGCAAAAAAACAATATTTCAGAGAAACAGATAAAATGTTACCTATGGAATATCATTCCCTCCTGGAGATATCGCCTCATGGGGGTTAAAGATAGGATGATTAACACCTCTGTTCTTACCTAGGGGCCAATAACTCTCTCTCAACCACTTCTCCCATGAACCTGTATGCTGTCCCCTCTGTGCAAGTAACAGGGTGCATCATGAGACTCCTTGAGTTTCATTTTCATGACTTCTAGTATTTTTGTGTCAAAACTGTAGCCTCTCTTGTATGAAATGTGGCCATCCCATATGTGAGGCAGCAGAAATTTCATACCATATCAGTATGCTGGTGTATTATAAAAGTTATGTTGGTATGGGTATTGGAACACTATTCTTGCTTACACATACTATTATACTTATTGCTTCTGCATAATTTCTGTATTTTCAGAAGTTATTCTAACTGGTAGATTATTGCAAGATCACACGTTCCTTCAAAATATTTCAGTCGTTAATTCCTTCCCATGTCTCAGGTGCTAGACTGCTGAAAGGGCAGACAGTGAGGTATCTTCACTACACCAAACTACACATAGCCTAGATTGGAGTGGGTGCTGCAGATAACTAAACCCCAGTACTGCTGACAAGGCTCCATTAAGAATCTGAATGGGCAGTACTTTTGGAAATCCATGCTACTATATACAGAACACCCAGCTGTGGTTGTACATCTTTCAGTGGAAATCCAACACTGGTTACAAAAGGGAAAAAGTTGATTTGGTGGTGGCATAGGATCCTGAGAAATTAAATAAATGAAAAATGAATATGACCTACTTACATTTTTCATTTTAAAGGACTCCTCCTCCAATTTCTCCACAGCCAGAATGTTTTCTATTGGAATGCTACACAGAGGATGATCACCTGCAGCAAACAATCACAAACAGAAGCCATATAATTGCTCATGGCTTCACTCTACCCTACCCAAAGCCCTGATTTGATTTCTAGGAAGGAAAAGGTCAGTGTGGCTGCAAAGAAACTAGCTCAGCAGGGTTTACTAGTAGGTCTTCAAGGGCTCAGTGTTGCAGCTAAATGCAGAGATGAAATTAAGGCAATGTGTCTTGCCAGCCAACCTCTTAAAAAAAATTAAATAATTCAGCAGGGCAAAGTATTTCCTTTTAGGAAGTGGCAGAGAAGAAAATCACTCTCCTCAACTCTTGTGACAGAGGATGATGGTAATGAGGTAAGACCTCAAAGACAAGACAGTGAGAGTTAAGTAATCTAAAAAATTACTGAGATCCTCCAGGCTCTGCTAAGCCCTATTGCTTCCTCATCACGTATGATAATTGTTCTCTATGGAACAGGTAAATCTAATCTAGCTGGAAGGTCCCAAAATAATCTCACCTACTAGTAAGAATATTAATGAACAAATATTTGCAAATTCAAAGCATGTGCTCAAGCCCTGAGCTGCTCCAGTCACTTGAACAAATGGACCTAATTAACAAAAGATAGTAAAGAGAAACTTGCTTCCAGGAATCCAGTAAATGAGTGATAATGAAAGCAAGAATAAGAGAATTAATCTATTTGTTCTCAAAAGAACAAATCATAAAACAAAAGCCCAATAAAAACAAAACAACAAGATAACAAATGAAAACCAACAGTACGCTAGTAGTTGCATGTAAATAATTAAGCTGCATCCAGTACATTTAAAACATTTAAACTTTATCTGAGTGAAATATCAAACACCAACAAATGAGGAAATTCTGTGAACTGCAGTTGGATTTCTTCCACAAGGCTAAATTTGTGTATAGTGGCCATTGGTAGTATTTCTCCCCCCCCCTCACCCCCCCCTCCCCCGCATGAAAAGCAATTTATATTAATTTATTCCTTTAACAAGGGTAGGGTGTGTAACAAAGCTGAACAACCACTGCAGAGTCTGAGAAGTTCCATTCAAACTTTTAAAACAGCCTTACTTTTGAGTATTAACACTGTATTCAAAATTTTATCTATAAATTAATGCTCCCATATCAAGTTTGCCAGACTTGAGATAGAAGAATGCAAATCAAAATCTAGCCCTTAACTTGTCTGTTACACAAGTGCACATACACAGCATATGTTAACAGAGAAGGTACTTTAGAGATTTAATCAATAAATGTACCCCAACAAGCACAGTGCTTTAATTAGGAGGTGTCACGGATATGGCTGCAGGCCATATTTGACCCATGCAGCCCTATCATCCAGCTCCCAGTGCTGCCCGTGCATCTCAGAGTTGATTCACAGGCAGCATGTGGGGTATGCTGGATGGGTCCATAAACTCCAGGTTGTCTTGGAGTGGTGGAGTCCACCATATGCAGCACAGCCTTGGAGCATTCACGGCAGGACCTCACAATATATGGCACCCACTCCAGGACACATGGTAGATCTAGCATGCAGGGCTGGCCTGTAGGTACCATTCAGTCCATGTATGAACTCTGTACCACTCATCCAGCCCATGGAACTGGATGAGTTTGCCGCCTTGACTTTAATTCATATAGTTCAGTTCACTGCATCTGCCCTTTATCAAATGATTGATATTAAGAACAGAGAGAAAGGGAAGTGAAGGGAAATGTGAACTTAAATTCACTGAATCTGCTCAAAAACAATGCACAGACAAACTATTTTTATAGCTGCAGACACAGAGGAAGAAACTTTCTTTTTAAATATACTGTAAGTAGTAGTTTATGATGAACCCTTTCAATAGTATTCTTTCAATTCTAACACAATCATTTACCTTTTAATCCCTGCTTTTATCAACATAAAAGTTAGAAAGTAAAGAGGCAAACCTTTGTTACCTTTACTTTTCTGATAGGTAAATTCATGGTTAGTCAAACGGAACCATCTTTTCTTGAAGTTTTTCATACCAAAGCGTTTTCTACCTTGAGCTCTTTTGATCATGAACCTGTTGCAAACGACATAACAGTTTGTACATAAATGCACTGTATAACAATATCCCATTGTCAAATCCAAGAAAACACACACAATACCTGCAACATGTGGGGCTTTAACTTGACTACAAAGAAAGGGCAAGGTTTTGTGGGCTTAAAGGCTAGGTACAGACATTCAAAAAGTCTGAGGCAGAATTAATCTAAGTTACACAGTTTTCTGTAAGTGATGCAGTATAGATTGGTAATTCGCCAATCTAACACACTCACACTTGGGTTATAGTGGGGGGAGCAAATGTTAGAGCAGGTTCCACCATTTTTAAACCAGTTTCTGGGCATGTCTACATGTGCTTAAAGTTATTAGTTCAGCCTGTCCTTTTTTTTGCTAGGCTCAACACAGTGGAAGACCTTTTTCTTGCTGCACAACTTAAACAGAAAGTTGATTTAATTGGGTGACTTGCACTTTAGATTCTTGCCTAGACTGCCACTTAATTGGTTAAAAAAAATCCTTGTATCTAGGCTAAGAAAAAGGGCTAAAGTTGGCTAGCTCATGTTCACTAAGCCTGACCTAATGCTATTGCTATTGATCCTTAGAGCTTTACACAGTTGCTAAAATGAATAGGGCCTCTTTAGTGCAGGGATTGTCCTGATGTGCTATAATCACTCCCATGATCTATTAATATAAAACTCTGAATGCTGTGTAACTCTTTCCAATTAACAGACTAGTGCTGCAGTCAAGAAATCTCCATTTTCTATCACAATGCAAATTAATCTGTTAGAAGTTGCTAGCTTTTCCATTTATCAAGTTTCTCTTTGTAATCTCAGGTAGAAATTAATTTAACAAAGAACTATATTATAATTCCTGCATGTCTAACTGCTAAATTATCACACAGGTTACAAGGTAGCTTGAACATTCTGACAGCAATTTCATAATGGTCTACATAACCATTAGTGAAAAATACAAATGAGAGGGAATGTTTCATGAATAGCTACTTTATATATCATACCAGTGGATTCATTGCCACAGTGTATTAAATTGGATAAGAGAACAGAGAAAGTAAAAACTACTTGCTATAAATGTAGTTTTTAAAATCAGCAGGAAGTACTGTGCAGCACAGAGAATATACACAAAATGGAACTAGAACACACTGAGAAACTGGAACTTTGGAATCTCCTTTCCTGATGCTCCATCCTGTTAGAAACAACTGGACTGTGTCAGATTGAGCCCCAGGTCCTGAGACATGGAGACCAGAATCAAATGAAGCCTTCCTGCCACAAAACATTTCAATGTTGATGCCCTCTTGCCACTGCACTATGCATGGGATTGCCCTGGTCCCTAAAACAGTGCATTGTGACTCTAAACTTCTTGAGGCAGAGTCATAGTATAGTTAGAATATGGCAGGGTTGGATTTCTCTCTTAGGCCCCTGCTACATTACATTATATTACACATATAATGAGCTAATGATGCGACAAATTTAGACTGGCCACACATGTAAAGTAAGACCTGCTACAAGTGCAAAGCAATTATGACAGTTCTTCTTTGGCAAATCACCCACAGTTAAGGATGGTTGTTTTATCCATGTAGCTGAAGATGGCTGATAGGGCCTATCCGGAATTGACAGACTCAACAATGGCTCGGCCATGTTTCTGTGTGGGGTAGGTGGTGCTGGATTCTTGTTTTGGTCTGCAACATGTTGATTCTACCGTTCCTGCTTTTCCATCTCCTGTTGCTATCATGAGGTTTCAAAGTACAGACTTTCCAGCAGCAGAAGACTCTTCCTCCATTTGGGGTGGTCCTGGGTGACAGTCTCCCATGAGTTGATACTGATATTGGATTTTAAGTTGGCCTTTAGGACATATTTGAAGTACTTTTTGTGCCCTCCTCTTAAGCCTACGTTTTTGTTGAGCTGAGGGAATAAACTTGATTCAGGAGTCTGGGAACATCCGGATGACATAGCCAGCCTAACAAAATTTATGTCGGATGATCATCACCTCAGTACTCATGGTGTTTGCTTGCAGGAAGATGCTAACATTGGTGCATCTGCCTTCCCACTGGATTCAGATGATCTCCCACTTGCAGCATTGATGGAACTTCTCCAACAACTTCAGATGTCTCCTGTAGTTGTCCAGGTCTCAGGTCTATATAGCAAGGTGGGGATCATGACTGCTTGGATAAACCATAAGCTTGGTTTCAGATTTGACGTTGCAATCTTCGAACGCCCACTTCAGGTGCCCAAAAGCTACACTTGTGGCAATGCTGGATTTCTTTGTTGACATCAGCCTTCTGTGAGAGATGGCTTCTGAAGTACAGGAAATACTCAGTCTTCTCCAAAGTCTCACAATGGATCTGGATTACTGGAGCTCAGGACTGGTTCATTAGGAGCTTGCTGGTGAATGACTTTAGTTCTTTGAATGTTAAACATCAGTCCCACTTTCTTGTATGCCTCAGTAAAGATGTCAACAATTGCCTGAAGGTTGACTAATGAGTGAGCACACACTACAGCATTATCGCTGTACTGGAGCTCAATGACTGAAGTCAGGGTGGTCTTGGTTTTGCGTTAGAGTCAGCTGAGATCAAACAATTTACCACCCATTTGGTAGTTTAGCTCCACTGCGTCTGGAAGCTTGTTGGTGGTCAGATGTAGCATCACAGCATGGGATATTGAGAAGTGCGTTGGAGTGATGACAGCCTTGCTTATCTTCCATTTTAACCTAGAAGGAATCTGTGATAGATCCATTACTGACAATCACAGCTCACATACCATCATGGAGCAGGCAGAAAATGGTGACAAATTCTGGTGGGCATCCATACTTCAGAAGGATCCTCCACAACACTTCTCAGCTGACAGAATTAAAAGCTTGTATGAGGTCAAAGGTGACCACGTAGAGAGGCTTATGTTGTCTCCAGCATTTCTCCTGCAGCTAGTGAGCTATGAAGTTGTGCATGCCCTAAACCCACACAGATTCCAGGAGGAGCTCTTCAGCAAGTGGAAGGAGATGGTTCAGGAGGGTTCTCACAATGATCTTCTCTGTGATAGGCAGCAACGTAATCTTTCTGTAGTTTCCACAGTTGGACTCGTTTCCCTTCTTGAAGACTCACAATCATGGCATCTCTGAGGTCTCTTGGATTTCCTCATCATTCCAGATCCTTAAAATGAGGGCATGAAGCAGTGATGTGAGCTCCATGGCTCCTTGTTTGAAGATTTAAGTGGAGATTCCGTCCACTTCATGTGCCTTGTTGTTTTTCATCTGCTCAATGGCTTTCCTTACCTCATCAAGAGTTGAAGGGTTCCAATTCTGATCATCTCTGACTGGGTGCTGCAGGATGGAGCTGAGGATACTCTCATCAAAAGCAGAGTCTCAACTGAGATGATCTTCAGAACACTCCTTCTGATGGGCATTGATGGCTCCTCTTTCCAGGTTTTCTCCATCCTTAGGTCTCAAGGGGGTTAGCCCCCAAGTGCTTAGACCATCAATGGCTTTGGTGACACTGAAGAAAACATGCATATCGTGCATTTCAGCAAGATGCTGAATCTACTTATCCTTGTCTTCCCATTATTTTTTTTCATATTGCAGGGCCTCCTTTGGACCTCTGCTTTGGCTTGTTTCAGATTCAATTTCTTTTGCTTGAAGTTGGTGTTGTTTTGTCAAGCACAGAAGGCCTTGTGCCTGTGATCAATCAACTCTTGGATCTCCTGGTCATTCTCATTCTCATCAAACCAGTCTTGATGTTTCCTGGTACAGAATCCAAGGGTCTCTTCACAGGTGCTGATGATGGTGGCTTTGAGGGCACCCCACATGCTGTTGATATTCTCCTATTGCTATTGGGTCACCAAAGGGCTTGAAGAATGTGCTGGAAAAACTGTTTTCATGGAAGATGCCTGTGCATGACTTCCTTTACTGTGGAGAAGCTGCTGTACATCAGCTTCCACATGGCTCTTGACAGAATGGGACCTTGATCTAATGGTAAAGAGACCAAGATATCTGGAGGTATCACTCAGCTGCAGCCTTCATTCACCATCACAGACATTGAGATAATAACATCTTTGTCCACCTGCTCTGCTGTTGAGGGCTTGTAGACCCATGACTGGGGGCTGGGCAGACTTATTATAGTGGCGACCTATACTCAACATGTCACAGCACCATCAAAGGATATATGTGGCTTTTTAAGAGAGAAACCACTGCCACCTGCTGTCCTCACCACATCCTGGTGGTGCTGCCACTGCTTGGTCTGCATCTATTTATTTGTCAGAGTTACCTCTACTTATTTCACAGCTAACCTTTCCTGAAGGCCATTTTGCTATCTGCCACCTGTGGATGTGCTGGGTAGTAGTACAGGTCTGCCCTACAGATCACACAGTTAACTGGTAAATTGTGCAATAAATTTAGACCAGCCATACATGCAAAGTAATAATCACAACATAAAAAAATCCAGCTGTAAAAAGAGCCAACCAGCTACAAAGTTAGTGCTTGAAAATGTGTAACAACTCTATAGTTGCTTTCTATCCAGCTTTAATTTCAATATGTAGCAGAGCTCTTATAGAACTAACTAAACCATAGATGCATAGTATAAGCAGTGGGCTTACTTCATCCAATGCAGTCAGAAAGTAATCCTGTTGCTTACAAAAGCTTATGCTATGCATGTCTGATTTAGTTAGTCTATAAAGTTCTGCCTAACTTCAGTCTAACACAGCTAACTACCTGTCATAGTTGGAACATATCATTTAAACTGTACACTTCCAGAGTTATATAATTGTTATGACTGATAACAACTGTCTGTTACTATGAAGTCTGGGCAATAACTGTTTCATCCCAGTCTTGCATCTTGGATCGCATTAGAAAAATGTAATGGAACTATTTTTAGCTGTGGTTCCAGACCTCATAAGACAGAGCCCTTCAATGTTTTGTTACTAGAATTTCCAAAGGGACTTGGCTATCTACACTGAATAATCAACTGCTCATTAGGCTCTTCTTTTCGTGTGACATCTTTAAAAGTGACCAATGAGCACATGCTGGGTGCATCTATATGTTCATTAACGCACTTTAGGTAATATGCATTAAATCTAGTACCCTCCATTGTGAGGTACTAGAAAAATGTGCATTAGCTTATTTTAATGTGCATTATCTGAAGAGCATGGCTTTTTTGTGATGCTTTAATGTGTATTAAGATAGGCTAATGTGCATTAAAGCACATAAGTAGAGGCATTGTTTTAAAAAATCCATTCCCTTTTAGAAATCTATGCTCAATATTCTGAAACTGACAGCACATTTCTAATCAAATTCACCCTACTTAATTTAAAACTATACCTTTGATAGCCTATCAGAAGCACCGTGAAATTTTTGGGCTTCCACAATTGTGGAAACAAAACAGAACATTGTGGGCATTTTTACACATGCAGCTGCAGCACCAGGCACTTTGAAAAGTGCCCGGCGCTGCATTGGTTGCAGTTGTATAAGCAGCAAAATGTGCATCGGTGCTGAGAACATGGCGGTGGGCACACTTCTGAACTAACACGCATAGAAAACATTTTAGTTCAAAAGAGCGTCGCTGCCATTTTCTGTCTGTGGATGGGCGTTTCACTGATTATACAACTGTACATGGTGCTGCGCAGTTTGCATCAGCTTGCATGCAGAGCAGACTTGATTAATCGAGTCTATTCTGAAGCAGTGGATCTCTGGCACACTGTGGGACAAAAAGGTACATCTATAAATGTCTTGTGCTTTTATTTCCCGGGTAAGCAGGTGAAAAGCAACAAGCACCACAAGCAATTTTAAGAACAATTTAAAGGATTTTCTTGTTCCTCATACTTGTGTAACATTTGGGCTGTTGGTCTGAACAAGTGGGCAAGAAACAAGAGAAAAGCATTCTGAGATCAAACTCATTTCCAGGTGAGTTGGCTGAAGAGACTTATTATTCTTCCCTTTTTGAGGTAGATTTGAATTAGAATCTATTTCAGCTTTGTTTGGGAATGTGGATATGAATATCTTTCTGGCACATGAGGATAGGAATGAACAATTCCAATTCTTTTCCGTTTGGAAAGAATCAGACAACTATTTGTTGAACAGTGATAACATGCTCAGAGACAGCAAAGAGCAAGCTGGCAGTTACCTCACTGGGGTACTGCATGTCCATTTGAATGTGCACATCCCATACATAGAGATCTTTTTTCTTTTGATAAAAAGTAGACTAAGCCAACAAAACAAAAAGCATAGTAAATGCAAACAAACTCCACTGACCAGCCAAGCAATTGTTCTGGAAAAGAATCAAACTAAGGGAGTCCAAGAGAGGTTGGGTTACAAAAAGGTAAAGCATGACAATTATGTGACAGGGTGGGGAAATTAAACAGCTGAAGTTGATACTTTAACCTTGAGAACAATTTACTTGTATGCTACTGAAGCAGTGCTTAGAAAAATGTATTTTGACATCTTACTCGCTTGCAATAAGGTCTTAGGAATTTGTGCACTGAATATTAAGTGAATTCCAGAAGTCAGAGCCTCTGCCTACAGGTAAAAGTCACTTTTATTCTCTGTGTTCAGCAACTTCCTTGATTCTTTGTTTTCTTGTAAGGAGTTCTACACTATTAAGCAGTATATGACAAATGTTGGTTTCACATTGGCACTTCAGAATTACGGAACAAAGAAAATGTCTTTCCCAAGGTAAGTCAGATATGTCTGTAGCTATGGAGGAAGGAGGTGCTGTCAGACAGGTAACTACATCAAAGTACCATCTGTCCCTACCATCTTACCTGCATGAACTATTACCATCAAATTTCTTTACTGCTAGTTTAAGAATCCTTTACAACAGCAACCAGCAGGCCGAACAAGAAAAGACAGAAAAAAAATCAGACAGGAGCAAAAGAAAGGTAGAGGCAGAAAGGTCAAGTTTATGAGACGGGGAAAAGTTACAAATCATACATTTATTTTCAAAAGCAAAAGAATGATAATGTACAGACTTAAAATGGAGAAGCTGACATCTAGGGATACTACTTTGTCACACGTGTGATATGAGCTGTTTAGACCAACCAGAAGAGGTAGTCACCTTTCTATATTTAATAGTAGTCAGCAATTCAATTATAAACCTAATCTTATTTACTTTTTAGTGATGGGAGTCACAAAATTAACTTTATTTTAAATGAGGGATTTGGTTCATATTTATCCAGCACTAACCATGGTAATTAAATTCCACTGATGCTTTTGCACACAGATTTTATAACACATATGAAATTAAAATATTAAAACACACATGAATGGATGTTAGCATAAGCTAGCAGCCACAAAGGCAAAAATAGCAATACAACAATGGAGTCAGGGGGTCAAGGAAGAACTGGTGCCTCACAATGGCATTAAAAAAGCAGAAATAGAAATATTTCTAATCTGACGATGTTCTTACCCTTCTTTAAGAAGTATGGGTTGCTCTATACTCTTGTGGTCTCTCCTTCCAGAAGATGAAATCAAATCTAGGAACTTGAAAATGGAGAAAGTGCGCAGATAAAGTAATTCAGCAACATAAGCCAGAATTTACTGTTTCATACAAATATTATTACGATAGCATTAAAAAAAAGGAAAGACTACAGCACATAATGTGGGAATCTGCAAAGGCTTCCTGGCCTGCAAATTAAAAACAACGAATGGAAGAATGTTCCTAACTGCAAAATGTACACACATGTACTCTTATCTCTTCTTTATGCTTTTGCTTGATTACTCACCGTCCTTTATTTCCTCTTGGACCAGACTGTGCTCAGTACAGTTTGCAGGGAACACAGAATGTGCACATATATTAATATGTAAGCTACAGCAAACTGACTTTTATACATTGATTTTTAGGAACACCAATTCTCACAGTAAGTACATAATGTCTATGATTCTAAATATCAGCTTCAATAACCTAAAAATAGTCTATGGATTGACTTATATTTACTTACATTCTTTACTGCATCTGCATATTTTTGTTCATTAAAATAGTCATAAAAAATAGCCATGTAGGACTCCTTGAAGCTGGCCTGAAATGGAACCAACAGTCAATACATCATATGGTACTATTCATAACCACAGTGCAAACAGCAGAAAAAAATAAGAGTGAAACAATCACCATTTTTCACTATATTCAAAAAGAAAAAGAGCTTGAAGCTACTCTCAAGCTGCTTGGATGCACATTCTGTACTTCTCAGGAACCTCTTAGGCCAGTGGTTTTCAATCTTTTTTCATTTGCAGACCCCTAAAAAACTTTGAATGGAGGTGTGGAGCCCTTTGAATTGTAAGTGTGGGTATTCACATATTTTTTTTATTGTCGTCTTTCACAGACCGTAGGTTGAAGATCACCATCTTAGACAAAAGTAAGCTATACTACTGCAAAAGTCCAAGTTAGCATTCCAAATGCTGACTTAATTCACTCTATTTACTATTTGCATTCTGTACAAGCTTTAAATCTTCTTTCTGATTGTGTTCCCAAAATAAACAGGCAAAACTACCAGAAACCCTGGGATCTGATGGGCTCAAGGGATTTGTAAACCTCTAAAATTCTCATAAAAGGTTGTTCAGTGAATCCAGACTAGTCAGGAATGACTGAAAAGCCATCACCTGATAACTATTTGATTACTAGTGGAGAGATGTCCATAGCAAAACCAGCATCCACTATCACCACTAACTGGCATAACTGGATAGACATGCAAAGTACACACAAGCTTTCACCATTAGTGATGGTTTCTCAAGCTTAGAATTTAAATATACCACTGAGGCAGTGCAGAAAATCCTGCAGAACAGCTACTTAGTGCTATACCTTGTTTTCCAAGGGCTAACAAACTTAAACACTACATTTTACCCAAAAATATTTGAAGCAAAGGCTCAGACTACAACTCTGCTCTAGGAATATATGACTTTTTTATTAACACATAGTTCATATGAAAATAACTGTAGTTTTTGCCATCAGTTAATAAGTAGGTTAACTCATGTCTAGCCCATGGGTGCTCAACCTCCAGCCTCTGGGCCAAATGCAGCCTGTGGAGCTCTCTAAGGGTCTGGAAATTTGGCAGTTGGGAATGATAGTATTGTGACCCCTATCTACTGCCAGATCCCAAGCTCCATACAGACCCTGCCCAACACAACCACGCTCCCTTCCCTGCCATGCCTGGTTAAGACCACACTTCTTCCCTTCTCCCCTACCACCCTTGACCCCTAAGAGCCTGGATTGGGCCTGGCTGTTCTTGTCCCTCTGCACACAGGCAGATGGGTCCCTGTAGCACCCATCCACTCCAGTCATCAGATTGGATCCATCAGGCAGAAACCTGCCCACTAAAGAAGTGGGTACTGCTCAGTCAGACCACAAGACAAAAAAGTCAAGCATCACTGCTTTAGCCTTACTGAATATCAGCTTGTTCAAGTTCAGCCCTATACAATCACTCCAAATGTTTAATTGTAACAATGATGCAACCATTTGCTTAAAGGAAAAAAAAGGAAATGAATATAGACTTTCAGCAATAACCATAACTCAGAGAGAAACTGAAACACTTACAGATTTAGATTTGGATAAACTACCCAGCGTTTGTATGGTCTTAGAGATGAGCGTCAAAGTCCTAGATGTCTGAGGATCCTATGAAGGAGAGAATAGTGGTATTTAAGACAAAGGACAGAAAAAACCCCACACTCATTGGATAGTTTCTATGCCTCTTAAATAAATATTAACATAAATTTAAAGATGTGCCAATGCACACTCTTCATATCATACAGATGCTTCACAGCCCTTGGTTCTTCTGAAGAGCTGGTAAGTTTCCATACCTCAAAATGAACATTTAGAATGGATTGTTTTAGGGTTTTTTTTTGTTTTTTACAAAAACCAGTAAAAATTAAGGATTCTGGGATTCCATTTTCAGAGCATTTCAGAATGCTTTTGAAATAATCCAATATTGAGGGCACAGGTCATTAGGTGTGTGAGTCAGGCAGAACATGTGGTATGGTAGCACCTTTAGAGACTGACGGGTTCAGAGAAGCATGAGTTCTCATACGGAACCTACTTTGGTAAATGCTACTCTCTAAGGTGCCACCCAGTACTGCCTAATTCAATACTGATGTAGGACAACTGAAAATGGAGCAGAGCTACCCTCTCATCAGCAGCTGAGAATGAATTGGGCACACTGTAGATCATGCTTAAATTAAGAGAAGGAGTCTGGCCACATGGCTGTGCGCTAATATCCAGCCCATGCACAAAATGTGATGTAACTTATTAAATGGAGAGGGAGAGTTGTGCATAAAAATGAAGTACATTTTATTTATAAGACAACTAACATGTTGAAACCCCTGGTTTGGTACAAACAAGCAAAGAATGAAGCAGTACAATTTCAGCTTGTGTAGCACTTGGCAGAACGGCAACCCCTTCATTTCACACATGAATCTTTTGCTTGCCAGAGAGCTTAACACCAGCAAAAAACACAATCTTGCATATGTTACAGGATTCTGAACCTGCTGGCTAACAAGAAGCAGCTAAACAGTGCCCAAGGGCTAGTTTATAGTAAGAAGCTTCTTCTGAAGTAGGTTCCCAAACAACATAAGCTAAGCCACAAAAACCCCACTCTTCCATTGGTACATCTGTGTCCAAATAGTGAAGTTGCCGGTGGGTATGTCTACACATGCGCCTGACTTCATAGTTGTTACTGTGCAGTCATTTGGTATTTGCTTTAGCTTGCCTTAGTACTAAATGATTATGTAGTAACTGGCATTACTGCACAGTCCCAGGGATGCACAGGTCATTTCTGACCCTACTGCACAGTAACTCATTGCTACTGCGCAGTAGCATCAGCCTCACGGTTCATGCCCACTGATGCTATGTCACCATAGCAATGAGCTATGATGCCATAACTCACTGCTACAGCGATGTAGTATCTTGTGTAGATGCACCCAGTATAGCTAAGTTGGCTAGGGTACATGATAAAACCATACCCTCTCTCCAATGCCATCTTTGTTGTATAGACGTGGCCTAAAACCTTTACTGGAGCTGGACAAACTACAGAAATTACCCCCATAGGACATGAGAATGACCACAGGGCTCACCACATTCAAAACTAAACAAAAAGCTCATTTCAAATTCCAAGCTTTTCACATAAGCTTTTCACATATCCAGTCACCCAATATGATCTACTCATATGCAAAACAAATATATAACAAACTTCTAGACTATATCAAGCTGTTCCTCCTGAAGGAGATTCTATTCTATTCTATTAATTGCAAATAAGCAATTAATAGAATACATGGCAGAGGCTCTTCCTATGGCAAATGGTCTACATAAATACCAAGATAAGTAAATGCAGTACTTACTGGATGGTGTGGTGTAAGTTGAAAGAGATTTGGGGAAAGAATTGCAGGAGCAAAGAACCTCAGGAAAATAAAGCTGCTAACAGCTGTGTACCTTACATCTAGGTCACCTATAATGGAGACAATCCTACTCATTATCTCAATAGATACTTTACAGAGAACTTTCAGTGCTAATGTCAGAAATGCCTTCAGATAGCTAGTATATACATATCTATCTATTTATTCATAAATTATGGGACAAATAGATAAAGGAGGACATTTGGAGTCAAATATCAGATGTTGATAAAGTAATGAAAGAAACCAAGGTAAAGTCTACCTCCCTATATGAGAATGCAGAATTTATGACATGGATTGTCTATGGAAAACCAGTCTCCTTGTGCAGGAAAGTCATATTGAAATGTGATATCTGGATTAATCAGCCAAAGTATATGAATAATTTTCATAGATCATAAGCAGTTCAGTGCAGAGACTGCCTCTCAATAATAATGTGGGGCACTTAGCACAAACTTAATAATAGTGCACTGAAAGGATAAAGAGCATAGTATGGTAATCAATGAAATGTTGTTGAAGATTTTTCTATTCCAAAAGTGACTCTGTAAAAATAGCAAAGGATCTGCTCTTTGTACACATGCAGTCAGATTTGTCTACTTTAATAAAAAAAATAAAGGGGTTTGGCTTTATGTTGTGTTTGCTCCTGCAGAGGGAAGCGAGTGAAATAGATTCACTCTTTTTGTGTCTTTTTTGTGTCTCATCAACAAAATTTACAGAGCTACAGCTGTGCAAATCTACTGTTGGGCTTGTACTGTCAGGAATTTAAAATTTGGCTTTTATTACAGGTTCATGTAGAAATAGAAAAGAATGCAGCTGAAGTGTCAGATTTTATGAGTTTCCAGAACTAGCTGTTTCAAAATTATTTGTCCTGGAAAACAGCTGCTACACAAGTATGCATCACTACTGGCCATTTTACCACATCGTGTTTCAGAGCAGAACAATGCTGAAGGAAGAACTGGTACATCATTAAAAGTCTTAACACCTTATGGCTGCATGCACCCTAAATGGCATCAAGTGTGAAATGTATTTTTAATCACTTCCACCTGTGACAGTAAATAACAATTCTTGAAAATCATCTAAAGTAAAGTTTGAAAAGCTAGACTGAAACTCACCTTGAAAACGTTTGGCAGCTGATTCTCTCAATGAAAAGAAAATATCACACATCACCGTAGGACAGCTTACACCAGATTTCGTAATAACAGTAAAAATGCGGTCAACGTACTGCCTCAGATTTTCCTGAAACAGTGAACATGTGCATTAAACTGATTTTTTTTAAATGAATTGTTTTCCTTCCATAAAAAGCAAGGCTACTCCATTTTTCTACTGGCATATGCATTTTTTTTGGTAACAGAAGACAGACCAATTTGAAATGGATACACGCGCCTTGATCAGGCATACCACAAAGTAGAGGGCTGAAAGTACAGTGTTATTACTACTCACAAATGTGGATATCAAGTAAAACTGTATTCTGAAAAGCATGTAATTTTATTTTACAAAAATCATAATTAGTTTGCTGGAACCATTGGTTAAGGGGTCCATTCTTCTACTGTTACACTGCACATCCATTTAGTCAAGTGGTATACCAACAAGCTATGTACTTTGTTTGTTTTACATTTTATAAATATCACATCTTAGAATATCACAACTGCTATAACAGCCATAGGAGAAGCACTCACAGCACAGCCCTGTCAGATTCTAACCGATCTCCAAATCCTGCTACATATCTATAATCAACAAATCTCAGACAGGACACAAGACAGAGGAAAAAAGAGATTTCAGTGCTGCATCTTATAGCTAACCATGGAGCTGATATACAATATAGTCACATGCATTTCTATCAGATTAAAAGTGTCCAGTGTTAACCAAAGTATGAAAGCCTCCCTGGCAACTCCAAATGTTTGAGGACCCCAGTGAGAAAGAACATCAACTATCACATGCCTACCCTGTTATTTTCCAAATTTTCACCATCTTTTAATTTCACAGGATCAATTTCACAAGGCTTATGGACCTGGCAGATCTAAAATAAAACACATAATGAACAATTAATATGTTTGTTTATCCTCTGAAGGTAAAAATCCTGTAACAGATGACTTAAAAAGGTAGTTATCTTGGGTAAAGAGCAGTATCCAAACTTTATATTAGATGTTTTACCAAAAGAAAAAAAATCACATGTAAGCTATTTATTAACTTTCCCAAACTGTTCCATTATATTTTTTCTGCAATATTTTTTTTACGTCTAACATGCAGGAGGTTTTTCTTCAAACCCCCCCCCCCCCCAATTCATTTAAGAAAACACATCATGCACCAAAGAGAAAGTATTGTAAAACAGTCTTAGGGAAAATATTTCTTGATGTGACATCACAGTTAACAGCTGAACTAAGAAAGTGCTAAATCATTCACAAGGAAGTATGTGGTCCAAATTGTGTTTAATTACAGCAATGGAAGAAACTGCCATACTGTACTGGAGAGATAATAGCACAGTGCCACACTGCAAGCTGTCACATATGCAGTAATCTAGGATTAATCGTATTCATTTAAAACTACAGGATAACGTGTTCTTTATGGATTTCCGGCTATTTACTGATATGAAGTTTTGACTTCTGTAGGTTTTTATTTTGCTTTTTTTGCCCCCTCAGAACATAAGCAGTGGGTTTTATAAGACAGGAAACTTGTTTTTAGACCTAGTTCAAATGAATTGTTGTTGTCTGTCTTTAAAGCTAGTCGACTGTTCATGAACTGGGTGAATCACTGGATAAGTAAATGCTGCAACACTTTCGTGTAAAAACAAGAACACTAGCCTGACAAAGCAATTTTAAAATGGCAAGAAGCAAACAATACCTGCTCCTAGAAGACCTCTAAGGCTGAAATTTTATCAAACAAACTTTCTTGCTCTTACCTCATCTAAAATTGGCTTTAGTGTAACTTGAAGATAATGCATCCCTGCCAGCTTCATTGTCTCATCAATGCACTTGGAAGTTAATGAATTTCCTCTGAAAATGGTGTTTGGGTCTCTGGAAAGGAACAATTTTCTATAATTTAGTCTGTCTGTAACAAAACAACCAGTGAATGGAAATAAAAGCAGCAATGAAAGGTGATTAAAAGCTGTTTTTCTTTTTAATGAGCAAGTGTATATTCCTATGACTATGGCCTAAAGGCCGCCATTAAATGCATTATGTTTGGTATAATCCCACATTGGAACGGGAGGGAGGAGTGGAGGCAATCAACATGAGATTGTCAGGGACAGATTGTCAACAAGTCTTTATTTGTATTAAGATAGTTTGAAAAAGTCCTATTGCACTGCAAATACACATGTAAAGAGACAGACCCTGCCCAAAAGGGTCTTATAATCCAAATGAAAAAAAAATTGCGTGGGGGAAGAATATCTTTGTTGTCATGCACTACCTGTCAGCTTTTCCCACACAAAAGTATTTGTGGGGCTAGGGAATAATCAATCAGTCTGAATGATGTAAGTGACCTTTTGTAGCTAAACTACACTCATCCTATGATTTGCCTATTGTCTGCTACATATACCATAATTTCCATGAGGGTGGGACCTTATGACTCATGTAGAATCCCATTACTTTTCATAAAAATCATTGATGAAGTTTCCTTTACAGGTCTGGATACATAAAAAGAGCAGAGGATTGGCTATGTTTGTTAACCTAGTTGCACAGCTGCAGTAGACTGGCTTGTGCACCAGGTCCAAAGAGAAGCATCTTCACCTTGTAAGTCAAACTTACTGTTAAAAAAAATGATTATGGAAGACTTCCTGGACATGGGAGAAAGCAATTGTTACATTAAATCAATATTTATGTAGACATAACTACATTTGTCTTTTGGGGCTGCTTTCTATACCTTCCTTTTGTGGCTTCTTAGCACCTCTTCTGCTTTGTAGAGGCCTTATTACAACCCTTTTGATATACTGCTTGCAACACTGATATACAGCCTGGTCACATGGGGTTGAATCATGAACAGTGACAGAAGCCATAAATACCACTCCCAAACACGTGAACAATTTTTGTGACGCTCTTTGCTCAATTGTTTTTTTCCCCCCAACAAGATTTGTCAACCCTCCCAAAGTAGCAGGTTTTTATTATACACAGAAACTAGAACATTCGCCTTAAAAAAAAAAAAAAAAAAAGTAATAATACAGTAGTTCACAACACTATGTGCATTCAAACAATTCAGCAAGAAACCACTAAAACTTCCACTTCAAAAGCATGATTTTCATTCTGTTGTTTCTTGAGTTTCTTTTTTTGCACTTGGACTTCTGAGAATACAAATAATTTCAGGTCTATTATTTGCAAGGGCAATTTAAACCAATTATGTATTTGCACATCCAACTACTTTTTCTGCATCTAAATTACTTAAAGGATACCTGCATATGACATGCAAAATAGAGCCTGTAGTCTCTTGCTTACTCTCTCACACACAATAACACATCTATTCAGCTTCTGATACATTACTGTAATAGCAACCATTTATAGAAAGGAAGTTTATGAGCTACTTTTCCAACTCCATTGTTCAGGGGTTCTGGTTTTTTTTTTTGTTAGTTTTGAAAATGAATGCTCCGTCTGTCTCTTGAACAGGTAAATGACAGATTGAGAAAAGCAAACTTCCTCAGTGTCCATACATTGGTACTTCAAACCCACCCACAGCTTGGAAGGACTATACCTACAGGACAGACAGTATTTCAGTCTCTGGCTTCTCTGCAATGTCTGCTCACTCAAAATCTTAACTTTATACTGTCTGTGGTGATTATCATAGTATCTAGGGTCAAAAGGGGCCTAGAGCAGGCTGTCTAGTCTGACCCCCCACCAATGGCAGGAACGAGTGCCAGGGTCACAGGACCCCAGCCAAGTACCTATCTGATTGCTACCTTAAATCAGAGTCTCCAAGGCAATGGATCAAGACCATCTGCTGTCTGTACAAAAGCAACCATTAAAGAGCTATTACTTCCTCTCAGAGGCTAGAGATAGAAATTACACATAAACAGGTAGAAGTGATCAGCAATTAGTTCAAATCTGTAACACAACAGAAGTCCAGTGGACATAAACCACTTTCAAACTGGCAAAAACAAGTTTAAGATAAACTTGGATGGATGTAGTATCAGACTTTGTACTGTTCTTGGACTTAGATGAAACTGGTTTACTGAACTTTCGTCCCAGGTCCCTTTCAGATTCAAGTGAACTCACAGTCCCCCAGCATCCCAGGATGCTTTGCACCTTCCCTTCAAGCCTCTCCACTCCCTTGCAGGGTGTGCAGGCTAGTCTTGGCCCAACCTGTCTGCTCCAGCCCAGCAGGGAGGCATGCTCTAGCATCCCGTGACTTCTGGCATGGTCCACTACTGGCACATGGCTGCATTTCTGGAAACAAAAGTTAATACGTGTGCTTATCGGTTCAGTCTATGCAGCTCAGACAAACCTGCAAAGATTGAACAGATTAAGGCCTTGGTCTTCCTCACCATCTGTACGTAGGTATAATCTACATGGTCTGGATATGACATACTTCCATGAAAATCTAGCAGCAGACCATTATTCAAGATAGGAATTCAGAAGTGACTGGTAAAAAAGAGTGAACCTATTTTCCACAAGTACCATAATCAACTTAATCCTTTGCTGCTCAGTCCTCCATTTGGAAAAAATGGATGCCCCAAGATGCCTTAAATTTCAGTATCGATATAATTAGAGAGAAAATGGCTTTTGTTCCTCATACAAAGTTCAGCAAATACTTTTATTCTGAAAGAGACAGTTCTTTAAAATCCTGCAAAGCTGAACTGATTTTACGTGAACTGCTGAGAACACTGTAGGAAAACAAGGTTCTTTGGGCAGATGTGATATCTTTTATTAGACTAACTAAATAGTTGAAAAAAATTGTTCTTTGCATGCTTTTGGGTACAAATGCCCTCCTTCAGGAATAGGAAAAGTCTGTTAGTGTTTGTGTACTTTCTTGGGTAGAACAGAAGCCAAAATGCAAAATACAGGTCTGTGGAAATGCAAATGCATGTCAATGAGGTTCAAAGGGAATGGGAAACAATAAGTGTGAAAGGGCATTTGGAGGGAGGGAGAGGAAAAGGGGAGAAGGTGATAAAATGTAGCTGGTAAAATGCAGACAGGTTACCTGGGTTTGTCAGATTGCAGGCAGGTTATAATGTGCCCAAAGCACCAACAGATTTTCCTTATGCCTAAAGAAGGGTGTTTGTGCCTGAAAGCTTGCAAAGAACAATTTGTCTAACTATTTAGCTGGTCTAATAAAAGACATTGCATCTATCCAAAGAACCTTTTGAGAGGTTAAAAACCCTAAGCTTTTTGAGAGAGTTATCCTGGCATATGTCCACGAGGGGCCAGCAGGGGAGATTATGCTCAGGGGCAACCAACATGGGTTCATTAGAAGCAGGTCCTGTCAGACCAACCTGGTGGCCTTCTATGACCAGGGTCACAAAATCCTTAGACACAGGGGTAGCAGTGGAAGTAGTCTTTCTGGACTTCAGAAAGGCCTTCGACAATGTCTCTCACCCCATTCTCATTAAAAACTAGGGGACTGTGGTGTTGACACTTACACAGTTAAATGGGTTGCTAGCTGGCTGGAGGGCCAACACCCAGAGGGTGGTGGTGGAGGGGTCTTATTCGACCTGGAGCCACGTGGGCAGTGGGGTCCCCCAGGGCTCCGTCCTTGGGCCCACACTGTCCAACATCTTTATCAGCGACTTGGACAAGGGTGTAAAAAGCACTCTGCTCAAATTTGCAGACGACATTAAGATGTGGGGAGAAGTGGGCACACTAGAAGGGAGGAACAGGCTGCAATCGGACCTAGACAGATTACAGGGGTGGACAGATGAGAACAGGGTGAGTTTCAACACTGACAAGTGCAAGGTACAGCACCTGGAGAGGAAGAACCAGCAGCATATGTACAGGCTGGGGAACTTCCTTCTCATCAGGGCAGAGGCAGAAAAGGATCTTGAAGTCATTATTGATGCCAAAATGAACATGGGCTGACAGCATGGGGACATGGTCAGGAAGGCTAACCATACCTTGTGGATGCATCCAGATGCATCTCAGCAGGTCCAAGGAGGTGATCCTCCCCCTCTATGCAACACTGGTCAGGCCACAGTTGGAGTACTGCATCCAGTTCTGGATGCTACACTTCAGGAGGTATGTGGACAACATGGAGAGGGTCCAAAGGAGGGCCCCCCGTGTGATCGGGGTCAGCAAGGCAGGTCCTATGAAGAGAGGCTAAACCTGTTCAGCCTCCACAAGAGAAGGCTGAGGGAGCATCTAGCAGCCTGTTACAAACTAGTCAGGGGGGACCAGCAGGCATTGGGAGAGTCCTTGTTCTCCTGAGCACTACCAGGAGTGACAAGAAATAATGGTCACAAGCTGGTAGATTGTAGATTTAGGCTAGATATCAGGAGGTACTACATCGCAGTCAGGGCAACTAGGATCTGGAACCAACTTCCAAGGGATGTGGTGCTGGCTCCTACCCTGGGGGTCTTTAAGAGGAGGCTGGATGAACACCTCACTGGGGTCATTTGACCCCAGCACTCTTTCCTGCCATGGCAGGGGGTCAGATTATCAAATCTGCTCTGGTCCCTTCTGACCCTACCAACTATGAAACCTTGTCTGCCTATGTCCTTAGACCAGCACAGCTACAACCAACAACACTGAGAACACTGCAGGATTTCAGAATTATTATTATTGCCAAGTCAGGGACCAAGACCTCTAAGGTGAGATGCTGTACATGTACTGGACAAAGTGACGGTCCTTCCTCCATAGACCCTACAAGCTAAAAGTAAGTGACCTAACAGATATCCAGTCTTTGACATATGCATCATGGAAAAGGAAAGTTCTAAGAAGCAGCATGATGTACCTTTGCAGGGGATTACAGGAAGTTCTGGTGACACTTTAACTAACCTGGTTCTTCAAGGCAGGAGTCCTCTTTTTGTTACAGGTGCACATAATTATACAAAGTGCCCCAGGTTCTTGACTAGGGCCTGTAACTACTACTACTACAATGCAAATAATAAATAATGAAAGTTTTTAATATGCTTTCATAAACAGAGTGAAATTCTGGCAGCAAGTAGTAATATTGCGTGCACGCAATAAAATAATATGCCATTTGATTGTACTTACTGAGTCCTCTTCACTTCAGCATTTGCAATTGCACTGATGAAAGGTACTATTCTGCCATAGTGTAAAAAAAGCCTGACCAAAGGTATGGCTGCTTCCTGTTTTTCTCTGCAAACTTCACCCAACACATGTGCAGCAGATGCTGAAACAGGCTGAACAGTGGAGAAAAACAAAAACTTTGTGATGTGTTTCAATAACTACCATCCCTTATTGACAAACTTCCTTTTTCACAAACTCCTTAATAGAGCCATACATATTAATGGCAGTAACCAGTTACATAAATATATCTGTGAGAGAGAGGACTACATGTTAATTTTCAGTTACTTCTTGTTGTAAGTTTTGATCACAAGAGGGCAGCAATTTAAAAATGATTACAATACAGTCCCTTTTTTCCCCCATCTCTATTGTTAGTTTGTTTCCCCGACTATCACAGCTGCTTGTGAAATACTAAGGATTAAATCTAAATCTTTGTCTACATTTTAACTGTTGTCAAATGAAAGAGATTTCTTTTGCAAAAGATGAACTAGTATAACTGATAAAAATATTTTGTACCATTTGAACAGAAATGTGGCCGAGCCCATTCAACATTTTAAAAATTAGTATTAAAAAACACACACAAAATGAGAATTACTATATATATATATATATATATATATATATATATATATATACGCAAACATGTTCTGTCACAGTTAATGAAACTAGTCATTTGAATACAAGTTTATTTTGCCTTTTCAAATGTAGAATTAGAAAAAGCTCTACAGAGCATGTGGGCTCATAATCACTGTTACTACTGGGTGTGTCTTTACTTACCATCAGTGCATGAAGATAATGATCTTTTTCTGTCTGGACCAAAAACAAGCATGAAAACTACACAGCTTCGAATCTCTTGTGGCAAATCAAGCAGTGAGAACCTCTTTATGTTCACTTATGATACCCACAATTGTAAAATGAGAAATATTTATGGGTCTTTGAGGGCAAATAGGTAAAATAGCATGCAGCAATGAGCAAAGTTTACCTCAACATCTGCAGATTTTAACAGGAGGTCTCTAAGTGGGTTGTAATAGTCTGAGGAAAACACATGATCTTCAGTGTAAACCACATTTAACCTTAAGGAACCAAGATCATCAGTTTTCAGTGACTTGTTGCCATTGTCTCTGGGCTGCAGAAAATACCTGACAAACAAAATAAAAAGTTTCTCTTGAAACAGAAAATATATGTTTAAATGCTATAAATGTATATACATACATATCATACATATATACATATACATAATGTATTGTAGAGAACACACATGGCATTGCTAAAAGTAGTGACTTTTTGAAGTTCTGAATTAGGTTTCCCACAAAGATCCCCAGGTCATTTTACAGAAAGATCTGATCACAAAGTTTCACAAACAATATTACATCTGATATAGCAATAAAACTAAGTCTCTGCTGCTGAGTACAGTACATAATATCATTAAATTCAGTATATTAAAATTCTCCCCTTGTTTACATACATGCACACAATCCCAAGCCAAAATCTCAAATCATACCATCAAACCTATGCATTATGCGTTTCTGTGTTGATAGCTTGATAAGTGAAAATTTTGGCTTGGGCATTTCTTTTTTTGAAACCAGAAGAAAATATGAACACAAATTAAATTTATTGTATTGCAATAGTAATTTTTTAGTACACAGACAACATGTGCTTTACTATAAACAGTTCAGTTTCTATGCTCCATAAAGTAAAGCAAATATAAAGTACCATGCTTCATATGAGCTGGATTGCCGGAGGAATTTTAAAGGAAGTCTCAGTTCTCCTAGAAACTCATCTCCAAACTTCAAGTTACTGGCATTCCAAAGATCAACTCTGTTATAAAACAAAATCAATAATTAAGAACCTCATATCCTGAAACTAAGGGGAAAAAATGCTGTTAGCCATTTCATATAGGTACATATTTTTCCCAACAACTCTCAGGCGACTAAAAAATCATTCTAAAGCACACTATGCCAGTTTCCAAGGAGCCAGAGATGACCTTAGACTTCTGAAGTCTGTTAATTCATCACCATGAAAATCAATATATAGAGACCTACAATAGCTTTTCTTCCTCCATTTTGCTTACATCACGTTTTACACTTGCAAAAGCAGAAGACTCTTCTAGTTCACAGGTGTAGCCTCATCTTGCCAAGGTGTCAGAAACCATAGCTCTGGAATCAAGCTCCAAAATCAGACTACTGATTTTTTTGTGCCCAAGGCACGTTTTTGGTGTCTTTAACTGGCTTACCCTAGTTTAAACACACTACGTGCTTGACCTGGCATTTATTCAGACTCAGCTTTTGGGCCTTAAAAAAAAAAAAAAAAGGTATCCATATGAGTCACTATAAATGCCCTGCACAGATATGTGAATCTCCCATTGAATATGAGTTCAATCCGACATCAAAATGCTCATCCTGAAATATAGGCAAACACCTAGTCAACCTGTCATGTCAGTAGTTACCAGGCATTTGTTAATTTAAACTCTAAGCCAGGAGTAATCAACCTTTGGCCTGCTGCCTTGTGTCATTTGCCCTGTGGGATTCCCCATGGGTCTGGAAATTTGGCAGTGGGGGAGCGGTAGCACACCCACTGCCAACTTTCTAGTCCCATGGGGAGTCCTGGGCCCTGTGCACTGGATCTGGCACCTGATCCCAGCACACAGGTTTGGGCAGGGGCAGCACAAGGACCTAGTAGCCCGATCCTGGAATGCTGGAGAAGGAGTGGGCTGTACCTCCAGAGGCCCCAGTCCCAGGGCCCCAGCCTGGTACAAAGGGGTGAGGGCCAGGCCTCCAGGGGCCAATTCTGGTGCACTGGGGCAGGAAGGGATGATGCAGGACCCCCTAGAACTGAATCTCATGACATTTAGGGGGGGAAGAGGAGGTCCCAGTCCCCTGGAGACCAATTCTGATATCAGGGGGCAGTGCTGGGGCCCATGCACAAGCCCCTCCCTACTCACTGGCCTGCAGGGCTAAAAGGTTGAGCACCACTGCTCTAAACAGTTGGGACTCTTGTGCTTTTAGTTTCATCATGGATCTCAATTTCAATAACTGTACCATTTTAGCAGATACAGGTTGATATTTCAATGTAAGAAGGTGACAGAGCCTACATGTTTGAACACATCAAGCATGGTGCCACCTGCAAGCCTTCAAGCTATTGATATATCAGTACTTACAAGTAGCATCAATAATCCTCAACCATCAGCTTGAAAAAGTGAGTGGAATAGAGTACAGATAGAACAGCATTGCTCACCTTGAAAAGCAACCTCACTTAGTGAGATTAAACCATCCAGTAAGCCATAGATAGTCACGCAATGAATCATCAAAAGCCTACACATCTTTCATGTCTATTTCCTTATCTTTGAGGAAAGATTTGTCTGCATTTCCCTAAACCTAGAAGAACGTGCTTCATTTTTGGTAAACTCTGATATAAGAGAAGAACAATACATTTAATATGTGGGAAAAGCAGATTTTAAATAATGAGGAGGTAGAGTTTTAAGTTTCTGCTGGATGTTGCCAGGGCACAGAAATGATGGGACTGGATCATTTTGGCATTCTAGCTCCAACAGGAACTAGTACTAGACTCAGATTATAAAATTGGAAGCTGCAGTAACAGGTGTCATAGACAAATATCCACCACCTTTCATATGGGGGAAGGTTTCTTCTTAGTATTCGGCAGTTTGTGGTTAGAACATCTTGAAGTATAAGGGCCAATGCTCCTTTAAAAGGTTTATCCTACCTAGCATCATGCCTTTGTGTCTCACACTCCATGTATTTATTTTTTATTAGCGATTAACCATCCTTTCTCTCTGCAAGCTCTTTTGGAGCAGTTACTAGCTTTTGAGTGCCTATTAGAGTTCACTGACAATTTCCTAGTTCAATATTTTGAGAAAATTTTTGATAGCGTGGGGGGAAAAATAAACATTTTTAGCTCAATTTGTTTTCCTTGTTTCACTTCTTGAGCAAGTTGGCACAATGGGGCTCTGAATGAGCTCAGCATGACTTCAGTGGTATCATTAAATACTAATACAAAATGGCCAAAATCAAGTTAAGGAAGGGACTTATTCAGCTTTGCAGGGGCTAATTCACTGTTTATAGTCCAAAGCTTGATTTTACACATTTTTTGCTGCAACTGACTTTTCCTTTTGTTCCTACTCTATGTGAATGCTAGGAAAATGCTCTCCATTATTAAAACTTTCAAATATGATACACCACATGTTTTTTATGGGGAAAGCAGGCACTAAATGTAGTTGCTGCAAATTAGCTTGCTCAAAACGGAGGAGGATCCTGCAAGAGTGGATGTCCAACAGTAAAACTAAACAGTTGACAAGCCTTAATTTTAGCACATGCAACAATTTTAAACTTTGCCTTTGGACACATGCCTAGAGAATGAAAGATACTTTAAACACATCAATCAAAGAAATCGACTCTATGTGCTTCACATTTATTGGCTCAATGTTTAAAAAACACAACGACATATCAAGTAACAGCTTAAATTTTGCACTGCACTTTGAGGGCCACGCTTCTTCAAGAATGTCCCTTTCTTCACAGTGAAAATACGAGGTGTGTGGGTGAAATCATATGTGAAAAGAACATCTGGTACAAATGTAATTATACACCCTAGTTGGCAACTTCCTACACCCACTCTAAATTAGAACTTTTTCACATAGTTAGAAATAATATATAGCAGAAACTCAAATTCAGACAGAGACCAGAGAAGGGAAGATTTCACAAAATGTTTAGGTAAACGTAAGCTACATGATCTATCCAGGGTATGCTGACAGAAGACATCAATGGCAAACTAAACCAAGGACTGAAGAGACTCAAGGGGGTGTGAAGGAGAGACTAAAACAAAAGCATTCTGTCCTACAAGGGGAAAAACTTAAGAAGCAGTTTGCCCAACCAGAACTAACCCTTTATCTGCTTTCATTATTTTTTTAAATGTTGATTTTTTTTGCCAGATGTTTCATAAATCTCTCCACAAAGTATTTCTTCCTCTTCCTCAGAGCTTATGAATGGTCATGTGTTGGTTTTCGGAACATTAAAAAGAATCTTTTTAACCACTGTCACATACACAATATTAATGCAAACACACATTTGTTCAGAAATCATGCTAAAGTAAAAACTACATACATTATATGCAGCTTAGTCGTAAGAAACAAAGGTCACTAAAAATAAACTGAAATATACAAAACAATGCAATGATACACACAGGATCAGATTAACACATAGGCATTACAGGCCTAAGACTTGAGACCCAGTTTCCAGAGTCATAGGGCACATCCACATGTGCAGGCACATGTGCTTGAAGCAGCTCAAATAGGAGCAGCACAAATCTGAGCCACAGATTTTTGCCTCTGGGCACGTGCCCAGATATGCACTTTGATGTGGGGCATGTTAGGTCACTTGGGGCAAAATAACCCTGCCCAGATCCTTTCGGATCTGCATCCAGGGGGAGCTAGAGTCTGGGGCCAACACCTGTGCTGGCCCCAGCAGTATAAACACCTGCTCTGGCAAGCAGCTCAGGGCTGCTTCCTCTCAGGGGCTTCTCGGGGGTCTCCTGCCCCTTCTGCAGGCAGAGGGAGACCCTGACACACATGACAACTTCCTCCTGGCCCTGAGGGAGGAAGCTGTAGCCAGGAAGGTACCTGGGGACCACAGGGCTGCTTTCCTCTCATTTGGTCATGCACATTTCTAGGCAGAGCACCAATGGGTAGTGTCCACCGGTTCCTTGGATGACTGGTGGATGTGGCACGAGGGGCTCTGCTCTGTGTCCCCGTGTGGAGACCTAAGTTTCACATTTTTACCCTTTGACCCCCACGTCACTCCTATCCTGTTTTTTCCCTTAGCTGTCACACAAAATCAGTTGTTCCTTTCATCCATTAGCCCCCCATGGAAAGGAGCTACTAGTTAGTTGGGTGAGCCTTAGAAACCACAATCAGTGAATAGACAGATATACAGGAACTTCTGGGGCCTGGCCAATTGGTATCTGGGGACACTGCTCCTTGTGCCAGCTGGACTGCTGAAGCAGCCTTAACTGAGAGTTCCCTGCCTCCTCAACCCACCACAGCAGTCTGCCAGTGGGGGCGGGGCTGCTGCCTGGCTATGACCTGCTGCCATCTGCAACAGCATGCTGCCCCAAGGCTGCGCACCTGCCAGACTTGGATGGGGACTGCACAGCCACAGCAGAGGCATCTGCACCTCTGGGCCAGATGCCACTGGCTGCACAGGTGGCCTTTGTGTGACACTACCGCTGTGTGTGCCGCCGCCCTGTCATCTAGGCAGCTATTGCCCAGAACATGTTCTCAGTGTGGTGGCCTTCTTTGAACTGTCAAAGCATGTCTTCCTGGCCCCAAGTGGCCAGGAGGTCAGCCACCTCCAGCTGGGTTCCGGGTGCCAGCGCTGAGCAGGCTCCTCTGCCTGGGTTCTGTCACTTGCGTCACTAGCAGGAATTCTGGTGTTCCCCCCCAAAATCTACATTCTTCCACAATTAAAACAAAAGACCACTATATATGAAAGAGAGGCAGGGGGGAAATCGCTCAGTTGGGCAATGTTTTATTGATAAATGTACAATTTTAAAGCAATTTGGAAGCCTATCAGTGTCTCTGTCATCATAATAAAATATACTCTAAATGTTTTGATGTTTGTTTTTGTTTTTTTATCATAGAACAGTTAGAGCTTCTCCTGACTCTTTCACTAACCAGGATGTGGGGACAGCTGCCCCTGTAACCACAGTTCCTGCCAGCAGGTCTGATCCTGTCCAGCAGCTGGGCACAATGGGCGTGAAGGGGGGATGTGGGGTTTGCAGGATGGGTGTGGGAAGTGGTGGGGAGGGATGTTGGGTTCCGGGGGTGTGCAAGTAGGCGTGAGGGATTGTAGGGGGACTGTGGGTGTGTGGGGGGGAAGTATACGGGGGGCTGCTCAGGAAATATGGGTCCCCTGCCCCAACAGGACATGCTCCCCCCACAGAGCATATGGACTGCCCCCTCCTGAAGGACCACAGTCCCCCTTGCAGGGCCCGTAGCTTCCTCTCCCACCAAGCCAGGGCCCTCCCCTGCAGGGCCCAAAGCTTCATCCGCTATGGCCCCAGCCCTCCCACATGGCCCACAGCTCACTGGGAGCAGCAGCTGTTGGGGTGTTCAGGGTCTCCTGGCACAGCCTGTCCGTGCAGTGCAGGGCAGCACAGCTCAGCCCCAGCAGCCTGGCACCCAGTGCTGCCTGTGCCATATTCATAGAATATAGGCTGAACAGGACCTAGGAAGATCATTAGGTCCAGCCCCCCTGCACCAATCAGGAAAGACAACTGGAGTCAAGTGACCCCAGCAAGGTAACCATCAGGTCTCCTCTTAAACATCTCTACGGTAGGCAATTGTGCCACCTCTGGAGGGAACTTATTTCAGTCTGGATACCCTAGCTGTGAAGTTTTTCCTAATGGTGAGCCTTAAATGGTCTTCCAGGAGTTTGTGACCACTGCTCCTGCTTTCTGCAAGGGTGTCCTGGTGAACACTAGTGGTAAGCTGCTACCAAGTCCCCTCTTAGCCTTCTTTTGTTCAGGCTGAAGAGTCCCAGGTCAGCTTTATTGCATATGGCTTGCTGTGCAAATCTCTGATCATATGGGTGGCCCTTCTCCCTACTCTCCAGCTTTTCCACGTCTTCGTTGAAGTGCAGTGCCCAGAACTGGACACAGTACTCCACCTGTGGTCTCATAAATGCTGAGCAGAGCAGAAGAATGACTTCCTTGGTTTTGCTGGAGATGCACCGATTGATGCATACTAGAGTATTTTTTGCCCTGTTGGCTACAGCATCGCACTGCCAACTCACGTTTATACTGTGGTCAATTATTACCCCTGGGTCTCTTTCACTCGTAGTGCTGGTCAGATTGGCGTTGCCAAGCCTGTAAGTGTGCAGGGGATTGTTCGTCCCCAGGTGGAGCACTTTACATTTCTTGATGTTAAACCTTATCTGGTTCCAATCTACCCAACTTGCCAGCCTGTCTAGGTCCGCCTGTATCTGCAGCCTATCTTCAAGCATGGTCACGCTTCCCCATAACTTGGTGTTGTCCGCGAACTTGGCCAGTGAGCTGTTCACCCCCACATCCAAATCATTGATGAAGATGTTAAAAGACACTGGACCAAGCACTGGCACCAGAGGGACACCACTAGCCACTTCTTACTAAGACAACACAGATCCCACATCGTGTGGGCCCAGCCCAGCCTGGCACTACGCACCTTAAGGTAGCCCTGGGCCACTCAGGCTGTCACCTGGGGCCCTGCACCACTTGCAGGGACTGGGTGTCATGCCTGGCTGGGACCTGCCTTTGGCGGCAGTGCTGCTGGACCTGCAGCATGTGAGGGGAGAAAGTGCGCAGCGGGAGCCAGCCCTGCCCTGCTTTTTTCAGGGATTGCTTTTTTCTTGTGTGTTTTATTTTGATACCTGGATATTCAGGTATCGAATTTTGAGCCTGCACTGCAAATATCCAGCATGGCAAACATTTTTTTGTTCCCGGCATGCATCTTGTGGAATCTCAAATCTGGACACATCCATAGAGGGCATTTTTATACATAAAAGCACCCTAGCACTGTGACACTTGCAGTTGTATAAGTGGTAAAATGTGCGTCAGCACTGAGAAAATGGCAGTGGTGTGCTTCTGAACTAACACAGAGGTGCTTTAGTTCAGAAGTGCACTGCTGCCATTTTCTGTGCACTGACGTGTATTTTGCCGCTTATACAACTGCACATGGCGCAGCACAGTTTACCTCAGCTAATGTGTGGCACAGACTCAATTAATTACGTCAGCTCTGAAGCAGCAGATCTCTGGCATGTCGCAGGACAGAAAAGTATGTGTATAAATGTCCACAAAGACTAAAGAATCTAGCTTTTGCTCAAAGTATGTTTCTAGCCTTTATGGTTGTAAGTAAATGTGGCTGGAATGGTATCAAGGCAGCAGGATCTGCCTGGATTTGAGAAAGACTGTAACAGCAGCATACATATCAGAAGCTAAGTATATCTTACTGGGTTAACAATTTTAACACCAGTGAAGGGGCCCCTAGGAATATCATCCCAAAACAGAATTTGTGAGATAGCACCCAGTGCTTAGGGCGCTAAGTTGGGATACATGAAATACCTTTTTGCTTGCCAGTATTACTGCAGACTTCTTGTGAGACAAGGGACCTGAGCACTTAGCCCTTCTGTGCTTGGGCTCTCTATCTGTAAAAAGGGGGTAACAACACTTTACCTCACAGAGTATTGTAAGATTAAATACAGTAATGATGGGGTATCCCTCCAATGTGATGTTAAATGGGTACAGGGGAGATGATATCAAACAGCAAAGACTGTAGCAGGCCTGGCCTGCCCACCCACCCAAGCAGAGACATTCTGGCTGCTGGTATAAGTAGTAGAGTCCTCACTACTCACTGCAACATTTCATCTATATTCTTCCCATTAACTCATCTTGTGTAGGTCTACTCAACAGATTCCATCGAACATGTGCTGGCTTTTACAAAAAACAGGCAGAAATGTTTCTGTCCTGGACACTGGAGTGTGCATGACCCATACTTATTCTCACAGTAAACAGTTATACTCTGACTGTTTAGCAAAATAGAGAAGAGAAACTTTCAGTGCTTCCTGTTATGGAGGGACATACCTCCACAACAGCTGGAGCTTATTAAGGTTAAGGTATAAAAGAAAGAGGAATCTTAAAACGTGAGCTTCATACAGTCTCTCTTCAACTCCCAGTGGGAAGAGAACTGAAGTCTGAAGCCCAGGCATAGATGGTTCATCTTTAACACCTCTACCAGCTAATAATTCTAGTAGGTGAACTAATTGAAGGGTACTGGGAGGCCCTTTCCTATAACAGAACTGGTGTCCCATATACTTCTCAAATCTCCCCTGTGATTTTCTGCTCTTCACCTGAGGGGTGAAGAGCAGACAGATGTAGACTAATGAATAGTCTGATCTCAAATTATAAGAACTAAAACTGTGCTTGTGAATTTAAAAACAGAGTTTAACGGAGTCACATGTTGACAGAAAAATAAGGCTGTACCAGTTACACAGAGTTTTTTTATTACCTAATCTCCATTTTGTCAACTTCATCAGCATCTTCCACATCAAAATGGGATTTTTTGTTGTAGCTGCTGGGTCTTGTGACCTGGTATGAAGGAGACATAGTTAGAATATTAATTCTATGAAGCAGGAGACCTCACAAAGCTCTCAACACATACAGAGAGCCTACATTCATCTTTAACTTAACCTCTGATTCTGCAAACATTTAAGCATATTTGAGCAGGGATCACTCCTGTAGAACTGGATGCAGAATCAGAACCAAGAATAATTATACCAGACTCCAATATTTTTTCTGTATAGTGAGAGAAGGAATCTATCAGATCTTTGACTCTAACATTTAGACAGACACATAGAATCACACAAGAGAGATGTCACCAATATTTAGAAGTTTGCTTAAAAAAAGAAAAAGAAACAATTCAGTGATCAAATTTCCGATACAGACTCCTAAGAACAAATATTTTTCTACTTTGTAAAACCATACATTTAAAAGATCTGCACTTCCACTCCCCAACATATCTATTTTAATTGGGGCAATTTGAAAGTGGGACATGCTGCCTACCCATTTGAAATCAGCATATTGTACCCCTTTGCCATGCATCTCCCACCCCCAATTGTGCAGAGGAGGTAATTTGCTAAGAGATATGACACTGGGGGGGGTTCTACACATCAGAATACAGGACTGAGCTCTTAAACTTCTTAATAACAGAATACAACTTCTCTTTTCTCCCAGCTAAACTTGCAGCGTGAGAAAACAAAAATAGCAAAGCATATGCACCAAAGAGAAACTGCAAAAGTAGCCACAAGCTATAAGTTTTAATTTGGAGATATCTAAAAATCTGCTTGCTTCTAGCACAGCAGAATAAAAAGGCTTTGAGCGTTGTTTTGACCGTGGTGACAGAAACTTGAGGAAAAAGGCACCCCACCCAGCCACAACTACAGCAAACCGTTCAAATACTAGCAAAAAGTCTTCATATGCACCTGGGCACTGAACCCACTCAGCAGCTCATCTTTATTACAGATTTAAAATCTTCTTGTGGCTTAGTACTTCCCACCCACAAAAATGGCTTTTATTATAAGCTTAACTTCTTTTTTTCCTGTACATCACTAGGTGCATACAGAAAAAGAAAATGATTTAACTGTGAAACAGAGGAATCAGAAAAGGCTGTTTAGCACATGAACTCCAATCAGCAGCATTATTTCTGCTCCTTAACAAGGTAATAAATGAAATCTAAAGGGGACTAGAAATGCTGGTGACCATGTTTCTCAATTATATATTTGATTTAAATGCCCCTGGGATCCACAAAGCACTGTAATTTAAAAATACATCATTTCAGCAACTTGGCACAAACTTCTCTACTCCACCCTACAAACCACTTCAAATGATGCTTCAAAATATTATCCTGTTCATGGCCCCAGCCATGCTACTGGAAATGACATTTTTACTCTAAGGCTACCCATGTAGATAGGGATAATAAAGCAAAAATGTTTTTATTTTTTGTCGTAACTGAAAACTTGAATGAATCTTTTCTGCCTAAAAATTAAAAAGAAAGAAATCCCCCCCTTTATTTCAGTTTTGTTGCGCTTATATACTTACATGTTACCATATAACACTCGTTAATCTGAGTAGGCCAGACCTAAAGGTTCAACCAATGCAAACAGAGCAGTATTCTTATAAAAGTATTTCTGAAATTAGCAGTAATTCAAAGAACTGAATTAGGAATTCCAGGCTAGGGGGAACAGGATGTTAGCTTGCCTTTAGCCTACCTTTATGACCCTCCCAATTCTCAGCTGCTCTGTGGTCAGAAAGGCGGTCTATATAATGTCAGCCTTTCACTAAATCTTAGCAAACATGGTCTGTCCTCTCCACCCTTAACCCATGCTGTCCTGCCTTGGCACACCTCTTACAAGGTTTGTGAAGGGGTCCTTGGTCCCTGCACACAAGGAGTTCTTCCACAGTCTTTTAGCCCCTACAGGGCTCTAAAGGCTGCTGTAGCATTTTTGCTCAGCAGATATGGACTAGGAAGGTGGTGACTGTCTTGCTCTAAGCACCAAGTTTTACTTGCAACACCCCTTACATCTGACCCTGTCAAAAATATGACTCCACTGAAGCCAAACCTACAATAAGCAGCATAAGACAATACAAAAAGTCAACCTTTTATTTTGGGGAGGAAAATATTCAATGTATTGACATTCAAATATTGTCCTCCACCTTGGATTCATAGGGGTCAGCATGAATTCCAGCAAAGCCATCATAAGGTGGTAGCCTGGTATCACATTGTCAACTGATGGCAACTGATGGATCTCCACTGGATTGATCTATTATGCCATCTTATACCAGGTGTAGACATGGTCCTATGATGTCACCACCTGCCTGCAATTTCCAGGGCATGAAATTGGCTCCCAAGACAGCAGAAGGTGGTATAAAACAGTGAAGTTCTCCTTTGGATAATGACCAAAATTATGGACACAGAAAGTATAAAAAAAGACTTCAGAAGTAACAGAGCATTTTTTTTTTTTTTAATACAATGACCATCCCACTGACACTAGCGCTCGTAACAACACCTTGAAAAGGTGAACCTCTCAGGGTTGGTTTAGAAATCACAGCACTTTAACTAAAGTCTGATATATGCTGGTTTATAATGAGCCTATATTGGTTTTAACTTCCATAACTAAATTTAAACAGAATCTAATTAAACTGGACTAACTTATGTCACCAGACAAAGCTCTGCTGGTTGGGTGCTTACTCAGCTGGTTGGGTGCTAACTATATAAGAGATTATATGAAGTTAGTAAGGCTGCTTTTTATGCACTAGGGCGTATCTTCATTACAGAGTTATGCCCTGAATTCTGCTTCCACCTGCACAGAAAGTCCTTTAAAATTTAAGCTATAGCTAGTATGCTTGAAGCTACAGGCCTGAGTTAAGGCTTCTCCCCAGACCAGGCTGGCTACCTGCCTATTTTGTAGGAGAAAGCAGGCTAATTAAGCCCCCCTGTGCTCAGAGCTCCAGCCCTATCCCTAGATTCTACCTAGACCAGCGTTTTTCAACCTGTGGGTCATGACCCAAAAAATGGGTCAGAAGAATACATGAAAGGGCTGTAAACAAACTTGAAAAATACAGCAACAAACTTTGAAGGAGAATCCATTTTTAAAAGAGAAAAAAATGTGGGCAACTGGGGCTTTTCCTTTGCAGGCTGGCAGAGCTCCAGTCTGCAAGGATCTCCTTGACCTCCCCACCACCACCCACACACTGTCCCCCTGTCTAAACACTGTCGGGCTGAGGCCTGGGGGCAGGGGGCAACGGGTTGGTAGTGAGGGGCACTGGGTTGGGACTGGCCATCAATGTTTCCAAATGGGTCTTGATACAAACAGGTTGAGAACCACTCACCTACACTGTGCTTTCTGATAATCTCCACCCATCTTCTGCACCAAGATCTCCTATACTGCTTCAGTGCTTTAATTCTAAAATTGCCTGCTCCATTTTTGCTACATGTAGAGGCATAGAAGTCAGTCAGGTGTGCTGTGAATCATTATGTGGTTCCCAGAATGAATTCCTTAATTACATTATCATTAAAAGGTCTTGCTGCCAAATGTTGTTTGCTTATGCCTTGAAAACCACCTGCACTGAAATGGAGTCTCCCATTCTGAAGTTTTCTAGAGTATTGTTCATGTGTCACTGTCATTGACAGCAGCTTCATAACAGGTGAGAGAGCATGAGACAAACACCTGTGAATGAATCTGCACACTGCTGTTGCTTAATGCACTACTAATAATGTCTTGGATATCTTGCCAGAAATCCAAGCCAGAACATGGGCTAGACAGCACCAGTTACTTCAGGTCTAGCACTGACATGGGTTCACAGTGGGCACTACTCCACTTCTCCTAGGTTAACACAGGCTAACTGTTCTGTGAAGTACCTTAGAAAGGATTTGCTCATTTGCTATCCTAGTAAATCCTCCTAATACAGTTGCAGGTTATCTTGGCAAATGTGGGATTTTGTTTTGTTTTCATAGTATAAGTTATATCCTGTTCCGCCATGCCAAAATATACCATACTGACAAATGCATGCTTCTGCTAGACCAAATGTCTCTGCCAAAGGGGCAGAACCTAATTCCACTCTGTTCGAGGCTCTGAAAAACTGTTAATGCAAAGGGGCGGGAAGAGAGGAAGGTTGGCCTCCTGCTCCTCACCATTTTTGTGACTTGGTCTTAAGGTCAAGATGAAGGCACACTGCAAAAATTGACAGGTTAAGTTCTTCAAGGATGCAAGCAGTAAGGAATAGATCACACCTGGGTGTTTAATAGATGGAAATGGATCTGGTCTTTAGACTTTTGCTGGTATAAAAGTGTCATAAAATTCAAGCCTCTAAATAACAGTACAATGGCTGCAGGAGTTCTGAATGCAGACCAGGCCTGATCAACATAAGGTACACTGGGAAATGAATGTTTCTTGATGCTATAAACTAATTCTACAATATGGCTTCTGCCAGCATAACTATACTGGGTTGGTGTTTTTATTTCCATTCCCATAACCAGTTTAATTGGCAAACCTTATAAACACAGACCAGGCCTAAATCACACATGATAAACACTTCCTTAAACATTAAAATATGTACACTTTATACACAAAGGACACCAAATGAAAAGAATCTGAACAACTGTCTCAGGGATGTAGGTGAAACATAAAGAACTCCCTACTACTCTTATCAAGATAAAAAAGGAGCTCTTCAAATGGGCTATTTCTGGACCAATTGAAAATATTGTGCTTTACAACAAGTTCTCCAGATTTCATAGAGCTGAAGAGAAAGCTTTGGTGTTACAGAATGCTGGCAAGGCACTGAGGCATTCCATTTTGAATGGATTTCCCCCAGTGCTTTTAAAGGTCTTTATAGTTCCTGCAAGACAACTCTCCTACCACTGACTGTAGAAGACAGGGCGGAGCAACTATAAAACCAGAGTCTGGAAAATATTTGCTTATCAGCTCTAGTTCAAAAGATGGCTGAGTAGGGAGGGCTGAATTGGTGGCAACTGAAAAGCCCGCTCAGGAGGACAGGCTACCTAGAAGACTTGACTAATCATCTGAAAAAGTGACATGCTGCTGCCTCAGCAGACAACTAGTCTGATCCTGGATGCTTCTGTCTCTCGCCTGGGGTTTGAATCAGTCTTCAAAGGAGACAGCTGGCACAACATGGAGCAAGATGCTGTGCCAACTATCTACAGTGTAGGATTTCAGCTTATCACCGATTCCTTTGAAATACCAACCTCAAAATAAAACACTTCATCAAATTGTGGATTGTTGGTCTTCTTTTTGACTTTAGTCTTTTTGGCTTCAGATCTGAATTAAGGACAGGGGAAGAAAAAAACAAAACAAAAAACACATTAGTAGAAGCATATGTCCCAATGCAGCTATGGAATACTAAAGTAGCCCATGTGCTTGATTTATTTTTTGTAAATCTGTAACTCCATGCAGCATGCAAAGAGAGAGAGAGAGACTCTGTAATGGAAAATATCATGGGAGCACATTTAAAGAAACAACAACTTAAGCATATGTACATATTAAAAAGTGCAAGTATTTACAGCTATCATTCACATTTGGAAACACACCCCCCCCAGCCCAGATCTTGCAAACTGCTTTGCCAGAGAGGACTCTAAACCCACACAGAACAACTTGTAGGAAGTGGGCCTTGTGGAGTAATACCCAGGGGACACAGTTTTAACCTGTTCAGTTCTGAAAGAAAAAAGTCTCCAAAAATTCTCACATTTTAAAAACACACAAGGAGATAGGCAAAGAGCAAGTCAAATGGATGCACAAGGTCAGAGACAGAAGAGGAGCTCCCCATTGCATCTCACAATGCTTTGCAGGAAGTTCTATGAGATAGAATTCCCTGGATCCAACAGAAGTTGTTGGGTTTGGGATTTGGTGATCCTGCAGCCCAGTCTCTGTAGCGAAGCCACTCCTCCTTCCAGCCCAAATGCTGTTTTCAGAATGCAAGGGAGGAAAGGAAGAAGAGGGAGCTTGTTCTTTGGGTTCTCCAGCCGGCACTGGAAGGTGGAGTGGGTGGACTGAAGCCCTCCCACCTCAGCAAGGGGGAGGAAGGGCCTCCAAGCCATCTGCCCCACCCTCCAGCACTAGCTGCAAAAACCCCAAACCAAACTCCCTCCACTCACTTTCCTCTATCCCATTCTGAAAACAGCAACAGGCTGGGAGCTCCACAGAAACAAGTTACAGAACACAGTCTGTTTTGGAGCATGCTCATCTGAACCCTCGTTCAATGGCAAAGACAGGAGGCCCATTAAAAGTGGTCTGCAGCTGTGTACTTCTGTTTAGTCACGGCTTTAGACTGCTTTTTGGGGTCAGATTAGGCAAAAATTGTCACTTTTGTCTGTGCCCTCTAAGTTTAGGATTTTTAGCAGTATGCGGAGTCATAGGCCCCTGGCAAACATTACTCTTGAAGGCATGATTAACCAGTAACCTGCTCATATGTTCATACAATTAATGGCACAATAACACAGGGAATAAACTACAAAATTATTGCACACATTTTGTGTAATAATTTTGTGGCTAATTCTTATCACATCTTAAATTGAATGTGTGGCCAGGACATTCCCTGGGTAGGGAGTGCCAGTCTGCTGACTGGTGCTCCCAGCCTCAGGAGCACTAGTCCACTGACTTGGTGCTCCCAGTTGTGGGTGCACAATGCACCCAGTTTGCTACTTACTAGTGCAGGTGGATCATGATCCTGGGCTCCCGTTGCATTGGCAGTAAGGCATAATTTGGGTCTGATTCCTGTTTCCAACAATCATGCCTCCTCCCATGCACATGTAGCATGGCAGGAGACAATTGTTGAGACCCTATGCTACCAGATTCCATCACATCTTGAAATGAACATCTGTTAGCAGTCAAAGGAATATGCTTCAAAAGTTTTATAATGAAAAATGCTCAATAACTCTTCCAGGAAGATTGAAGAAGGCTTTTAAAGGAACATTTTAGCATGTAATCATTTATTCACTTCTCTAAAAATATTCAGTTCTCAAAAGATTTCATTATTTCATATTTTTGGACCTGCCATGAAGTTATATATAATTTTCCCCACTATACTGGTAAAAGCAGTACGGTAACAATTTTCACCATGGATTGAGAACAAAAGGAACTGAAGACCTCTGCTTATCCAGGGGTAGAACCAACCTGAACAGAGCAAGGCTCCCCAGGACTAGACATTGTGCGTCTTAGTCCTCATATGGAGGCCATGCTCATGCTCTATTCAGTCCTTGGCATCAACTGAGAATGCCATCAAACATGCCAGCTGTGGCTGTATTCTAGGATGTAGATACCTGGCCATTAGCCTTTGGACTAAAGTCATCAATTTAGCTTACAACAGCCAGCAAGCAGCTATCAGTCGATAACTTGCAAACTCTATAAAAGCCAGGCTCAGTTTGATCCACCCAATTAGAATGTAACAGTTCCCTCTCTCTTTACCAGACATCCAGAATCTCTGCAATTTATCAGAAGTGAGAAGGTATGAAAGCTGTGTTAGTAAAAGTCAAAGGGATACTAGCATCATGGGAATTTTTTTAAAACAAAAAAGCACATCTTTGGGCACATCCTTCATTTCTTACTCTGAAAAGCAACTTACACTGAACTGCTATAATTTTCCACCTAACACCTAACATTATTATATTATTTTATTGTGGGGAAGGAAGTGTAGGTTTAATTCCCAGTTTTGCCACAAACTTCCTGTGTGACACTGACCAAGCCACTTAGCCTGAGGTATGCTTCTGTTTCTCATCTATGAAATGTAAACAGTGCCATTTCCTATCTGTGTATTTAGTCTGTTTTAAATCTTTGGGATGGGGAGTGTCCCTTACTCTATTCATATAGTTCCTAAAAATGGCCCTCCAGTCTTGTCTGCGACCTCTAGACTCTATACTAGCACACAAATGTATGCTAATAAAGTTGGTTAATGCTTATTACTTGGTGCTGCACATGACAGATTAAATACAGTTCCTTCCCTAAAGATACAGGAGGCACTAACAAAGAAGAAAATAACTTGAGATTAAAAAAAACTCACTATTGTAACAAAGAACCAAGCAATAAGAGATACTAATCACTTCTGGGATATAAAGTGTAGCTGCCTATCCCATCTGATCAGTCACAAATGCCAGTCAGCTTTTTTAACAGATAAGTACACCTTAAAGGGGAGAGGATTGGAAAACAGGATATGGAACAGTATGATTAACACAGGGACAATTACTGGGCAATTACTAAGGAACAGACAGAGTGAGCTGTATGTTTCTGAATCAAGTAGGAAAAACAGTGATGGGAAGATGATAGAGGTAAGCCTTGTATGAGGAGATAGACAGTACTGTTTGCCTCCAGCTCCCTAACGTACGATCGCTATGTTGTTATAGCGCACCCAAGGAAAAGTAAAGACAAGACTAAAAGAGAAGCCAAACAACTCATTTTAGTAATCATGTTAACATTATTCACCTGGTGTGATTTAAACAAGGCGGTCATTTCAAACATTTGATGCATATTGCCCAAATATTGTGCCCATTATGTTGGGCACAATTTAAAATATCTTGAGCGATTAGGTGCATCAACCTGTTGTGCACCACAAGGCAATTATTTGGCAAGAATATGTTTAATTTATAACAGTTTACCTAGTACAAAGTTCCAAAGTGTTTGTGCTAATTAGGCTGAATCATTGAGATAGAACAGCTCGGCTCAGTTTGCAAAACAACTCTCCTGATAAAAAGAGGCACAAATGAATCATTGACACCTCCAAAATCTAGTTATAGAATGTACCAATTCAAGCCCCATTTAAAATTATTATTAGGTTAATAGCTAAGATCAACAGGACTGAATAGTATCTAATTATTTAGGCCCTGCCCTACCATTTTTTATCTGAATAGGGCCCTGTATAGTATTTTCCATAGATACTGAGGTGCTATATATACACCTCAGAACTGAAAGGATTTCAAATATTAAAATTTAAAAAGTGGCCTAAAGTAGAAGTAAAAACCCAAACAATTTAGTCTTTAACTCACACAGAACAAGCAAGTTGCTTGAACACTGACTTCCAATTGCCAGGTAAGAAGTGATATATATACTATACTAGTTAAAGCATAAATTAAGTACTCGACAAGATTCCATTTACTCTATAAATATTCACTACATTAACCTATCAACACTGATATAAGCCTCACGGCATTTGCTTGGTATAGCAGGCATAGCTAAATCCCCTGTCCATAGCGGAAATCAAATTTCCATTAGCTGAAAGGAAACAAACAGCAATTTCTCATTACAATTCTACAATGGGAAAGCCCTTGAGTTTTCACTACTTACCTGTATGGTCCAGCTAAGGTCACGGTAGCATAAGGGTCACACTGTCCATTCACGATTGGCAGGCCTTGGCATTCTAGGACTCTGCAGGAAAGAAATAACACCCACTAATTCAGATGAGGTTGAAGAGGCAACTGAAGTTGGTTATCTCCCTTTTCACTATCATTGTCAGAATGCACACTGTTATTAAAGGATCAAAATGCCATAAAGCACGATGCCATTTTTTTTCCTTACTGCAAAAATTATTTTTCAGTTTACACGAGCAATGTCAATGAGGTCAGAAACCAGCATTAAAAGTACAGGGAAATCTTAATTTGAATGCAATTTATAACACTCCCCCAGTATTAATAATAATTCAAGATTCTGTAGAGACCATCATCCAGGCAACACAACCACTTCATGTTTGAATTTTTTATAACAATTGGTGCATAAAAATTGAGGTGCGTTTGTACATGGCTAATAGATGCTGTTTTAAGATAGGAAAACACATTAGACATTCTGGCAATAATCAAACAATGTGCGTCACAGGCATAGTGGCCTTTGTGATTGAACAAAAATAACCGGCATGCCCTAATAAACAGCCAATATAAGTATGACCTATCTTTCTCTCAAATAGTAAAATATTCAAACAATGGAACTCAAAGAATCAACAAGTGTTTTTTAGGTCCATCTTGAAGAGGTCAAAGTACTGTGGAAAAAGAACACAACTGAAAGGGTTGTCACCCTACTCAGACCCCTGTGAGGAAGAAATCTTTCAAGGTAAAAAAAAAACAAACTTGCAGCTGTACCTTTCCTACTTGTACACACAGTACATTAGTTCAGCTTCTGGTTTCAAAATGTAAAAGCTTTTTTTTCAAGAAATGTAGAATTCATTGATTAAAAAAAAAAAACAAAAAACGAAAATATATTCCAGGACTCCTTTTCAAATAGGGGTGGTTGATTGGAAGGGGACTAAAATAAAACTTTAGGAAAGTGGAGTCATGAGAAGTACAAGCACTGAGAAAGAATATGCACATGTGAAACATACAGGAGAGAGAAGCAAACACTTCCTCTTCTTTGTAAGTTTTTCACTTTACACTTCATCTTTTGTTAATATTTAATCCTATGCTTTCTACACCATTGTAATTTAATTTACACATTGGATTTTATTAAATTTAATGTGTTTATTTATATATACTGAGATATAAGAGTCTTCACTGAACAGATAAGAGAACATCATGCTTTAAAACATCTTGTGAAATGAAGAGGGAAGGTCACACAAACATTTTCAATAGTGGGAAGAGCCAAGATACAATTTTCATAAATTAAAATGTGACATTTGCCCAGCAGCTTAGTAAACATTGCATCAGATCTAATCAAACTATGGAGTAGGTGGATGCTGCCTGAGTCAATTCAAGACTATGGGTTGGCTACATAGAAAGTTATACCATATAAACTAAAGTGTGAATTTGAACAGATATAATTATATCGCATAACCACACAGATTAAACTACATGGGTGTAACTGAAAACTTTCCCATGCAGACAAGCACTAAGCTTTTCTGGGCCAGTGCTCAATTCAACATAACACTGCACAAGGTCCATAATTTCCCCAGTCTTATTTAGGTACCTCACTAGAACCCAAAGCTTCCCAACAGGGAGCCTCATATTAGTTTTACTCTCATTACCACATTACAATTTATGGAATATCTTTTCTTGATGCACTATTGTAAGTGAATGAAGAGGAAAATCTCTTTATGATTGGTTCTGAATCATTTAGTGAAACCAAAGTTCAAACCTGTAACAAAAGTAGACACCCTCACCAAGAAGGGTATTGGACAATCATGTCCTGGTTTTATTTGGGCTCTGCTATGGTCTTGTTATGCATCTACCTTCTGCAATGGTAGAATCTGGCTAATTGACACTTAAGGATGCTACCACACAGGAACCACATTTAAAGTCATAAATGCTGCTTTGACCCAACTGGGAATAAAGAACACCTGCATCAAAAATCCGTAAATCAAGGGACATACTGAATGGCTCAACCCACCCCACTGTAGAACTGGAAATGCATGCAGCATAGATGCAATTAAAAAGAGCAGAGGAAGTGAATGCTAGTGGGGGCCAACCTTTTCGGCAGGAGTTCCACAAATTAAGCCCAGTGCCCTCCACAAGTGCTGCTCTGATCTCCTTCCTCTGCCCAATTCATTGCTCTGCTATCTGTTCCTTGTCTTACCTGCCACTGTGCTACCTGTCCCCTTCCTGATCTGCTGCAAACCAGACATGGAGGCTGCTGTGCCACTTGTACCACAGGTGGGTCACTCACCCCCTGCTCTGTCCCACCAACTTCTCCCAGCACAGCTAGGTTAGTCAGGAGTGTGAAGAGACATGCTCCCTGACCTCCACAGCTATACTGACCAAAGCCCCTAATGTAATGTATTTTTTGCTATGACTCTTTTAAAAGTAGTAATTTTACTACCAGAGGGTAGTTTTATTATATTAGTACAAAGTGCAGCCTTGGTTGAGTAGCTCAGGGGTGTTCAACTTTTTTTTAACAAATGTACCCCTTCTGCCTCAAAATTTCAGCTCATGTACCCCTTTAAATTTTTTCTTGTTTTTAAAGGGCTGGGAATGGGGGGAGGGGAGGGGCAGATTGAGTTCCCCATGGTGAGGGAGGGAGTGGGGCTGGAGCAGTCCAGCCAGCCAAGCAGTGAGGCCCACAGAGGGGTGCCACTGCCCTCATCCCCTGGCCCTGCTCCTGGTAGCAGGCACAGAGAGCGAACTGAGGTAGGGGGCAGGGAGGCGCTACTGTGTACTGTGTGGGGCTGATGGAGCCCTGCATGCCTATCCCACCCTCCTCCCCCTGCCTCAGGTACGAAACAGAAGTATGGGAATTCACTGGGGGAGACACTGGCACACTCCAGGGCCCACTCTGTCCCTACCCACCTGCTGGCATGCATATACCCCCTATGACCTTTTCAAGTATCCCTTGGGGTATGCGTACCCCCAGCTGACAACCCCTGGAGTAGTTACTTCCAAGCAAGAAGCCTTTTGCTGGTATAGTACTGCAGGTCTTCCTATGCAGGTAAAGTACTTCCCATGCATACACATGGCCTAAAACACCTGCCTAGCTGAATGAATCATTAAAGAGAAACTTCTCAGCCAAGCCTGTGCACCAATGTCCATCACACATGCTTGTTTTGCCATTTCTTTAAGGATAGCCTACAAAATGAAACACTAGGCTTTCATGAATGGATCACTTCCAACCCAGCTCTCTCCTCACAGGATGAAATAGCAGAGGTCCATGATGCAAGCATAGGTGTCAAGAACACTTTTCTCCCTTTGAATAAGAGCACTTCTTCCAAAAACCATAAAGCTGACATGCAGAGATGTACTGAGAGCCAGGATGAATCCGAGTTCAAGCAGCAAACGTTCTGTTTCTTTTGTGTGTGCAAAGGGAATGAAAAAGCAAAAACAACCTTGAGAGAAGCAGTATGCATAACAGGAAACAAGAGTTGACATAAGTTGCACCCAACGCCTCTTTCAACTCATATAAAAACAGTTAACACCTAACGATCTTGGAGAAAATAGGCTACAGATTCAAGAGTTTCAGAATTGAGAAAAATAGCTAAGCCTAGAGATTCATTCTTGCTCTCCAATTTAACTGAGTCCTAGTGGCAGTTGCAAAAAAATTCAGCAAGGCACATGTGGATTTACAGCTTTTGAGTACTCTTACCAGCTGTAGAAAACTCTGTAAACCTGGAAGTGCTCTAAATTACAGGCCATTTTCTTCAGTCATGGGAAGTTTGTTAGGTAAATTAAAAATCATGTGTCTCCTCATGTATTAGAGCCCACACCATAATTCACAGGCAGAAGAGGTGTTAGAGCAAGTTTCAGTTATTACTCCTAACAGTTAAAGCAGGAGCTAATTCTGACACATGGGTATAAAAATCACTGAGCTTGTTAATACATATATAAGCTTTTTATACACTTCCTTATTTGTATATGTAGTACATACATAAAAGCCCTATCACCTCCTTTATAAAGGGCTGGGGGGAGGGCACGGATTGGTGTGGTTTCTAGGAAGCAATGAAAAGAAATCAGTAAAACGTATTACATTCATTTGCAAAATTAGTTTAGCATATAAATAATATTAATGACAAGAAGCCAAAGTTGAGCAAAATTATTCAGTACCTAACAGGCTGTGTTGCTAGACTGCAAAAGGAAAGCTTCTGGCTGCTAATGGAGCCTCTTTAGTTCAACTCTTAGCATCTGACCATGCCAAGTTTGCAGCCCGGATAAGTTAGCTACCTCCTGCACAGCTGGGAGGGGCTGGGGAACGTGGTAGGTCATATGGGAAAACTCTCAATGCAGCTGTCTCGCTATATTTTGCCTGTGGCTTATAAAATTAACAGGTTTCAAGGAACAAGAACAAGATGATTTCAGTTTCAAAAGTGGTTCGCAACCGAAAACTTCACAACTGTACGTATCTTATAGAAAACTGCAGACAGGTGGGGGGGAAGGCAAGCGAAGGGAAATGGGGCACAGTGCTTTAAATATACTCTCTGTCCTTTCCATGGAGCGGTCATAAAAGTTCACAGTAAAGGGAGGAACCTTTGCACAACAGACAACATTCCACGCCTCAGAGAGAATAAACCCACCTACTGCTTAGAGACTTCCAAGCATGGGGAGTAAAACCACCGTGGACCTTTCCTTCACAACAGAAGCCGGGAATGGTGAAGTCTGGAACCAAGTTTCCATAGGTAGCAAATCATTCAGCCCAGGGGTCAGTCACTTCTTAGAGCAGTGTTTCTCCACCTTTTTTTAGACTCGAGGCTTCTTTGGAAAATGCCAGCTCTGTGTTTTCACTTGGTTTTGTTGGTGGTTTTTTTACTACAGAAAAACAATAGAGCAACTTTTCTGTTGCAAAGAACTCAGAAAGGGCACAACAGGCCAGAATGCTTATAGCACTAGGGATTCCTTTTTGAAATCTCTGGGTTTATCTTGTGAATCATGTTTGCAGTACTAAGATTGCATAGCACCCTTGAAAAGGCTCCAAGGCATTTTAGGGCACTATGGCACCCTGGTTGAGAATCACTAGTTTAGAGCGTCAGGCCGGGTGCTTGTGACCTAGCCACCACCATAGGCTGCCAGTCCACCATTCCCACAACTAATCCCCTGCAACTCTGTTCCCCCCACACTGCTCCTGTACCCTCAACTTACCAAGTGCCACTGAAAGCCATGATGAATACTAACTGGGGACACCAAATCTGGCAGGAAAGGGCAGAACAGGAGGCCTTAAGTGGCTGCTTTAATGTAGCTCCTTTAAATTCTACCCCAGCAAATCAGACCTTTGCAGACCAGATCCAAGCTCTTCACAGGCAACATGCTGCCAAACTAATTCTGCCTAGTGATACAGGCAAGGAAGGATTGTTCAAGCATGCAAGATAGTCTTTCCCCTCCCTCCTCTTCACATTCCCTTTTTGAAGTAGCAAGTGGACAGAGGTACATAGCATACAATTATCAAAGGTGTGTGCTGTATGTACTCATGTTCAGGTCTATATATGCACATCAACTGCATGAAGCGAGAGAAATAGAAACAGCACTATTTGTAGGGAAGTTAGGACCAACGTATTGCCAGAATATGACTCCTATACAGAGGAAAGGAAACTAGAGCAGACAAGGGAAATATCAGCATTTAATTTATCATTTAGAACTACAGTCATTTAGGTTTATTTCCCTACAAGTTCTCTTACCTTGCTGGCAAGTCTGAAGTCTCTTGTGCATGGCCAAGGGCCTCCTTCCCTAATGCATGAAATTCTGTAAACCTTCCCCCCCCCAAAGATAAGTCAAATTTTCCTCCTGACACTACTTCAGCCTCCAAGCATGGGGTATACATCCACACTGTAGTCATTCACACTCTAGTCATTGCTGCAACTGCGGTTCTTGTAGACATACCCAAGCTAACTTTAAACCACATACAGCTCAGGCTCTGTCAGGTATGTACTGTACTTAAAGCAGCACAGACTTCAACACAGCTACTACACATTCTACCACAGCTACTAAGAGTTAACCGGAGCTAAGGGACATCTACAACAGCTGAAGTGACTGTAATATTGACATACCTTACACATTACCCACACTCCCGTCTTCTCCACCCTGTGGAAAGACCCTAGAACACTCCTATTAATTAGGGAATGCTAATTAGGCAGACAATTAAGTTTCTCACCATTGTCATGATTTACACCAGTGGAGGACAACCTATTCAGACGGTATGCAAAATTAAGCCCCGTGCCTGTTTCAAGTGCCACTTTGATCCCCTTCTCTTGCTTGATCTGGTGCTCTGCTTTCTGCTCTCCCCTGCTCTGCAATCTGTTCCACCTGTTACCTGCCCCATTTGCCACTGTGCTGTCTGCTCCCTTCCTAATCTGCCATGTGCCAGCCATGCACAGATGCTGCCTATGCCATTTGTGGCACTCATATCACAGACTGACTTTCTCATCTTTTGTGGTTTGCTTTACAGGTAAACAGAGAGAAATCAATACATTTTCTGCCTTTGATTATGTTGAACGATGAAATCAGATGGCTGCAATGCAAAGTAGTGTCTGATTATCCTGGTATTTTGATCCTTCATGCCTGTAGTTACTGCAGACTCTTACAGTCAGCTTTAAGGACAATGAGCCAGATGTTACTCTATCTATTCCACAAACTAGGGGTCATGGCTCTTATAGGAGTTGGATTTCAAGTTTCAGAGAAATTCAATTTCCACCAATATCTGAACTCAGACCAGATATGAGTTTGTGTAGGACAGAGGGTACTCACCAGAAAGTGAGTCCAATCATGTACTGGTTACCAGTAGTACATGGGGAGGGGACAAAGGAAGGTACAGAGCTCCCTGTATCCAGAAGTGTTTTTTATTGCCTTGCCATTCAACACAGACTAGATCTAGGTATATTTCCTTTGTGAACAGACCTTTTCCCAAGGTACAGAATGTGCAAGTAACCTTTATTTCTTAATATGATATTCCTAAGTTTGTGCCTGGTCTGATTCCAAGTACACCAAAGAAATGGAACCTTTCCTTTCTCTGTTGCTTTTGTCATTTTCCATGTGCCCTTAAAGTTCCCCTTTTTCTCTTGCTTTAGCCATGTCCCAATATGCTAGCGCCCCTACTAAATCTTTGAATGGGGCACTTCCAAAGACTTAAGAGGACCTGGAATAGTCACTTGCAGTGACGTTACCTGGTGGACTCCAAGTAGATCTTGGACAACCTTCCCAGGTCTCTGCTAGCCTGAGATTACTACTCCCAAACCCCTGCACTGACTTCCTTTGCTGACATGTTCAGGAACTGTTCTTGGAACAGCTTTACAGAATATCTCTTACTCAGTTTTTTGTTCTGGTAGTCTAAGGAAGCTGGTCAGATGTGACCTGGGGGCATAAGCGGCACTAGAAAATATTATTTGTGGGGGGCTAGGCTGTGTGCAGTGCGCCCGCCTGATTCTGCCCCTCCATCTTGCAGGGCTGTTCTGGGGCTGATGTGTGCTGGTGCTGTGTGGAGGACGGTGAAGGAGAGTACAGAGGAGGTGCTGGGCATGGTGCTGCAGTGATGGTGGCACTGGAACTGCTGTTGCCAGCCCAGATTGGGGGGGCTAAGTCCCATTAGCCCCAGCCTTCTGCCGCCTATGCCTGCAGGTTTCTCAGCTGTTTAGAACTCCTGTAATTACGTCTCCTTGCTAACTTGGTATTTCTTGCCCTCTTCCCTTTTGTGTGGTTACCTACTAAGATTGCCAGGACCCCTCAACACAAGAGGTAAACTGCCTGCCTGGAGCAAAGATTCGGGACATGACGGGAATAATCCAGGCCATGATTCAGCCCACCGATTACTATCCTATGGTCCTTGTCCATGTGGGTACTAATGATGCAGCCAGGAGGAGCCCCGATCACCTGATGATGGACTACCATGCTCTGGGCAGCGTGCTGACGGAGATCAGTGCACAGGTGATATTCTCTTCAGTCCTACCAGTGTGCAGACGTGGAAGATGACACAAGAACTGCATCAGAGAGACCAACTGGCGGCTTCGGCAATGGTGTCTCGAGGCAGGCTTTGGCCTCCTTGACAATGACCCACACATCACAATGAGGGCCATGCTCATTTGAGATGTGTTTCACCTGTCCCCCAAGGGTAAACATGTGTTCTTTTCTAGGTTGGCGGATCTCCTCCGGTGGGCTTTAAACTAGGCTTATCAGGGAGAGAGGAAGATGAGGGCAGGGGAAGCCGTGGACCACCAAACCATGTGGCACCCACAAGGACAGTCCAGCCTGAAGAAGGAGAACATTGGGAACCTGCAATCCATGGGGCGGTCAGCAGGATAGCACAGGTAAGCAATAAGCGGGTAAGCAATAAGGGGCCCTTTGGGAATCAGAACGGGGGGGCAGCAAAGGCACCAGTCACAGGGCTCCAGTGCCTATATACTAATGCTAGGAGCATGGGGAGCAAGCAGGATGAACTAGCACTCCTGCTTGCAGAAAACACCTACGACTTAGCAGGGCTAACAGAAACCTGGTAGACTGGGCGGTACACATTGAGGGTTATAAGCTGTACAGAAAGGACAGGGTGGGGAAGAAAGGGGGAGGGGTCGCTCTCTATGTCAACAAGCAATATACATCGACCCTTATCAAGACGGAAGCGAAGGTAGAAGGATTGTGGGTTAGGTTACATGGGGGTCAAGGAGAAAGGAATTTGGTGATAGGGGTCTGCTACAGACCCTCACACCAAGGGGAAGAGCTAGATTTGGGGCTGCTGAGGCAGCTCTCAGAGACCATAAAAACTAGGGAGGCGGTAGTCATGGGGGACCTACACTACCCAGACATCTGCTGGGAGATGCAGATAGCAAAGTCCCACTGTTCATAGAAAACTTCCCTTCCCTATCTCCCCAAGATGAAAGGGTTCCTCTAGACCAGAACCCATATATCTAAAATGTTTTGGAACCTGGAGTTGGGTCTCCTGGCTCATGCTCCCCTCATCTTTCTCTCTGAAGTCCCACCCCTGACACAATGTCACTGTGCTATGCCCTGGTGAGCTAGGATAAGCTGACTAGCAGAAACCAGCACGGATGTAATATTTCTTAGAAAAAAGATGCAGGAGTGTTCATTCTTACCATCCTCACCCAAACTTCTGCATACCCATGAAATTCTCTTACCTTTCCAAGCAAGCCTAAAGTTTTTTTTTAAGGATGCAGAACATAACTTGAGCCCAGTCCCACAAATTCAGTACTTTTCTCCTAAAGGATCTTTCTCTTGTACAGCCCCTCATTAGCATATACTAGCTTTCTTAGACATTGCCGGTCCTCAGGCAGGTATTTAGATGTGACCCCAGATCCTTATGCGGGATATTGGAATAAGTCAGAATTAACTGGAACAGTCTTTGGTATTACACCATATGACAGTTCACTGCCATAAAACTCTAGGACTGGGGCCAGAAATCTGTCCAACTTCAAGTAAATGGCAAAATTCCCATCAACTCCAGTCAAGCCAGTATTTCACCCATAATTCTAACTGTGTTAACAACAAAAGGGCTGAACTGCATTCCTCATCAACTTCACAAAAGTCTTTCATGGGATGGCAGGAGCCCTGGTTCCCGAACTTTTACATCTAACATGCACAATGGCACTCCAATTTCAGTGTTTAGTATTCTAGCAGCATTCAGCTAGATTAAAGCAAATTAGCAAACACAATTCTAATTTCTCTCTTCGAAATATCCTTTAAATGCCATGCAACACACATAGTAGCAGCTAGCATATACAAAGATTAAATTGGTTGTAAGCCAGTTTCAATTCCCAATCCTTTCCATCTCTCTCTTTCAATGAATTAGGGACCCAGTTTTGAAAGACCCCTAACATATGCTGTCCTAAACGAGAGTTCTTTCCTGAACTGGAATAACCTTTAGTTACATTATCACTATGCTATTTCCTAAGTACTATAGCCTCATTGGGTGTGGAGGCTGGATATCAGTACTGCCTCTAAGGTTCTGTTTAAGGCAAATGCTGACCTCCAATACAGGTGTTCAGCTGACTTAATTGTAAACTTAATTGCTCATAATCTGACTTCTGTATTATACTTGTGCCTCTTTCTACACAGACAGTTAGTGCAGTAGGAATCTCTTTGGAGTAGAACAGAAAAGAAAGGGAGGACTGTGATTTTTTAAGGCTCAAACAAATTTCTATCCCAATTTTTTTTTACTAGGGAAATGTTATTAAGTTATAGAGACAATATACAAAGACAACAAATAAAGCATAGCAAATAAGCATACAAATACAGGGCGAATGTAAAAGCAAAACAAAATTTAATACCTAAAAGTTATTAAGAAAGAAGAATATTGCATAGTACTATTATACCCAAGGACATTTTAGTTACATTAAATACAAGAAAAAATAATCATAATTCATACATGACAAACAGCACCGACAATGCTATTTTAAAGAGGTTGGTTTGCTGGGAAGGGGGTTGCAGAATTTTTTATAGTGCAAATTGCACTGATTTCTTCACCTTTTTACAGCTTATTAGATATGCTCTCACTGCTGTAACCCAAAATACCTAGATTGGTCCCTGATGTCAGCTTTGAAAAGATTTTTTTTTAAAAAGCCACACATGCTGAGTACCATCTGCCATGCTAAATAAAGGAAACAGTATAAAAACTGTGGCCATAACTACCCAGCACACTACAGTGCCATGCAGTCATGCTCGAGCTAGCTGGGCCAATTCACCTGGACAGAGAGCCACCTCAATCTAACTATATTGCTGCTAACACCTTCTCAGCCAATTTGGGCATCTAGAGAGCACTGCACTGTGCTGTACAGATATACCCTCTGTGTGAACCATACCGTTTGCACGATAAAGTTGTGAAGTTAAATCATTAAAGTAGTTTAGGCATTTTAAGAGACAAGTATGCATAAGCTATAAGCATTTTTAGAGACACCACAGAAAATCCTTTTAATTTTCTTAATTATATAAAACAACCTAGCTAATTTTCTTCACTGATGAAAACTTCATGGCCTTAAGGAAGATCCATACATGGGCTGACAGTGTGGGTACGCAGCCAGGAAGGCCAACATACCTTGTTGTGCATCCACAGATGCATCTCAGGCAGGTCCAAGGAGATGATCCTCCCCCTCTATGCCACACTGGTCAAGCCGCAGCTGGAGCACTGCGTCGTTCTGGGCACCGCACTTCAGGAGGGATGTGGACAGCATTGAGAGGGTTCAGAGGAGGGCCACTCGCATGATCAGGGGGCAGCAGGGTAGGCCCTACAAGGAGAGGATAAGGGACCTGAACCTGTTCCGCCTCCACAAGAGAAGGCCAAGGGGGGATTACAAACTAGCTAGGGGGACCAGCAGGCATTGGGGGAGTCCCTGTTCCCCCAAGCACTACCAAGAGTGACTAGAAATAATGGTCACAAGCTGGCAGAGGGTAGATTCAGCCTAGACATCAGGAGGTGCTACTTTACAGGCAGGGAAGCTAGAATCTGGAACCAGCTTCCAAGAGAAGTGGTCCTATCCTGGGGGTCCTTAAGAGGAGGCTGGATGAACACCTTGCTGGGGTTGTTTGACCCCAGTGCTCTTTCCTGCCATGGCAGGGGGTCGGACTTCATGATGTGTCAAGGTCGCTTCCGATCCTACCAACTATGAAACTATGAAACATAGGATGTGCTTAGTGCACACTGCATTTGGCTTGTCCTTCTTATTATTTTCCATTGACGTGTTAAACAGGTCAGGCAGGAGATGGAAAAAAAAATTACCAGTGAGGAGAAGGAACCATTTCTAGGAGACGATACTTTCACTAAGCGATTTAGGTTAAACCAGCCTATTGAAATTCTGTACCAGATCCCCTCCCAACTCAAGTTAGGTTGCAGTCTGCCACCATCCCATGCTGCTTTGCAGGCTTCCATTAAACCAGGGGCGGGCAATTATTTTGGGCCGAGGGCTGCTTACTTGAGTTTCAGCAAGGCACTGAGGGCAACATGACAGGGAGCCCAGGGAAGATAAATATTAATTTTCTGAATTTTTGAGGGGCCTCACGGGCCAGATATAATGGGCTGGCAGGCCACATCTGGCCCCCAGGGCACATTTTGCCCACCCCAAACTAAATCTCCTCATTAGCCTCAGCCAAGCTGTCACAGAATCAAGCCAGAAAAGCTTCCCCCAGAGCCCCAGCTCTTGTCTGCGCCTGTCAGTAGGTCTGGGCAGGTGTGTGTGGCAGGGGGGAAGCAGATGCCCCCACCACACAGGCACAGCCCCAGCCCACCCCCCAGCCCAAGCCAGCACAGGTGCGGGGGCTAGCACCGCTGACTGGCCCCGCTGATGAGGGAGCGCCCCAACCTGCTGGCCTCATCTATTCTGTTTGCTCCTGACCTAACCTTAGAGTAAAGTGCAAAACGTAGAGCGCTTCCACCTGGGGCTTTAACATCTGGGAGAATCAACAGAACAGCAAAGAAGTAGGAGGGAATAGAGCAGAGCTGAAATTATCCATTGTTAGGGGTGAAGAAGTCCCAGCTCAATACAGTAAGGCTAAAAACCTCATATTCAAGGAGTGGGTGATCTTAAATGAGCAGCTTCAACAGCATATGGAATTAAAGAGGTGGAAGCAATGGGAACACAAGAGAGAAGAACAGAATGGAGGTGGTTGTAATATGACAAACAATCAGTGTGCAAAGAATTTTAGCTTTGACAATAGTGGACTGTGGCAGCATTAAACAGAAGGAAGATGGGAACATATACATGAAAGAAGTGTAGAAAGAAGAACTGGAGATTAAACAGAAGGCACAACTCTAAGAGATGGAATGGAAAAATGCTTTTGACAGAACACCAGCTGGTGTTGTTGTGTAAAGCCTCCTATGTTCTTGCTTTTGGCTTGAGGACTAGTGTTCGGAGTCATGCGCTACAAGGTGTAAATTTTGACATACAAAGGTTTTTGGAGGACAGAGTGGGAGAGCAGCATGAGCGTTTGTCAAGAACCTTTGGTTTCTGACTGCAATCAGTCCCTGAGGCAAAGTTGCTTCCAGGCACTCACTGTGAGCTGACAGTCTTGAAGGGGTTGCCTGCAAGCTGCCCAATCACCTGATTTTGGGACCAGAGCACAGGTGCAAATAAAACAAGTTTCATTTAAGCATACCCATATTCCACCTCACTGATTTCCCCTTACACCGGCAAGCTGTCAATACAAGGTCATGGACAATTGTTAACTAATGTTCAACAGGCAGGCAATGGTATCAAGGAGTAGAAAGATAAAAGAGAGGGATGCAGAAGGGTGAAATATAAATAACCACCCTTGGAATGATTTAAATATGGATGTGAAGAGACATCCAAGATGAGCTGGGATACTTGACAGAACAGAAACCAGGAAGGGAGTCAAATCTAACAACTGTCCAGTAAGGTGACAGGTAGAATTAGAAGAATAGAGAGAAAAAAAGAAACAACTGAAGGCAGAACCATAAAAGAAGCAACAGGTGGAGAGGACAGAATAAGGTGTCACTTAGTAAAGCAAAAATAGTCAGTAAGTAGGATGGAACACAGCTGAAGGAAGTACATTGAAAAGAAAAGAAACAGAACGTGAACAAAACAGGAGAAATTTCTAGCTTCTATTAAGGATTCTCACAATCTGATGTAGTGAGTGACAATAACTAGGTCAAATTGATCAGCAGAACTATGCTTAGGTTGCCTGCTTTAACTCAGTGGAGGCCAATCTTCTCGGCTGGCATGTGAATTATCTTCACACTCTCCCTGAGCACCATTCTGATCTCTTTCCCCTACCTAATCTGCTGCTTCTGTAAATAGCTGTTTACAGCCCCAGAAAAATATAATAGAATAATAGAAAATTAGGGTGGGAAGGGACCTCAGTATGTCATCTAGTCCAATCCCCTGCTCAGAGCAGAATCATCCTCCACTACAGCTACTCCTCGCTTAATGTCGTAATTACATTCTTGAAAAATGAGACTAGGTGAAACAATATTAAGAGAATCCAATTAAGTGGCAGCAGCCAAACAATGTTATAACCGAACACTGCATGACTTTAAAAGAGTATGTTCTCTAATAGATCAGCCACGTAATAACAAAACAATGTTACCCAGAAAGATGTTAAGTAAGGAGTACCTGTATATCATTCTAGCCAAGGCTTTGCGTGTAGCCAGGTCTTAAAAACCTCCAAGGATGGATATTCCACAACGTTTCTGGGTAACCTATTCCAGTACCTCTTTGTGACAGTTTTTCTTAATATCGAGCCTAAACTTCCCTTGATATTCTACAAATACCCTTTGTAATTCCTTCAGCAGTCCTTGAATATTTTAAAGGATCCAGAAAGATTTATGTAATAGCTAAAGTAGATCTCCACTTACAAAAATTTGTCAGTTTAACTAGATGAATTACAGCAGCAATTGCACATTCTTGGTTTAAAACCTAAAACATTTCACATTTAAAAATACAAAATAAATTATTATTTGTGCATCTAGAAACCAATCAAAGGTGTTTGCAAAATACCACCATCTTTAGAGCACCTCTTGTATGTTCTGGCTCAGCTGAAGTAGTTGCAAGTACAAAGCAAAACATCATGTCTTAAAAAAATAAATTAAAAACCTTAACTCAGAATAACTCTAACTGCATTTATCTGAGGAATTAGAGAAACTCTGATCTTGATTAACAACTTTGTATTATTAAAGGGCACTGGTCTTTATTGTAGATGCAAGGCTTTCATTCACATATGCAAAATGAACTGGTTTATCAGCCATAATAAAAGCAGCTGACAAAGGTTCTTATTCTTTGTAAATTCTCAGGTTAAGGTAAACAAATTAATGCTTTTCCATGTTCCTACCACAACTAATCCAGTGTGCATCAAAAGATGACAGAATAGATTCTGTCTTTTTTAACTGGCTAGAAACAACCTGGAAGATGTTTGATAGTGTAATCTAAGAGACTTGTCCTTGCCAAAAGTCATGTGTACAAACACAGGAAAATAAAAAAGTAATATTATCAACCAAATGTATTAGTACTAGTTGACGACTGCATGCCAGAATGTGAAAATGTATGTTTTTTTCTGTCCAGCTGGTGAAATGTGAAGGAAAAAAAAAAAAACAACTCATCATGTTTGTAACATTGTTTAATTGAAAGTGTTCACAGGAATACAAGGCATTTTTTCCATGAAGACATCACATTAAAAAACTAAACAATTCATAATATATTTATTTTTTCCAAGAAAGTAACTAATACATTTCTCCTTAACCTCCATCATGTCCAAAGCAAAGGCTAAACAGGATTCATGAACCACTGACTAAAATAATGTTGGCAGTCACAGAATGCTGGATTGTTTACTCCCCCTCCCACCAGACACAGCTACCCCTTTTTACTCCCTCAAGTAAATGGTACCTAACGGTATTTTTCTGAGCATGCTCAGGGGCCCAGCTATTCTGCAATATGAAAGCAGGCTCCAAATGGACTATTTGCCCATTTATAAGATCAAGTGGGAAGTAGTGTATTTCTGTGTATGTTCTCACTGGAAGACAACCCTGTATATCCAGTGCAGAACTACTGGGAGACCTCAGAAAAAGACATGTCAAGTCATATCACAGAAAGACCAAATGAAGTGCGTCCAGACTCAAACTTCCACTACAAACTGAAGTCTTCCTGATATGACACTGGTTTATATTATGAAAGGGCAACCTAGTATTAAATGTGATGGGGAGTAAGGGGAGAGCCATTAGGGTATTGTGAAAATGCCTACATGTAATGAACCTGTATGCTGTCCTCTGCATTTAAAAAAATCCTCTCTTCCTTTTCCAATTCAGGAGATAGTGCTCCTGATTAGATAAGTAGTACCATTCCCTCTGAGCCATTATGGAAGTACTGCCATAAAGTAGTGCTAAGGAGCAGGCTTTCAAATAAAGCATGAAATGTCTTGACCACTTAGGTTCATCGCATGGGAATTCCCCCATTAGAAGAGTATAAGAGTTAGGCTGGTGTCCTGACCAAGTAGAAGTGTTCATATCCTGCTTACAGTTTCCAAATAAGATATTTTGCTTTCTGCGTTAAGTGGCCATCAATTTTTCTTTGACCCACTTAAAAGCTATCATATTCCATCCCAAAGGAGACTGCTCTTCATTTGTGAATGAAGATATTTTTCCATGGGTGCTGTTCTGTAGTTTTATAAAACATGTTCCAATCCTTTATAAATGAAAGATAATGTAAATGCAAGGCTCTAATATATAATAGGAATGTGCATTACATATATATTCTCTGGCCATTAGAATCTTAGGAAAACCAGTTTAAAATCATTATACAAATGAGGGCATTGTCAGGCAGCTACTCTATTATCAGCAGGCCTAACTAATACCTATGATCAGGTGCATAATTTCAGTTATTACATTAATGTGAACATGAATTTGAGAGGTCTGTGCAAGTCTTTCAACTTAGGCATCTATCAAAATTAACCCATTCATTTTTATCATATTTCTTATTGCCAAAAGGAACATTATGATCATCTAGTCTGATCTCAAACTACAAAAGTCAAAGCACTTCATCCAGTAATTTCTACACCAATCCCAAGTTGTCTTTTGATTACAGACAACTTTTTGAAAGATAGTCAGGCTTTATTTTAAGGACTTCAAGTGATAAAGAACCCAGACATCCCTAGGCAAGTTGTTCCAATGGTTGACCATTGCCACATTTGCACCTTGCTTTTAAGCTCAGGTTGTCTAGTATCAAGCTTCCACCTACTGACTCTAAGTTGCGTTACCAGCAGTGTCACCCGCAAATCAAGAGAAGGGATTCTTCCACAGTGTTCAGCACTGATGAGACTTCAATTAAAGTAATGCATCCAGTTTTGGGCCCCACACTTCAAGAAAGATGTGGACAGATGGGAAAGAATCCAACAAAAGTCATTAGAGGCCTGGGAAACGGAATTTATGAGGAAAATCTGAAAAATCTAAAGTTACTTCATCTGGAGAAGAGAAGACTGAGGGGGGGGGATTCGATAACAGTCTTTAAATACTTGAAGAATGATTATAATGACTATAGGCCAATCAACCTAACTTCTATCCCAGGGAAGATCCTGGAAAAATTCATCAAGGAGTTTATTGTGACAGGCTTGCAGAACGTAGAATTCTGAATGACAGCCAGCATGACTTGGCCATGGGTAGGGCTTGTCTTACCAACCTCATTTCCTTCTACAATCAGGTGACTCATCTCGACAAGCAGAGGAGGTTGACATTGTATACTCTGACTTTCAAAGGCCTTTGATCTAGTATCCCACGATGTTCTCATCAGGAAATTGGAGGATTGTAGGCTTAACCATGAGACAGGTGGGTGGGGTGCTGGCTGTGGGCTAGGACCCAGAGAGTTCTAAAGAATGGATGTAGTTGTCTTGGTGAGAAGTGGCCAGCGGTGTCCCTCATGGGTTGGTGCTTGGTCCAGTGCTTTTCAACATCTTTATCAATGATTTGGATGGGAGGTGAAGAGTTCACTGGCCAAGTTCACGGATGACACCAACCTATGGGGAAGCATGGTCACGCTTCACAGATTTCCATAGATTTCATAGACATTCAGGCTGGAAGGGACCCCAAAGGATCAAATCCAGCCCCAGGAGCAGGAAGTCAGTAGGGATCATAGGATCCCAGCAAGATAAGCATCCAAACATGTCTTGAAGGTGTTCAAAGTGGGTGCTTGGACTGCCTCTGGCAGCAGTCTATTCCAAACCTTGGGGGCTCAGACAGTAAAGAAGTTCTTCCTTATGTCCAGCCTGAATCAGTCACAGTGGAGTTTGTGACCGTTCGATCTAGTCATCCCTTGGGGTGCTCTAGTGAACAAATGTTCCCCCAGATCCTGATGAGCACCCCTGAAAAACTTAGTGTAGCAGAAAGCCCCCTTTTCCTCTTGCCGGCATTTGCTCTCCCCTCTTTGAATTTGCTTTTCCTCTTCTACCTTTTCTTTCTTCCTCTTTCACTTTAAGATAAGGAATTGTGTTTTAAAATTTGTATGTGTGCATTTTGTATCTCCCTATGTATTTTGGTATTTTTATTTATTTGCGAGCCATGGCATTTGTAGCTTATATTTTATATTCTTCATCTTTCAACTATAAATGTGTTTAGTAACAATGTTAACAAGGGCAGGAGTCAAACTGCTGCTTCCCTGTATCAGGCGGACCCCTGAAAGAGCAAGTGAATCAGTGATTGAATGTGTAACACAGTAGCAGACAGTAATTAACACTTAGGGAAACCACAGATCAACCAATGGAAGAAATCAACAGAAGACAATGTTGCAACTGGGACATCTCTAAACATCACTGATCAAGGGCTAGAAGTCCTCGCCTGAGTTAATCAATGCCGGGGACCAAATTTTGAGCTGAATATCTCCAGATTGACCACGCCCAGAGCCCTATTCAAAATTAATCAACGGACTCCCAAACCTGCACGTACATGCGGACGACCCCTGGGGCTGACAGATGCCATCCAGTAGCCACGAGGGGGAAGTCCCACGAGGGTCAACGACCCCTGGATAGGGCAAACCTGAATAGTGGGGAGTCACCAAAGTCTGCCAAGGACAGATAAAAAGCAGTGAAAAGTGACCCTCAGTGGCACCTTCTTGATCTCCAACTTAACCAGCACCCAATCTGTCCAGCCAGAAGGACCATCCGGTGACCCCCTAGGATAGGTATACCCGACTCTTGTAGCTTACTACTGGGTGGGGGGTGGGGGGAAGGGACCAGCCCCAAGGTTTATGATTTAACTTCATTACAGTGTTTCAATCTGCCTAATAAACCAGAATTTTAAGGATCCTGAGTTAGACATTTGTAGCTAACATTATGTAGTCACCAGATCAGCCCTGAGCCTGCACTTTTCCAGGCTGAAGAGTCCCATGGCTCTCAGCCTCTCATCACAAGGTCTGTTTTCCTGACCTCTGATCATATATGTGTGGCTCTCCTCTGCACTCTTGCTAGCTTCTCCACATCCTTTTTGAATTGTGGAGCCCAAAACTGGACGCAGTACTCTAGCTGCAGCCTCACCAAGGCCAAGTACAATGGGAGAATGACGTCCCAGGATTTGCTTGAGAAGCATCTATAGATGCAAGCCAGAGTTTTGCTCGCTTTACTAGCCGCAGCATCACATTGAAGGCTCATGTTCATCTTGTGGTCAATCATGACCCCCAAAGCCCATTTCATCTGTAGTGCTAGCTAGCATAGCACTGCCGAGCCTATAAGGATGCAACAGGTTTTTCCTCCCAAAGTGGAAAACCTTGCATTTTTCAGTGTTAAACACCATCAGGTTCTCATCCATCAATTCCCTGAGCCTGTCTAGGTCAGCCTGGATCACTCTCCTGCCCTCAAGTGTGGATGCTTTACCCCAGAGTTTAGTATCATCGGCAAACTTGGCCAGTCCACTTCTGACTCCAATGTCCACATCATTAATGAAGATGTTGAACAATACAGGTCCAAGGACAGAGCCTTGGGGGACCCCACTGGTCACAGGGCACCATGATGATTGACTTCCTTCAACCACCACCCTCTGGGTCCAACCACAGAGCCAACTCCCCAGCCAGCAGATCATGGTGGACCCAAGGTTGTAGTTGGCCAGTTTTGCTAAGAGATGATCATGCGATACCAGATTGAAGGCTTTTTTGAAGTCAAGATATACAACATCAATCCCTTCCCCCTTGTCCAGGTGATAGGTCACCTGGTTGTAGAAGGAAATGAGATTGGTCAAGAAAAACCTACCTGCAACAAACCCATTGTGGGTATCCCAAGGATATTGCCATCAGCTAGTCTGTTAAGAATGGCTTCTTTGATAAACTTTTTCAAGACCTTCTCCAGGGTAGAGGTCAGGCTGATGGGCCTATAGTTTGCCAGATCTACTTTCCTCTCTTTCCTGAAGGTAGACATGACATTGGCCTTCTTCCAATCTTCAGGCACTTCGGAGTGCCAAGAGCTCTCAAAGATCCATGCCAGGGGCTGAGCAATGATGCTTGCCAGCTCCTCAAGCACCTCGGGGTATAAACCATCAGGGCCAGCTGACTTGAAGGTATCCAGCCTCTCAAGGTGTTTCTTTGCCATTGAAACTAACCTCGTGAAGGATCTCCCTTACCCAGGCCTCCCTGACCCACAGTGGGCAGGGGTTTCTTATGGGACTGGTGAAAAACTGATGCAAAGTACCCATTTAGCAAGTTTGCTTTTTCATGGGCATCAGTTGTCAGTTGTCCCATCTGGTTTAGCAGGGGTCCAATGTTGCCCTCGCTTTTCCTCCAGCTCCCCACATATCTAAAAAAGGACTTTTTATTGTCCTTGATATTTGTAGGTAGCTGAAGTTCCATTGCAGCCTTGGCTTTCCTGGTTTGCTCTTTGCAGGTCCAGACCAAAGCAGAGTATTCCTCCTTGGTGGTTGTTCCAGTCCTACATCCTTTGTAGATCTTCCTTTTAAGATGTAGGTGGTCCGCCAGTTTCCCAGAGAGCCAAGGGGCTGCTGTGCCTTTTTGCTGCCTTTCATCTGAGACCAAATGGACTTTGCTTGCACAGCCAGGATTGCTACCTTGAGTTCACTTGTCCTGAACTCCCCTCCCCTTTGGGTTGTGGCCCTTTAGGGTCTCACTGACAAGCCTCCTTAGCTTGTCAAAGTCAGCTTTCCTGAAGTCAAGGACTTCTGTATTACTAACTTGCCAGTTTTATGACAGATGGTGAAGGTGATCAGCTCATGGTCACTGTCATCCAGTTTCCCTTCAATAAAATACGCTGCAGATACAGGCGGACCCAAACAAGCTAGCAAGTTGGGCGATTGGGAGTCAGATGAAGTTCAATGTTGGGAAATATAAAGTGCTCTTCCTGAGGACAAAAAAAAACCCCTACACACCTACATGCTTGGTAATAGCAAATTGACCAGCACCATGAATGAAAGGGACCTGGGAGTAATAATAGACCACAGTATGAATATGAGCCAGCAATGAGACACTGTAGCCAACACAGCAAATAATACCCTGATATGCATCAATCAATGCATCTCCAGCAAAACCAAGGAAGTCATTCTTCCACTCTGCTCAGCATTGGTAAGACTGCAGCTGGAATACTGCATCCAGTACTGGGCACCACACTTCAAAGAGGACGTGGTAAGCTCAGCACAGTCCAGAGAAGGCCCACCCTTGGAGACTTTCACAGCAAGCCATATGAGGAAAGGCTGAGGGACTTTTAAGCCTGAAAAAGAGAAGACTGAGAGGAAACTTGATAGTGGCTTACCACTACATCAGGAGTGTACATCAAAGGCTCAGTGAACAACTATTCACCAGGGCACCCTTGGGGACAACCAGGAGTAGTGGTCACAAACTCCTGGAAGACAGTGTCAGACTCAACATTAGGAAAAACTTCTTCATGGTTAGGGTGTCCAGACTGTGGAATAAGCTCCCTCCAGAGGTGGTGCAATTGCCTACCCTGGAAATCTTCAACAGGAGACCGGATGGCCACCTTGCTGGGGTCACCTGACTCCCAGTTGCCTTTCCTGCCTGCTGCAACGGGACTGGGCCCGATGATCCCCTGAAGTCCCTTCCAGCCTCACAATCTATGAATTTACGAGGATGGAAACAACTTTTCTCTGTGGTTGTAAGGGGACTAAGAACAATGGCCTCAAGCTATAACAGGAAATTTAGGTTGGAGATTAGGTGCAACTATGAGGGTGGTCAAGCATTGGAATAGGCTACCTAGAAAGGATGCATAATCTTCATCCCTGAAAATATTCAAAAGCAGCTTGGGCAGACACTTGTTGAGATGGTTTAGTCAGGGATGATCCTGACTTGCACAAGAAGCTGGATAGGATAACCTTGTCAGGTTCCTTCACAACTTACACTCCTATATGTTATATAACATTATATGTAATATTACAACAATCCTTATGTTATATAACATTAAGGCAAATGCCTCATAGAAATCTAAGTACATTATGTCTACAGTTACCTTCCTCAACCAAATTTGGGACCTCACTCAAATATAAGACTCAATTTCCTTAAATCAGTGTTTTTCACTCTTTTAAAGCAGGGTACCCCTTCTGGATGCAGAGCGGCAGGGGGGAGTGCTGACGGACAGTCAGATATGGAGCTGGCAGTGCAGGGAGCGCACACGTGGCTTCCACCGCCATCTATACACTCGTGTCACCGCTGGGTTTCAGTACCCTCTTCCCCCAGTGCATAGCAGCAGCATAGGGAGCTCACACACGGTGGCCGCCCCCACCACCATCTATAAACTCAGCATTGCCACTGTGTACCAGAGGAGAGGATGCTGACAGCCAGCCACATGCGAAGCCAACAGCATGGAGAAGCGGAGATGCTTGGGTGCTGAAAAGCGGTGCATGGCAGTGGCATGGAGTGATGGATGGTGGTGGTGGTCTCACCATGCACCGCTTTCCTGTGCCCATGTATCCCCACTTCTTCACATCACCAGCTTCACGTGTGGCTGGCCATCAGCATCCCCTCTCCCCTGGCATGTGGCAGTAGCACTGAGTATTGATGGTGGTGGAGGCAGCTGTCATGTGCCAGAGTGGGAAGAGGGTGCTGTCGGCCAGTCAGACACAAAGTCAGTGGCACGGAGAAATGGGGATACTTGAGCATGGTAAAGTGACACACAGCAGCAGTGGAATGGAGTGATGGATGGTGGCAGTGGCTCTGCCCCCCACACTGCACACTTGTCTGCGCTGCCACCACGTACCCCCTGGGCCTTCCCAAGTATCCCCAGGGGTACACATACTCCTGGTTGACAACTTCTGCCCTAAATCATGTTGACTGACATTAGTTATACTACCATACTAGCCTACAGTTTCCTGGAATATCCCAATTACATTTTTTAATGTGAGCTTGCCAATTTCATAGAATCGTAGAATATTAAGGTTGGAAGAGATCTCAGGAGGTCATCTAGCCCAACTCCCTGCTCAAAAAAGGACCATCCCCAACTAGATCATCCCAGTCAAGGCTTTGTCTAGCCAGGTCTTAAAAACCTCCAAGGATGAAGCTTCCACTACGCTCTGGGTAACCTGTTCTAGTGTTTTACTACCCTCCCAGTGAGAAAATTCTTCCTAATATCTAACCTAAACTTCCCTTGCTGCAACTTAAGACAGTTGCTCCTTGTTCTGTCATCTGCCACCACTGAGAACAGTCTAGCTCTATCCTCTTTCAAACCTCGTTCAGCTAGTTGAAGGCTGCTATTAAATCCTCTCTCAGTCTCCTCTTCTCTAGACTAAATAAACCCTGTTCCCCTTAGCCTGTCCTCATTTGTGCCTCTGACCCCTCACCATTTTCATGGTCCTCCACTGGACTCTCTCCAATTTGTCCACATCCTTTCTGTAGTGGGGGGGTCCAAAACTGAGCACAGTTCTCCAAGTGTGGCTTCACCAGTGCCAAACAGAGAATAATTACGTTTCTTGATCTGCTGACAACACACCTACCAGTGCAGCCCAGTATGCCATTAGCCTTTTTGGCAACTAGGGCACACTGTTGACTCATATTCAGCTTATTGTTCACTGTAACCCCCCAGGTTCTTTTCTGCAGAGCTGCTGACAGCCACTCAGCCTCCAACCTATACCAGTGCATGGAATTCTTCCATCCTAAGTGCAGGACATTGCACTTGTCCTTGTTGAACCTTATGAGATTCCTTTTGGCCCAATCCTCCAATTTGTCTAGGTTACTCTGAATCCTATCCCCTACCCTCCAGTGTATCTACTCCTCCTCCCAGCTTGGCATCATCTGCAAACTTGCTGAGGGTGCACTCTATTATATCTTCCAGGTCACTGATGAAGATATTGAGCAAAACTGGCCCCAGGACTGACCCCTGGGGCACTCTACTTGATACTGGTTATCAACTACACATCAAGTCATTGATTATTACCCTCTGATCCCAATACTCCAGTGAGTTTTCTATCCACCTTACAGTCCATTCATCCAACCTTCCTTAGCTTGCCTGTGAAAATGTTGTGGGAGATCATATCAAAAGCCTTGTTAAAATCAAGATATATCCCCATCCACTGATCTCCCCACATCCATAGAGCCAGTCATTTCATGGCAGAAGACAATCAGGTTGGTCAGGCACGACTTGTCCTTGGTGAATCCATGCTGGACTGTTCCTAATCACTGCCATCTCCTCCAACTACTTGGAAATGGATTCCCTGTGGATTGGACTCAATGATTTTTCCAGGGACTGAGGTGAGGCTGACCAGTCTATAGTTCCCAAATATTTCATCATCACCCTCATAATCTAGAACTTCTGCAGCTTGAAGATTTATTAAATATCAATTTTAGTGGTCCCAGAAGCTCTGTGGCTCATTTTACAAATATTTTACTAAACTTGGGTACAAGCTACTGTGTACTACAGAGAAAAAGGTTTAGAGTTAATAGTACCCATTTAACATCTTCCCTACTTACTCTCCCTGATTGTATGTTCAATGTAGAAAACAAATCTGAACTAGTATTTCAGAGAACATTGGTCTCCCTAAGGTCTGATTTACTCAGGATAGGAGAAAAATGAAAATGGGGAATTGTTTTCAGTCCCCTGATTCAGTGGACCAGACTCTGTTTGCCCAGTATAAGAACAGCCAATAGTTGCTCTAACTTCTGTCAACTATGTATGGTTTCCTAAGGGACCATACAAGTGCTGAGAATTAGTAGAGCACAGCTGCTCTTTATCTTACCCACAACATGCCATCTAAGTCAGGGCAAAAGGGTGGTGGATAAGGAACCTGGCCTTGCAGCCTTCAGCTGAAAATTTACTTCCACCACAGGAATTCTGAGGTTATTATCAGCATTCAGATTTCTGTTCTTGTGTGCCACTTCAGACCAGAAAATGGTCTGGATTTGAATAATTATTTTAACTCAGTGGAGGCCAGCACCTACATTTGTGCATTATATTAAGAAATTAAATATAAATAAAATTAACTTTACCCTAACTGAAGAAACATATAGTTTAGAATGTTAAATACTTAAAGCAGTAAAATGTTATATTGCTTTAAAACAATGTTTATTGGTTTGGGCTGGTATTTTCAATAGTTTTCACAGCTGCTCTTTATCCTGCCCAAAACATGCCATCTAGGTCAGGGCAAAATGGTAGTGGGTACAGAACCTGATAGTTACAAAAAAAATATTGCTTCATGATGTAAAATATACACGCACATGTGTTCATGTAAACAAGTGTACTTTGATTTTTCATTTTTAAAATTTTTTTTAAAGTCAAAATACAAATACACTTCTATTCCTTTCAAACTATTTCAGTTGATGCTGATTATCAATTAGAAAGCCTAGAGGATGAATCCAAATAGGACCAATAAGTCTGTAAGGGGCAGCTTCCAGGACAGCTATATGGAGTTTATGATAAGATTACTGTATTTCCATAAAATTGTAATACTCAGCATGGAACCAAGCCAACAGAAAATAAGTTAAAAGAACTTTCAGATGCTACAGCTGCTTCTGTGGCCAATTTCTATGCTTCCACAAATCGCCAATGCTTACACTGTCTTTTAAAAATAAATTTCCCGTCTCATCTTCATCTGCTCTCTCAAAACACAAACTGACTCAAGGACTCCCTGATGGAGTACTGGAATGGAGAGAGGGGGAATAAAATTGGACAAGGAAACTGACCAACCTAATTACTGTTAATTTACTTTAAAAAAAATACTCTTTCACCTCTATTTTATGTAGTACTACTAACAACAGTTAAGTAAAAGATTTTCAGAGTACAGTGTAATGTTAGCTTGGATTATATCCCACAACAATATTCTTAGAGGATTTGCCTTAAAACAATAAAAATATTACATGCCAAGGATGATCAAGACAACCTCAGTTCTGCAAGGTTAAAAGAGCACATACACTTACTTAGCTCCGTTATGTTATGCAGGGTATGTGTCATAGAGCCACTTGATACAGATTAGGCCTCTGAATAAAATCACAAGTGTTGCTCTAAATTCAAAAGGTAGGTTTTCTAGATATCTACTTTGGAACAGGACCCTTTCTTGGCATCCATTATAAAGGAAGTGACAAACTGTAGATGAAAAAGAATGCAGCAAATCAATACACTGTCAGCAATGAGAATTTTCAATGCAAAATAAATGGCACACCTTACTGATGTCAGGTTTGAAATCCATCCAGTTATGCATTATAAATACAACTAGCTACTAATGATATCAGGTTACAGATACGTCAATGACAGCAGCATCATTTTGCTTTCATTTTACTGAAGTTTTCCAAAGCATTTTTAGAAATGGCTGGTCTCATTGGAGGCCACACTGTACTTGTATGCAGGTGTAATGTGGGTAAGACCACAGAAACCTCTCTGGCAGTCTGAATAAGGACAAGCACAAAAGCAGTCCTGCAGGACAGAGGGATTGCACTGCATACTGCATTCAATGAAGAGGCAAAATAGCTCTTCATATCAGTGGTCTGTGGCAAGTATTCCTGGCTCTGAATGCTCCTCAGAGTAGTGGCATTCGAACCTGAGTACAGCATAAGGTAGTGTTGTAAACACATAAGGGAGGCCTTCGCAATAGGTGGGATGTGTTCCGTCACAGGTATACTGCACTTTAAGAATGGTATTCCTGAAAACCGATGATTCTGCTTCATAAAAGCCCAAATGCCAAAAAAATTAGACAAAAGAACAGGAATACTCATATAAGTTAAGGTGCAAAATTCAATAGCAAACACCTGCAGAAATATTGTACCCTAAATCACTTGTAGTACCATACTTACCTGAATACAAGATGATATTGAATTTGAAACAACTCCCCCCAATAACTGGATTATAGACATAGAAAAATTATAAATTTATTATCATTTTTCATATATGGAACCTAATTATTGGAGGACTATCTTAAGCTCATTTCCACCTATACACACATACCCCTGCAGGAGGAGATGGTGTGAGAGTTGATGAAGGGGGCAGTAATGGAGCAAGTGGTAGGGGGACAGACCTTAAGGGAGGCAGTAGAGAGGCATGTGGTAGGGGGCAGTAAGAGGCAGGCACTGGAGGGAGCAATGAGGAACAGAAAGTAAGGGGCCAACTAGTAAGAGAGGCAGGCAGCTTGCCCCCCTCCTGCCTTTCCCCCACCCTCACTTACCTCTCATTGTGCCCATTTTCCACAGCCTTGTGTCTCTGCCCCACTTCTTCCCATCCCGCCCCCACCTCCCACCTGCTGCAAATCTCTACCCCCACTTACCTTTGCTTTGGGTTAGCAGGTTCCTTCCCTGCTCCAGCATGCCACACTGAGCCTATGGCACAGCAGCAGCCTAGAGCTGGCACTGCTGCTACGTGGCCAGGCTGAAGCATGTCCTCCATGCTCCAGGCTGCAGAGAGGACAGAGTGCTGGCACAGAGCACAGAGTAAAAGTAAGGCGGAGTGCAGGAGAGGGGAAGAAGCAGTGCGGAGTGGGGAGGGAGAAGACTGGGGGAAGTGGAATCTTGAGGATACAGGGGAGGACTTGGCAGGTTGGGGGGTGCAGAGGCAGCTGCAGCTTCAGTCCCAGAACTGGAGCTGCTGCCTGCCCTTCCCCACCTCATACTCAGTAAAGGAATTCTGGACAGTAAGAAGACAGATTTGTGTGATCCTTGCAGAGCTAATCTCCCAGCAACACTACTTATAGTTATGCAAATCCATGTGCTCTGGCCAACTGCAGTTTACAAAATTCACCCCTTCAGAAACCTGCAGTAAACATGGCTGCCTCAGCATTGCCCCCCAAGCCCAAGCCTACCTTAACACCGTTACCTCACATAATTTCTGACGTTATATCATTTATTCTTAAAAGGATATATGCTTGAGTAATTTAGTCTCAATTTGTAAGTTCGGGCTATGCTTACTGTTATGTTAGAGAGGAAGCATTCTCAAATTATTCAAATATTGACATGCAGTACTGAAATAGATGGATTTAAAATAGACTGATTCGAGTTATGCACTAAAAATGCAGCCTTACACATCCAACTTTGAACTGCATGATCAAGTAATGATTTAATCTCAACATAGGACAGACTTTAACACACCATTTCCTACTTGGGGTCAATCATTACTGAAAGGCCTAATAAAACATATGCCTGTCATTAGGTTTGCAAATAATGAGAAGATATTTGCCTAGAACATCAGGAAAGGGGTGGGGTGAGCTTCAAGCTCAGATGGACAGCACTGAAGGAACACTGAATATGAGAAGGATACATAAGTAACATTTACACTAGGTAGAAGGCTTAGAAAGAGGACAGTGAGGAAATGGGAGGGGATATACATGGGGATATGGGAGGGGATATACATGGGGATAGGAAATTTAAAGGGACTCTCTTGGCATTTTTCTTCTCTGCAATGCTGCACTATAAAGTACCTGATGCCATGACATATGATTTAATCTTAGTCCAGATGTTTTTTATTTTTTTCAATTGCTTGCAAAAAAACACACATGGTTAGAACCAAAACCAAGGCCTCCCCCTATGCACTACATTTATGCAGTGATTAAAGTGCCCTAAAAGGGCAAACAAGCTATAAAATTGTTCATCACATAAAACATTCTTATGGGTGGTTTGTATGGTGCCTTAAATTGAATGTGTGGCGGATCTAGCCCAGGGACTGGACATGTGGACACCTAGCTTTTAACTTACACCAGCAAATAGAAACTAAATGATTAAGATCTGATCCTCAATCCTAAAATCATGCCTACTGCCACGCACTTGTAGCATGACATGAAGCATGATTGTTGGGATTGCAGATCAGATCCAATGGCAAGTCTTAGGTGAGAGGCTTAAGATTCAGTCCTGCAGTAAAATAAAAGGGAAAAGGCACATTTTGATGTAGCATACGTGCCCAAGAACAGGTACGTTATGATACATTATAGAACATGCTTATGTTTATTGAAACCGAAACCCTGAGATTACTTTACCTAGCTATTAGCATTCTTTACTGGTTACAAACAAAAGATGAAAGCTTTGTAAATAGTGCTAGGTGCAGTGTTTGATGCAAGCAAAGTTTAGCTGTATTCAGCACTTTCATTATGTTATTATTGATACAATTCAAATCTCATGAAGGAAAATAAACTTTATTTGACCCAGAGAAAATGAGCTAAAAAGTTGCTGTGCTCCTGCGTGACTCACTGGTAATTTATTTACAGCAGCATGTGATCTACAGGCTCCAAACCCAACCATTTACATCATACGTTCCCAACTGCCTGCAGTCTGTGATTGTTTTTCAAAACTAGGATTTGTATCAAGCAACAGTACCACATTTAAAAAATATCACATGGCAAATGAGGAAAATGTATTAGAGGTTAGTGAGTCTTGTTATGTTCTGCAAAAAGAAAAAAAAGACATCATAGAAAGTTTTATTCGTAACTGAGTCATTACCCTTCCTGACAGCTGGATTCTTTCTTTTACACTCTTCCATGAGAAAATAAACTCACTAGAGAAAACAGATACATTTGACCTGCAGCGTTAGATGCACTGGTCATCTTTTTAATCAAACCCAGATTCTATTATTTGTCCCAATGTCTGACAAAGTTAGGCACCTGCATGAAAACAAATCAGACACACAAACCAGAAAAGGAATATGTGGTGTTTGTTAGAGAAGGGAAGCCTTCAGGGGACTGGGGAGGTCATGACTCCATGTTTAATTTAGCTTAAAATCATGTGTGTAATGGTCCCAAAAACTACCTACAACACTGTCTCCTCTCACAGTGGCCTCTTGAAGTTATTGCACAATCCTCTCCTTCCTAGACCAGGACTTGTCAAAAATCAAGTATATACTTAGCAATAGAAAAGCCACAGCGCAAGAGAATGGAAATTTTAGAAGATCCTGTAAACCTAGAGTTTATAGTCTTCCCCATATACGCCACGTAACCAGGCTTCTTCAGATTCCTTTCAGAACCATTCTGTTTTAGCCTGTTTCCTAACAACCCTAGCAAATTGCTATTCCCTTTCTCTCCAGAGAGGTACTTCACCACCCCCCCAAAACCATTTAATGTTAACAGTCCAACCACTGTTGCAGGTGTTTCACATTTAGTCAGTGTTTCCTCCTGGTTTGTTTATCCCAACAGGCCCTTTTGATGCTGTTCCATGTACAAGTCAGAATTCATCCCTTATAGCACTCGTACCATCATACAGCATGCATCACAGTAATACAATAGACAATCATTTGCTCTTACCAGATGTTTATGCAACAGCCCCTACCAACACCATGTCCTTGGAAACATTTTCCATACCATGTATTCAAACGGCACTCCCCATAGCAGCGCAGCTGCTCAGAAACAACAGAGCACTCAGGGCACTGACATGCTGCCAATAACAGGTGAAGACTGTACAGAAAAGCCTCACACCTTCCCCACTACGGTTATTTAATCAAACAAACTTCAACCTGACTAATATATTTGCAGATCTGCAAATCACTCATAGAAAAAATGTGCTGCTACTTAAAATCCAAAATACAGCAGTGGTTGGCAAAAGCCACAGGAGTTATAAACTCAGTAATGTCAATTTGTTGTGGGAAAAGAACAAAAGGCAGGGAGAAAAACACTTGCTAAGAACAGATGTTTTTAAGCTTTTTTTAAACTTGGAGAGGCAAGACATAATGTAATATTTAAAGGAGCAATCAGGGACTCCAAATAAATATAGACATTTAAATAATGTTAATTACATAGAGAAGCTGAGCTTCACAAAGGAGAATAAGAGATGGTTCTCCCAACTCCTACTGACTTTCAGTGACAGCTGAGAGGCCTAGTCCCCAAGGCACTTCTACAGACAGAAGTCAAGTTATTATTTAAAATATCATCTCCACTGGTGGGGCTAGAGTAAGGCCCAGGGATTTCTACAAAGCAACATATGGTCACTCTCCTTTATTACAGTGATGCTGAGGCCCATAACTTCAGCATGAGATATTACAGCCCTTAATCAAGAAGAAAGCCACTTTGATGAAACTGGAGCATCACAGGCTGGGTCCTACAGTTTCACTGAGGACACAATTCTCTATTTAACACAGGAACATTCCAAGCAATCTTTCTCTGTCTGAAGCACAATGCAGAATGATTTCTGAAGCTCAAGAAGACACTGGGTCCTTTGGTTCATGAGACAGGCATGTAACATAGAAGATGCAACTATCTAGAACAGGGCTGGGCAATTATTTCAGCTGCAGGACCACTTAACGAGTTCTGGTGAGCTATCAAGAGTCATAAGGATAGCCCTTGCCTCTTGACGGGAGCCCCGCCCCCTGTTGCCATCTTGGGACCAGAAGTCCTGACCCCTAACCCCTATCCTTTGCCACCAAAAATCCTTCCCATTGCCCCCAGAAGTACTCCTTTTGGGAGGGGAAGGTTGCCATTTTGGAACCAGAAAAAAACAAATAATATACTAAAAGTCAAACACCTACTGTAACATATTTAAATTCTATTACAAAAAATATTTTTGTCATGATTTGTGTTTGTGTTGCAGATATAGAGATGATTACGTAATAACTCAAAAATAAAGTCTTACTCTTGTATATTGTGTGGGGTGTGGTTGGGGTGGGTGTATGTGTATGGTGTAGTGTGAAATCTGTGTGGGAGGGGCATAGAGTATGCTGGGGGGTGTGTATATGTGGAGAGGTTGTGGAGGCAGGGTGCGTGTTGGTTCACAGGGTATGAGAGGGGCTGGAGACCCACCCTACACGCTCTACCACAATGGCATACAGCTTTACCACTGGTGACAGCAGCAGCAGCAGGCAGCGAGTGCTCGGGGTACTTGTGGCACATGGCTCCAGCAAAAGCTGCATATGGTGGCAAGAACCACAGCCAAGCCAGCTTCCCTCTATTGAGTGGGGCTCCCCACAGTGCACATGCAGTTCCTGGCACTCGTGTGCCACTGGGAAGCCCTGCGCAATGGAGTCAGTCAACTTATCTGCCCCCAGCCATACAGGTCCTGGGATTCTGCCAGGAAGTAGGGGGTGGGGTTACCCTCCACTTCCAGCAGAGTCCGGGGACCTATGCTGCAGTGACAGTGGTGCGGCACTATGTGCCCTGCTGTCCGGCCCACCCAGCAGGAGGACTTGCGTGATGCCGCACCACTGTCAAAGCAGCAGCAATGAAACATGAAGCAGAGGCTGAGTACAGCCTACAGCTGCAGCCCATCCTTGCCCCATTCAGAGACTGGGGGCCACAGTCCTGGCTCCCTTGGCTCCGTGGTGCTGTGCCCCTGGAGGAGCCACTCTAACTACCCCATGACCCGGCTGGGTCAGGGCCCAATCACCACCAACTGGGCCCCGGTTGGGTTGGGTCATGGGGCAACCAGAGCTCAGCAGCTCGACCAGGACTGTCGCATGGGGGGGTCCAAAGAGAGGCACGTATCCTCCTCCCCTGGCTTCTCCCATGTCTGGTCCCATGCACCACACCCAATCACCAGTCCACCCCACGCCGCCTCCCAGAAAGGGGAGGTGACATAAAGCTTACATGTGGCAGCCTTAGCCGCCAACACGTGCCCTGTGCTGCCCCCACTTGGTGTCCGGCTATGTGCAACGCCCCCCTCCCCTCCCAAGACCACTCCCCCTCCCAGGGCGGAGGTGGTCAGGGGCCAGGAAGCAGGACAGGCAGTCAAGGGTGTGACAGGGCAGGGTGGGGCATGCTGCCATAGAGACATACCTACTTCCCTCCTCACCACCTCCTGCTGCCTGCTAGCTGTGGTCTGGGGGTGCGCCACACCACACCCTCCAAGAACTGATAGCAGGGAGCAGAAGGTGGTTGGAAGGGGAGCAGGTACAGTGCAGTTTGCCATGCCACACAGCAGTGCCTTACAGCAGTACACCACACAGCCACACCCAACTGTAGGCAGAGTGTGCTGCGCCTGGTGGCAGGCAGTGTACCACACGGGCACGGCCTGCAGCAAAGAGCGAGTTGTGCCCTGCGACAGGCAATGCGCTGCAGCAGGGAGAGCCCTATGGCACAGAACATCTCTCAGCAGACAGCATGCCACTCCGTGCTATGCCCCCAACTGCCTGGCCCGCTCCCTGCCCCCCAACTGCCTCTGCCTCCTCCTGTCCATCTATCTGTAACGTTCCGAGCCACCCAGTCACCGCCTGTCCTGTGGGCAGCATATGTGTAGTTGGCCGGGGGTGTTACAGACAGACAGACAGACAGACAGACAGACAGACAGACAAAGGCATTTATTATACTAGAATTCTATTTGTTGCGGAAGTGAGGCAAAAGCAGGGTGAAGCCTGGGCTCAGTGTGGGTGCAGCATCAAAACCTATGGTTCACATCTTTTTCCTGTTTCACTTGTTGTGTCTAATAAGTTTCATAGAAAAATAAAGCTGAAAGGATCATCTAGTCCCACTGGGGAATAGCCTACAACCTTGGTGTTTATTAGCAGAATGTTCTAACCAACTGAGCTAAAGGGCTAATCAAAAAATAAACTCAATGAGCATCACCTGGTAGCTCCTTCCCACTCTGGTAGTTCTACCTAGAGCCATCTTAAGTCCATGGTGGAAAGCGAGGGGTGATGAACAAATTCCTGTGCAGTGCGATCAATAGGTTACAGTGGGTGTATCTACACATTTACTTGAATGCACATTAGCCTATTTTAATGTTCATTAAGAAGTTGCAGAAAAACCGTCCATTCTCACCAATGTGCATTTAAATAGGCTAATGCACCTTTTTCTAGTACCTCACAATGGAAGTACTAAATTTAATGCGCATTACCAAAGAAGCATTAATGAATGTGTAGACATGCCCAGTATTTATATGCATTAAGGAGCAGCAACAGCAACTAGCAAATACAGCTTGCTTACCTAGTGCCCCCATCTGTATTTTCAATGTAATTTTTAAATCCGTTAAAGCCTCTTCTTATAATCGCTGCTGCATGTATCCAGCCTAAAAGATTGTGCTGTGGCATCTGGCAAAAGCCATGGGACTTTGATAAAGCTTAGTGGTTTACAGCTAAATGAAAACACTGAATGGTTTCAAGGAAGAAGTTACCTAACTAGTGGGTTTGGACCTCCACAACCCTGTCTACAGAAATTAAGAAAGCCCAGAGTGCTTTATGTATTTTAAAATTATAACTGTTTAAGAGTTCAGTGTTTAATCCTTTTAATGTTCATGTTCAATCAGTTTGTATTTAGATCAAAGGGACCTGCTCTGGCTGACATTCCTACTACATTACAGAAAGCTGGAGCTGGGGCCTCTGACCCTCCTGGGATAGTAGAAGATGAGGAAGGGATGGCAGCAATATTCATAAGGATAGCAGGCCACTGTAAGAAGAGACATGGGCATGCTGTTCATTACTTCCTGATGCCCTGAAAGGTCAGTTCTCTGGTCAGACCTAATTCTTAGCCAGAAAAATTTAAGATATAGATCTATGACTGCCAGGAAATTCCGAACTAACTGATAAAGTAGAATGATATGCCTGGTACATACAGAAACAAGACTGCACATAAAAACTTTAGAAAAGCCAAAATGAAAGAAACAAAATGCATGAAATAAAGCAGTAAAAGTATGATGTTCTGAGTAGTGTCAGTTGTAATCATTTGAGGTTCTATATGATATTGTCACAAACACTATGTATTACTGCAGATACTAAATGCCAGTCTCAAACTTGCTTTACACACTTTCATGTACTGTCCCCAATAAAGCCGGATGGATGCCTCTACAGAACTCAAATGCTAGTTACAAGCTTCTCATTCAGCAAAGCTCAAACTTCTTAACTAAGGAGATCATGAATGAAAGGTTCCAACTTCACTTCCCCCTCTCTCCTTTCTGCAGGCAATTTTTAGCTATACAGATCGTGGTATGAGATATTTATTACGTAAATTGTTTTGCTCTCTCCTTATATGGCTATGCATTAGAACTGGACTGTGCATGAGCGATTGGAAATGAGGATTCAGAGTGGGGGAAAAAGTCACAAAGTAGCAATCCACAAGAAGGGCTTTGCACATCCTGCTAAAATGCAAATTAAAAAGCATTGCGTGAAAAATACCAGCTTGCTTTTGTAGCGCTGCTTGTTATCTAAATCCTCTTTCCTTTTCTTCTTCACTTGATTTCTTTCCCTTCTCCTCTAACAGAATATATAGACATAAACTTTACCAAATAATCTGCATGCTTTACAAATGCTTATTTTTTGTGGCTCCTTCCCTATGCCAAAGCCCCCTCCCATTTACAATAGTCAACAGCATACTGAAGCAGTTTATAGTCCACACATGACAGCCAGAGCACACAAATCATCTATGGAACGCACAGCAGAACAGTGAAAAGGATCCTTAAGAGAAAGTTCTTGGCAATCCGGTTTCCAAATGTGTGTGATAACTAATGAGATTTAAAATTGAGAGGGGGCCCTAGGAGCTATGAGTTGTCAGCAAGAGCCCAGTGGTTAGAAACTCAAACCCTCTGAAAGTTTAGTTAAAGCTAATTTTTATTAAACAATACTTTGTGAGTCAAGGTTACAGAACACTACCCAAGCCAATCCAATTTAAAACACTTCCAATGTACCGTTAAAGTAACAGCAATGTTCTTAAATCCAATGCTACATAAGAAAGGATTTGAATAAGGATTTAAAAGCTGTCCAATCAGATGAAGACGGAAAGAGTTAGGAAAGGCCAGACAACTGTTACCATATGAGAACGTGCTGTTCGTACTTATCATACATAGGCTGAGCATACGGAAATCTGGGACCCTGCCCCCATCACCCCCACCCCCCCTCCCACTCCCACAAGTCAACAGGGGTGGGTGACTTCCTGCCCAGCAGGAGTGGGACAGTGCCTGTCTACACATCTGCAAGGTGCTTTGCACCTCTCCAACTCCTGGCCAGACTGCACCCTGCATTTCTGGGACAACCATTATAATTCCAAACAGTTGGCTGGGACCAGCCTCTGAAATCTAGGACTGTCCTGGCTAAAATGGGACATATGGTCATTGTAATAATACATTTGGCTTCCTGCTGAATAGCCCAGAATGAAAAGCAGTAAGATGACCGAAAATTTCACTTTGCCCTTCCAAGAATTAAACTAACGCTAATTTCAAAAAACAAACCAACCCCAAAATGAAGCATTTAGAGTTTGGTTTCACAGATGAAAGAAAAAAAATTAAAACAGCTTGTAAAGTGAAGTGAAGTGGGTCAGATTGTCCTGAAACCATATCAGTAATGCCAAGTTAAAGTTAGAAAATACAGTGTCAGGGGAAGAAAGTGTTATGCTAGTAGTTTTACTAGCTTAGAATATGCATTGTAAAGTCTCATCTAGTCTGGGTAAGTGACTAGAGTCTGGGTAGGTGAATTGAGGTAGAAGATTCTGAATTTCCTATAATAGCTGATGGTGGGCTCCTGTTTGTTATACGGGTTATGTGATGTACTCTCACTATATAAGTTATGTGATGAAATCACTTGGCTAGCATAATACTTTACACAACAGACTAAATTATACAATTAAGGATAACATAAGTATCTTTATGTAGATTCGGATGGCTGCTTTATTAACACTTCAAAATAATGAAAAAGAAAACCATACAGAATTTTTTTGAAGTCCTTTTATGAAAAACTTAACAAAGACTATAAAACTGAAGAACTAATCAAAAATAAGTAGGGAATTTAAGTTCAGAACACAAAAATATTCCATTTAAGCTAGCTTTTCTTTTTAAATGCAATTTGTACTCTGTTTGAATATAAGATATCCCTTTATTGAAGTACTGTCTAGGTACAAATCATAGTCAAACTATACTTATGACTCTATTATTTTTGTTACATTTGAGGTCTTACCGTGTTGCAAGCTTATGGCAAACTACACCAGTGTCTGTTATGACTTCACTCAGTCTCAGTTCCAGGTGGACCTTCCCCTGAAATACACAATGAAAAAATGCCACATGAAAACTTTGGTATTACACAGCCAGCTGCAACTTTACAACTTGACATAAAGCCAGTCAGCAACATCAAAAATAGTTTAAATATTAGTTTACTAAACAATTATACAGCTAAGGTGCTATTTTTCTGCAACCAAGTGAAATCAACACTCTCACCATTTAATTTAACTTCTGTAGATAACAATATTTGTCCTTTCCCATAGCTCTGGATGTTATAGCAACTCAGCAATACAGGTTCTCCAGTCTGACTAAGAAACTAAAATATCCTATTATGTCATTATCTAATTTTAACATATTGAACTTTACAAGAAGACTGCAGCACATCCATGGAGAACAATGCTCACATACCAGCGCATGATAATCAGATTCCATGGATCCTCACCCACTGGCTCCACCCTCTCTACCATCTCAAACAAAACTTCTTATCTAATTTTAAGGCCCTTCACACACGCACCTTCCCATATCTATCTTAGATGTAAAACACAGATTCAGTCTGTCAATGTAACCAGCCACTAACACCTGTCAGTCAGCTTTTGTTTATAAAGGAGGGAGAAAGTGCAGAGGTGTCTATATATGCAAAGGTGGCACTTTCTCCCACCTTTAAGGCAACCTTTAAAAGAAAGGGGGCAAAAAACCCTGTAAAAATCCACAAAGTCATTTATCCTATCTTAAAATGTACTTTAATACTCACTACTGACACAGTGCTCTTACAGCAGATCACTGACACTGGCTATATAAAAAACAGGGAGCTGAGACTGCTTATTGTATAGAGGGGCCCTAGGAGCTGTAGTCTTTCTTTCCTCTTGTTTCTTCTCTCCCCTTCACTGTATGTCTCTCAGACAAACAGCAATCATTTATTTTTAAAAGCACGGAGAAGCAGCAGTGAAGATATAGGGAATACTCAAGAAAAATGCCCTTTCAGAGAAAACCCCAAGATATAGGAATTAATGTTTTTACAGATATATTTCTGGTAACTTAAAGGAAAGATAATACTGTTATCTGAAGAGAAAGCACAGAGTTCCTCAAAATGCTTTGCTGAACATATGTGGGTGGCTCACATACAGGCAGGTTTTGAAAGGTAAAGTTCAAATTAGGTATGCAAGATAACAGCTTCTTTTTTAGAAACTGAATTTGCAAAAAGTGGTTTCAAACTTCACTGCAATTTGCAATTTAATTTATTAAAATGTTGTATTCTTTGTTTTTCTTTTATAAGGAACTGGAACACAGGCAAACATAAAAAAGGAACACAAGCCTCTGGAAAGCAACTAAGAGGTCACGACATCACTTAAGGCAAATCCTATGAATAGTCCCAGAATACCTCATTACTTCTAGTTATTAAACTCAGGTGTGGGTGTACCTTAATGGAAGGCTGTGCTAACGTGCATGACTGTTTAATTCACAGAAACAGATTCTATGTAAACATCATACCTTTCCTGGTGCCAGTTATGCCTTTAGGCAAAACCTAGAGACCCATCTAAATTAATATACCCTTGAGCACTGCCATTTAGCTTGCCTGCAAAATACCAGATAATGCATCTCTTAAAGAAAAGACCGAAAAATGTTACAAATGCATTTTATAAATCAGTTTATTTAATTATATACTCCAGTAAAATATATATTTGTAAGTTTTAAAGAAACCAGAAGTTGCAACATTCCCTGTCTTTTGGCAATTTGTGACAAAACAAGTGCTATCATTAGTAATACCTAGAGGCCTCAATTATCACCAAGCACACAGAAATAAATTAGATCTCTCTACAATAAAAATAGACCAGGCAAATAAATGGTGGGAGCAAAGACACATTCCCTTCATTTTACAAATGAGAAATCAAAGACACTGACAAATTAAAGTGCAAATTAAACACGAATCAAAATCAGATACCTTAAGTCCTAAATTCAGTGCCTTGACTACAAAGGCTTTCATTCCTCTGCAGTCCTACTCACTGCACAAATACAGACAAGACTCTATAAAGCTTTGAGAGTCATGAGGCAGTTTGTGTTAGTTATTAGAAACAGTCAAACTTAACCTACTCCAGTCTGTTCCTGAAAACTGGCACATTCACTAATAATGCCCTTTATCAACATATACAGGAGCGCTGTTCTGCAGAAACAGGTACAACTGGAGTGTTTGCTAACTTAAATGCTGAACAGCAGCACTTCCTTATTCATGGATCATATTCCTTTCAAACCATGTCTGGAATGTTGCAATAGAGACTGGCCAGGATTCAGTTTTCGGTTCTTCACTGACAGAACTGTCAGTGGATTTACCTTCTTACAGACTGGTAACTGTGGCAATGATGCTGCTCAAATAAAACAGTCACAGCTGCAAAGCTGAAAAATTAAGAGTGCAATATGTTTTTATTATTCATTAATCTATTTAGGCATCTAACTCTGCACAGAAATAGCTCTTATTGAAGCAAACAGGAGATCTGCACACTTAGAATCACAAAAATAGAGTTGGAAGAGACCTAGAGACATCATCTAATCAAACCCCTTCTCAAGGAAAGCCCATTCCTGTCTAAGACATTCCAGAGAAGATAGTCTACAATGCTCTTAAACACTGTCCATTTCACATCTGCTTCAGGTAGTCTATAGAACTTAGTAGGGCTAACAGAAACTTGGTGGGATTCTTCCCATGACTGGACAGTACATATTGAGGGTTATAAGCTGTACAGAAAGGATAGAGTGTGGAAGAGAGGGGGAGGGGTGGTGCTCTATGTCAATGAGCAATATACATCGACCCTTATCAAAACGGAATCAGAGGAGGAAAAAGTAGAAGGATTGTGGGTTAGGTTACATGAAGGTCAAGGAGAAAGGGATTTGGTGGTAGGGGTCTGCTACAGACTCCCACACCAAACGGAAGAACTAGATTTGGGGCTCCTAAGGCAGCTCTCAGAGACCATAAAAACTAAGGATGCGGTAGTCATGGGGGATCTAAACTACCCAGACATCTGGTGGGAGAAGCAGACAGCAAAGTTCCACCATTCACGCAGGTTCCTATCCTGTGTACAGGACCTCTATCTAGGGAGGAAAAATGTCCAGTATACCTACTGCCTAGGAAATTACCTGCTTGGCGGCACAGAAGTGGAAAGGGATCTTGGAGTCCTAGTGGACTCCAAGATGAACATGAGTCGTCAGTGTGATGAAGTCAGCAGAAAAGCTAATGGCACTTTATCATGCATCAGCAGATGCATGACGAACAGAAACCAAGGAGGTGATACTTCCCCTCTATCGGGCACTGGTCAGACTGCAGTTGGAATACTGCGTGCAATTTTGGGCACTGCACTTCAAGAGGGATGTGGATAACCTGGAGAGGGTTCAGAGAAGGGCCACTCATATGGTTAGGCGCTTGCAAGCCAAGCCCTATGAGGAGAGACTAGGGCATCTGGAACGCTTCAGCCTCCGCGAGAGAAGGTTGAGAGGCCACGTTGTGGCTGCATATAAGTTCATCACGGGGGCACAGAATGGAATTGGTGAGGCGCTTTTCACCAAGGCGTCCCTGGGGGTTACAAGAAACAATGGCCACAAGCTAGAAGAGAGCAGATTTAGATTGGACATTAGGAAGAACTTCTTCACAGTTTGAGTGGCCAAAGTCTGGAATGGGCTCCCAAGGGAAGTGGTGCTCTCCCCTACCCTGGGGGTCTTCATGAGGAGGTTAGATAGGCATCTAGCTGTGGTCATCTAAACCCAGCACTCTTTCCTGCCCATGCAGGGAGTCAGACTCGATGATCTATTAAGGTCCCTTCTGACCCTAACATCTATGAGTCTATTAATCTCTTCCAATGCTTAACCACCATCACAATGAGAAAGTTCTTCCTAACATCCAACCTTAATTTCCTTTGTTGCAATTTAACACCCTTCTTTCTTGTCCTGTCTCCTGCAGCCACATAGTCTATCACCATCCTCTTCTTAACCACTCCTCAGGCATTTGAAGATTTATCATGTCCCCTGTCTGTATTCTCTTCTCCACACTAAATGATCTCAGTTCTTTCAGCCTACACAACCCTTTCCCACAAGTCATGTTTCCCATACATCTAATATTTTGTGTCACTCTCCACTGGATTCTCTCCACTTTCTTGAAGCATGCTGCCCAAACTTGGACACAATACTTCAGGCAGGCTTCACCAGTACTGACAGAGCAGAACCATCACTTCACTTGATTTGCAGGTGACATTCCTTTTAATACAACTCACTATACCATTATCTTGTTTTGCAACAACAGGATACTGTTAGCTCACATTTAGCTTGTGGTCCACTATCACCCCCAAATCCTTTTCTGAAATATTGCAGTCTGGCCAATCTTTCTGCAGTCCATATTTACACATGTGATTGTTCTAAGTGCAGGACTTTTCATCTATCCTCATTGAAATTCATTTAAATTTGGACTGTTTTGCCAATATATCAAGGTCATTCTGAATTCTAATCCTATTGTCCTGAGTGTCTGCAATTTCACTCAGCTTGGTGCAAGCTACAAATTTGCCAACTGCCCACTTAACTGCAACCTCCAATCCATATATGAAGAAAATGTTAAAATTACAGTTGGCTTAGCAAAGCTGGAAGACACTACAGGACGCTATACATGGAAGCTACATAAATTCATTGTTGTTGTATATTCACACAGTCTAAAGTCATGAAGTCTAAATTAGCCCAGGGTAAAAAGATTATGACTTTCCAAGTGATATTATGGTAAGAAGAGAGGCAGGGCCCCTGTGCATGTGAACTGTTACAGGACTGTAGGACATTCTTAGACAATTTCTTTAGCATGCAATGTACAATTGCCAGGATGGGGGAATTACAAAAGTCTATAGGTGTAAGGGGTGGTGGGGAAGGAGGGAGGTAGAGGGCACTCTTCATTAGTTCATACCACCTGTTCTTGCTTCAGGCAGGTAGTCTCAGCCAGATCTCTTTATATTGGTGATGGTCAGTTAACGTGCTCAGTGTATATGTCCTGTGACCATTTGAGGGTGTCAGATGCTATAAGTAGCATCTCATCAACTTTGAATAATCAGAAGAACATTCTGCGGGCTCTCAGGAGATTCATTTGGGTCCTACTATCCAAACCCCCTAAAGATCAACACCCACAAGATATCAGCCAGTGGCCTGTATTTGGAAAGTTTTTGCTCCTGGGCTTCAGAGAAAGCCTGCTACTAGCTGTCAAATGAGATGGTTATGTCAATAATCAGGATCTTGTTTATTATACTGTTATTAACCAGTACCAGAGCCAGAACACACACTCTGGAGCCTCTCAGAACCACACTCAATACCCTCCTCTTTTCACTCAGATATTTTGCTCTTTGAGTACAATAATCCAACCAATTACCCTATCATTTGCATACCACACCCCCTACATATTTCTCCCTAACAAAAAAAAAATTGGAGTCTGTGTCAAATGGATAAGCTGATGTTTTCCCTGGAATAAAAGCACTCTGCTTTGATTTCTGCTCTACTGTGCCGGAGTGGTGGCCCATCTTAGACAATGACCTTATCATGGTAGCTGAGACAATCAACTGACTTAATGATTCACTGTTCTTCACATCACAGGTGTTAACAATTGCATCTCCTTTTCAGTCATTTTAATGTTCCAAGAATCAAGCTAACCTTTCTTATGGAAATTTTGCTCTCTTCTAGCTGCTCCTGGTCTTTCTCCTATTTCACAATCTTGGGGACTCTTTAGCTCTTCTCAAAGTTATAGCTCCACTAATGGAGACCAGGGTTCAAAACCAGCTAAGATTTCAGTATTTAGTTAAGCAGGGAGACGGATGAAGATTAGGCCCCATCCCTGCTCTATGCAGCCATAACAAAAAACATGGCTTTTTCCCCTCTATTCTGGCTTCCCAAAAGCATGTCTTATTTGGGAGAATGCTATACCCAAGAAAATACAGTATGTGGCTGTCTACCAGTCCATTCATCTACTTTCAAATGCAAAGGCAGCAGTTTTTACAATATTTACAATATTAGTCTATCCTTTAGCAAGAAACTGCAGTGACTAGCTCCGTTTCCCAAAAGTGAAAAATAGACCCAAGATTCTCTTTTGAAATGACTCAGTAAAAACCGCTCTTTGCCCATTCTAATTTGGTTGGCACTATAACCATACATTAGTCACTACAGATTGAGAAATAACAAAAGATAGATGTAAAACAACTGAAATCACATAAATGCTACTTTCCACTCTTACGGTTCCAGCAGTCGCAAATTTGTGGTTTGATTTAAACACGTGTAAGAGAAAAAAAAAACAAAACACAAAACCACAGCTTAGCTAGTGATTGTTCTCTTCTTGCAAAACTATGCCAAACTAGCCTGAGCTTCTTCCATGAGATCAAACAAAGTGGTGGCCTCAGTAATTGGCAATCTCAAGACTACCATGCTTTTTCCAGAGTTATTTACCATAGGGGGAAAAAATGTTGGTATAAAATTGTCCCAAAGCATGAGTATGGGCTACACATCTCAGCTTGGAATTTCAACCATAACGGCCTACAATGACCTAGCATAAACTGAAGCTAGCCCCCAAAAAAGGAACCATGCTCAACAAGTTTGATTTTTTTAAGGTAAGATTTAAAAGCACTAAATAAATGGCAGACTCCTACCTATGACACATTGTAGACTTGTCTGAACAAACAAAAGGATTTTGCCCAACCAAGAAATCCAAGCCAACCTACTGAAGCCTGTAATGCATCGTAAAGAAAACTACTGCTTAAGTCTTCACCTGTACATTGTTTGCATCACTGTGGCTCAAATTTCCAAAAAGCATCTCTCTCTCTCAAAAATAAGACGACCATTAAAAAGTATATTCATTTTAAACAAGACACTGTCCAATATTTTTAAATACTGGTGCCAAAAGTTACATGTGAACTTAAATGCTTCACTCTTAACACAGCTATGCCTGAAAGTGTTATCATTATCTAACTTACCTTTCACTGAAAACATTTTCACAGGAATTTTTGGAAAACGGTTAAATCCAAAGATATGTATAATCCAACAGAATCAGTTACTCCATACCTGGCCCTTCAAATATTGTTTTAGGGTCTGCTGTTACTAGCCGGATCCTGGGGGTTTTGAAGCCTTTTTGTGCACCCATTTGTCAGCCTGCCAGCCAGGGGCTGCTCCGCCCCAGTTCAATGTGCTGCGGAGGGGCTGGCTGGGACATAAGGGTGCTACAATGTGGGACTAGCCACGTTATCATCTACACGTGTGCTGCAGCAGCATAATTAAATCCGACGTTGGACAGTATTGGCGTCTGGAAGTACTATCCTATGGTGGAGTTAATTAGTTTACTGAGGCCTAATAGTGCTGCATTCATGAACACCGTGTGTTCCCAGAGGCTGGGGGCACAGTGACTGCCTGTAGGCAGTGGCAGGGGTGTGGCGGTAGCAAGCAAGGAGCTCCCACAGGCAGCCATACCAGTGTTGGCGGTGGGCCAGGCAGGGAGCTTCCGCAGGTGGCCACAGCAGTGTTGGCAGCAGTCAGTGGTGATCAGAGACTGCCAGCAGATACCACCAGTGGTGTTGGCAGCAAGGGAGGGGGAGGAGGGCGGTGAGCAGCAACCTCCCGCAGGTGCTGCCAGCAGCGTCAGCAGCGCTTCTTGCAGGGGTGCACGTGCACTCACGTACACGTACATATATACATATGCTGATGGTTTACTGAGAAGCTAATTAGGCAACTCAAAGCACACATGTAGATATGCCCAGTATGAGGGGAATCAAATTTATACTACCTTTCACCTCATTGGAAGGCAGCTTGTGGCCTCATGGTTATGGATTTCTGGACATGGCCATCTTCTACTGCTCTTTTGAATCTAGGCCACTGTGCAGAAAGGCATATAACATTCGTGGGTCCAAAAGGAAGCAGCTTTATAGCCCAGTGGTTAGGTCACTTAGCTAGAAGAGGATGTTTTGGTTGGTGCTCTCAGGACTATTTCTGGGCTCTATCTGATGACTAATGCAAAATGCATGAATAGACCTAGGAGCAAGGATCAGAATACAGTTTTTCTTCTTTTCCTAGACAAGTTTATTATGGCATACTTTAGCAAAATCAAATCCAGATTGTTGATGAAGGCAGGCCATGGAATCAGATACTGATGTCTGGTTGGTCTCCAAATATGTGAATTAACAGATAAGAAAAATATGTTGCAATTACTAAGAAACTAGAAAAACATCTTCAAATGGCACAATGTTGATGTTCCTATTTCCTGTTTTTCTAAGGAGAGAGAAATAGTACCTCAATACAATTAGATCCTGCCAACTGTTAGCATTTCCTTTTAAATAATTTAAGTGGACTTTAGCCACTGTGTTTTCAGTTACTTAGATGTAGTGCATCTTTTACATGTAAAATTCAGGTTTTTAATTTTATTTTATTTTAAAAGAATGACAATTTTGAATCAAGAACAGGTACGCTGGCTACACCATGTTTGAGCATAGCTTGTAAAAAAACTGACAAACTTTATACCATGTCATTTTGTGCTTAAAAATTGGAGTGTAGTGTTCATATATGTAAACTTGAAAAGTGAGAAGTCTTCCTACAATGTAGCTTGTAATCACTTACAGGTTGTATTTTTTCCAGTTCAAGTATATAAGCTAATTATACTTAGTAAACAGTGTGGAGTTGACAGATACTTCTCATTTATTCAAAACAACTAAAAGTGAGAAACCTAAAAAGCCACTATCTGTGAGATAAAGGGTCACACCCATCTATTTCCTGTGTTATGAAAAGTTAGCGGATATCAAGCTGGAAATAGTTTCTTTTACTAATTTCCGTATTGCTTGTGGTTATGACATGTTTCACTGGCACTCTGTAACTTGCTAGTGATTAACTGTACTCAACTCATCTCTTTGCTAGAAACATTTAAATAAAGTTGAGCAAAGTTAATTCATGCAGATGCTGGACAATGGGTATACTATGTCCTAAACTAGAATCAACTAACACAAAAGATCATTCTGTAGAGTTCATTTGAATGATAGACCCCTGTGTCATTTTTAAAAGATGTACTAGCTGTTGCCATCCTCAGTGCCCACGCCCCACAAGTACTCAGGTTTACAATGCACAGCATTTTAATTCAAAGCAGTCTAATTTTCAAAAAAGAAATGCTTCTACTTTTTAAAAACATATTGTTTTGTTTAAGAACAGCAGGTGGAGATATAGTTATAGAACAGGTTACCACCCATCTAATATTATGAAGGTAGGAAGAAAAGAAATGTTATACAGTAATGTTAAAATGGCAGTCCATCTGAAAGTTCGGGATCTGTTTGTGTTTAATATCAGAATTAATTTTGAAACTTGGGGGAAATTCCATACACTACTGAAGCGACTCAGACACTTTCATTCCCTCCCCCTCTCACCTACTGACCACCTCAATTTACATTTTAACTGACTGGTTTTCTTGCATATGTACTGGCCTCTGGCTTCTTTATCACTTCATCCAGGATGAGCACAGACCATCTGCAGATGCTTCCTCATCCTGACAAAGGGTTTGTCCCCAAAAGCTTGCTAAGAATAATTCTTCCAACTATCTGCGTTGGTCTAATAAAAGATATTGGATTTATCCAAAGAACCTTGTCTGTCCCTATGTTTTTAGCACAGCTACAACCTACACCCCTGAATACTCTACTGAAATCACAACAAAAACTCCTACACTGACTTCTGGAAATGGTTCAGTTCATGACATCTGATGGATGGTATACTAGTCTCAAAAGAGAAGATTGGGTTGGGCTTTTTTTCTTTTTGAGTTGGATTGAATGCCTTGGACAGAATTCCTTTAAAAAAACAACATAACCGTTATCGCAAAGCCACCCATGGTTCCCAAGTGTACATACTATTTTTTAGGTGTATTCACCATTCATATCTATAAATGTTTCCTATTAACAGTGAATATGTGCATACAAGCATCCATACCAGCTGGTACCTTGCACCCATCTAACAAGAGCAAGTCAGATATATATAAAAGCACTTTAATAGATGGTTTAGAAAAGAGAGAGAGAGAGAGAGAGAGAGAGAGAGAGAGAGAGAGAGAGAGAGAGAGAGAGAGAGAGAGAGGCGGGGAGGGGAGGGGAATTTAGGTGTTTCTTGTTACCAACAAATGAGTAGGACAAACATTAGATTAAATGAGCTAGTTCATTCCCTCAGCACCATTGTTGCAATCTGGCCATTGACAAGATATGTTTTATTTTTAAAAAAATAAAAAGTAAATGGATAAATTTCACAGATAAGCAGGAGCTGTACTTGGCATAAGAGAAAATGAGCAATTTTCAAGCTTTAAATCCAGTTTTCATGACAATGCTCTCTTTCAAGTACAGCTAGCTGCATAAGAACCAGGGCCATCCTACAAATTAGATGCAAGTTTTCTTTTCTTTTTTTCCCCGTGCACATTTTGCACACATTACCCACAAAAGCAGGCAATGCCACATTTCACAATTTCTGCACAATCATGCTTGAGTGGAACACTATTTATAGATACCACATAGGCCAGCATGTGCTGAAAGACAAAGCCATTAGCTGGAATTCATTTGATCTTCAAGGCCAAGTACTGATGGTCAAAAACCCTAAGGCTGAATCAATTCAATTTTCGCAGGTTAGTCTAAGATGCATAGATTGAACCAATGAGCAAGTGGAGAGTCATTCACTTTTGATTCTTTAAATGCAGTCGCATGTCTGCAGTGGCTGAGGCCAGAAGCTGGGGGGTACTAGAACTTACCTCCCTGCTCAGCTGGAGCAGATAGCTTGGGCCGAGGCTAGCTCACCCACGCTGCGAGGGGATTATAGGGGACATGCAAAGCATCCTGGGATGCCAGGGGACTGTGAGTTAACTTGAAACTGGAGGGGATCTGGGACAAAAGTTCAATAAACTGATTTAACTTAAATCAATTAAGTCTAATACTACCTTCATCTAGGTTTATCTTAAACCAGTTTGGGCCATTTTGAAAGCAGCTGATGTGTACTGAACTTCTGCTGAGTTACAGATTTGAATTAGTTTCCAATCACTTATACCAGTTTATACACAATTTCTGTCCCTAGCCCAAATGCACCACCGATTAAGTGTGCAAATATAGTGTATGGCTACCAGACTTGAGCCATGTGAGGCACAATTGAACTATCCAGGGCTGAAGCTACAGTAGAACAACAAAGGTGAAACCTGCACACAAACAAAAATTGTTTACTTAATGTCTAGATGCACACTTGCATTGAGACTGTGGACTATCCAATAGCTCCAGGAACCTGTGTCATGCATTGACCCAAGCACATTTTTAGATCAGTTACTGCCAGTTAAACTTGCATACGTGGAAAAAGATTAAGTGTTTTTGAATTAAGAGAAGAAATATTGTCTTCCTTCACTTAAGTGTTCAGATAAAGTACAGAGCACACAACATTGGGGGAACAGGGGAAGGAATGTACTGGGCTTCAAGGTAGGGGGAAACCAAGGACAGGACCCATGTACACATGCTTTCTTTCTAATGCAGGGTCTTTCTAATGCAGACCATGTCTTGCTGCCTGAGGTTAACGTGAAGCCATGATTCTGGTAGGTGATCTTCAGTTATGTTCTATATAACACATCCTTCCAAAAGTATTCATACATCGCATGCTTTTTACATATTCCCTTATTTTATACTTGATATAGCATCTTACAAGGCCCAAATTGTAAACTAATACCATTTATAATTTTGCTTAAGGATTAAAAGCTTTATTTCCCTCCAGGCAGCAGGGACATGGATCCTCCAAGAGCTAACAGGCCCATCTCAACAGGAATATTTATCCTTCCAGCAGGTAGCTATGAGGGTAGCAAAGGGATGCATACCTGAGGCAGGACAGATAAAGACAGCAGTGAAGATGCAATGCCATGCCACAGCTGTCTTCATAGAAGACAAGGGTGGGCAAAGTCTAGTTCATGTGCCAGATCAGGTCCATAACAAACTATTTCCCAGCAGCCCCTGCTAATGCTGCTCCAGCCAGCAAAGTGGTGGGGCTGTGACAGCATGGGGCCATGACAACCCTGCACTCCCAGGGTATCCATGGAGAGCAGATGGAGCAGTACACATGGGAGCTATTCTGATGCAGGGCCAGGACAGGGATTTTGTGCTGGTGGTAGTGTGGGCTGGTGCAGGGACAGAGCAGTGATCCATTGCCCACATGTCCCTACAAACCTGGGTTCCACAGGCAGGGACATGCAAGCAGCAGATCACTCTTGCCCTAGGTCCAGCCCTGCGCTTTCACTGCCACAAGATCCCAGCCCTGACCTTGGCCCTGGAGCAGCTCTCTACCAAGCCAAGCACCCTGAGAGCACCACTTGGGCCAGTCTTCACAGAAACCCTAACAGTATTGAGCCATCACAGTCCCTCTGCTCCTAGAGTCCCCCTGGGGACAAACTGGAGTGGTGCCAGCAGGGGCTGCTGGGAAATGCAGTCCAGCCACTAGCTAGACTCACTATTTTGCCAGCCACTACCAGATTCACTATTATGGGAGCCCTGGCATAATATCTCAAAGCTCATGATGGGATTGTATAGCCTATGCCAGTAGTTTTCAGTCTGTAGTCCACAGGCCCCTAGAGGTCTGCACACTGTATCTAAGGGATGCACAAAAGATGACTATGATCAAAAGTATGCGAATGCCCACATTTACAATTCAAAGGGGCCCAGATCTCCATTCAAAATTTCCAGAGATCTGTGTTCAAAATTTTTTGGCAGTCTGCAAGTGAAAAAAGGTTGAAAACCACTGGCCTATGCTGAAACCTGTACTGGTCCATCCTTATGGATATTCCCATCTAGCTAAGTGGGTGAGAGAAAGTGTGTGTGTGTTTATATGTGCTTTGATCATACTTTCTGACTCCCACGCATCGGTCAGTCCATGTTCTGATCTTATTAGCTAGAAAGTTAGAAGAGATGAACCAGAGGCAGAAAGGACTGATAAAGCCCTTTTTCTCTCCATGATGTGACATGTAGGCTATACCACTAAAATGCACTCTTGTTATTTCCCAACCCTCATGATATGCATTAAGGCATCTGGCAGTGAAGTCCAGTACAGATTTCCTTCACTTTATGTTGTATACGCGTTCCTGGAAAATGGTGCATGACCTGAATGAGCATAAAGGAAACCCACTTTACAATGTAACAAATAGGGATGTGTTCCAAGACCTTGACTGTACCCATTTCTACCACTTGTACAAGGTAATTTTGGTACTCACCAACAACAGACAGTACACACAAGCACAGGGCACTACCATAATGGGGATGGCAACTACAGAAATATATGCATCACAGACAACAAGCAAGGAGCACAGATCAACACAGGAGACTATATTTTGATGCTTGTCACTCCCATAATGCACTGCACAAAGAGTTGACTGCAGGTTTCCACCACACAGATTGCATAGGAGTGAATTTACCTGGCATATAACAATTTTTGGTATAAAAAGGGTCATTGCATAAGACCGAATTTGCACATACAGAACCTACTTGAAGTGAGGGAAACCTGTATAATCCAACTAATATTTTTCTTTTCTTTTTAAAAAAAAGCCAAACAAGATACTGTGTTATCTTGCCCTGTTATTAGTAGCATACCTCACCATACCCTTTTTCTTTCCAATGTCAAGGTACTTAGCAGAATTCACAGATACACTGTGACTCATATGTGCTCATAGCCCGGCCCTGCTATGGCCTCGAAATTTCAGCTTCAGCCACTCACCCCAGCGTTCACGTCATGAGAGCAAGGTCCTCACTATGTACTATGAATAACATCAGAGAACAGTTTACTTGGGTACCCAACTTAAACTCTTGTTTGTGGTTGGTTTCTCTGCAAGTTAGCCATAAGATATTTCACTCTGGGTAACCAAAATCAGTAGCCTCTTCTGAAAACCTATGCCTGAGAACAGAGATTCAAGGTAACAAAGTTTTCTTCTCAGAAACTAGGTCTACTACTAAACACTATCTTAAAATTTAGTGCTTTTAGAGGAAATGCTAACCTGGTGCAGAGGGCTTTAAATCAAGTTCTCCAGGGGTTGGAGACCAAAGCCCTGAGGTAAATGGGGAAGTGGATGACCTGGAGGAATCACAAGCAGGAGAGGGCAACAGGAGAGACTCCCTCATTCTTCCTTAGAAAGTAGGGCAAATCAGCTAATTACCTTGGGTATGTGTACATGAATTCACGCAGCCTGAGAAACGAGATGTAGAATTGGAAGTCCTTGCAGTCACAAAGCTATGATGTGATGGTAATGATACAGAGTTGGTGGGATAGCTAACTGCTGACACCCCTGAACATGTTAATATGACCTTGGCACCACCGCTCTTTTGTTGAAATACCTTCTCTGTAGTTGTTACAGAATATTTGCAAATTCCAATATTCAAGTGGAAAAATAAAAGCTAAATAAAAACAAACCTTACATGAGAAGTTTAAGTAGATTTCTGAGCACTTATATACACATTATGCTAGCTGTAATATACTGTGATAGTATTTGCTGAGAACAGCACTGTTCACTCGTAGAGTCCAAAGCGTGTTGGGGACAGTGTTCAGGTGCATATGGGAGAAAAATTGATAAGTTTTCCATAAGATACTTCTATCTTATAGCCACACTGTTACATTTACTTTAGTTATCTTGCACTTCAAAGTGCCATTACAAAAATCCTTTTGTCAAGGTAATCTTACCTGAACTTCTGAATCAGCATCAACATGTTGTAGTTGAAACCAGGTGTCTCTATTATGGTACTTCTGCAGATCTTCCTTCTGTATAGCTACTTTTCCTGGAAATAAAACACATTTGAAGCAAGTTTAAGTAAAGCTATAGTTCCACCAAGATACAGCATAAAAAGATTTCAGTTAAAAACAGTTTATCAAGCCAGTGATCTAAGAATTATTCTCAGCAAACAAGACTTCAGAGCTAGCAAAAGACTGTTTAGCACAGAGGCCTTTTCATAATGCATAATTCTTTCTGGTGAGAGGTTTTTTCCACTTCATATAATGAAAGACTAAAATTCCTTGCTGCATACTCAGCTGAATTAACCATCTAGAGTACAGTATAGCATGAAACTGTTTATAACTAGGCATAGAGTAAAACAGCATCATTAATACAGGCAGTCCTTGACTTATAACGTTTTGAGTTACACTTATAAATTGACACCCTCTTTCAACTTTATAACGTCAGTTTCGACTTACAACATTTGATACGATGCGACGCCACACGAGTAAACAAGTTGGCTGCGTCACTCATCTCCCTGGAAAATGTGTCTTACCTTGCTTGGACACTTTCTTTAAGGGACAAGGCTCCAGAAAAATCTGCAGCCAAGACTTCTCAGAAGACTTCAGCCAAGAGCCTTTCAAAAAGTCCAAAGTCACCTCAAAGAAGTCCTTCCAAATCAATATGATTGCTATTTACGATATAAATACATTAATGTAGCTACATTACTTATCTATAATTGATCGAGTATAAAATTCTGGGGCATTTTTGGTGAGAATAAGGTATCGGGTCTTGGTTCAGGAACCAATCCCCCATTAATAACATTGTTTCTTTATGAGAAAATTGGTTCCAAGTTGCAATGTTTCAACTTAAGATATGGTTTTCAGGAACCAATTGTGTCATAAGTCCAACGACTACCTGTACTTAGACATGACACTACAGCAGGGGTGGGCAAAATGTGGCCCATGGGCCGGATGCATTCCACCGGGCCCTTCTATCTAGCCCATAGGGCCCCTAAAAAATTTAGAAAATTTATAGTTATCGGCCCTTGGCTGCCCATCATGTGGCCCTCGATGGCTTGCCAAAACTCAGTACACAGCCCTCCACCTGAAATAATTGCCCACCCCTGCACTACAGTAAGCATCTTGAACTTTGGAAACAAAAGCATTTTCTTGACCCTGTCTTTAAAGGACAGAACACTTCAAAAGTCTTAATGGGAAGTTCCCAGGGTTATGGCAGGATACTAGTCAGACAAGCAAATACAGGCAAGACATTCATTTTATTTTATTTCATTTCTGTATAGGTAGCATTTTACAATTACTGCAAATGACATCAACTCAGGGTTTCTGAATTTTAATCCCAAATGAAATATAATCACACACAAAACTCCTTGCCTCTCTGTTAGGTCATGAGATTCCAGGACAGTCAACAAGAGGTCAGCTTGAGACCTGGGGAAAGGAAAGTGCTCCTACACCTGAGTTTTCCTAAGAGAGGGAGTTGCTTGGGTGCAGGTTGTAACCAACTCTATCCAAAGAATCAGAACTTGTGTGCAGTCTGTAAACAAACAAGCTTCCAGTAACAAGCTGACCAGGCACCCAAATCTGCCAACGTTTAGCAAAGGGTCACTGATATATTTTGACAGTACACAAAACTAAAAGCATATTGACAGAAAACATTGATACAACAGGGGAAAAACCAAAACAATACACCTAGGTGGCTTTTTGAGCTGATACAGATTTATTTCCAGAAAACTTGAAACTAAGTAACTCCTTACAGCAGTTTTATCATTCATACAATGAAATATCCAGAGGTCAGTCTTCTTAGCCTCGTTCAGACCCTCCCACGCAGACCCCCATTTGCTGACTGCTCCCATTTGCTGTGGAAACTGCTCCCCTCGTTGTCTCCACTAATCTGCTTTTGATCACAAGTTCCACCTCTTTCAGACTCAGCTTCCAAAGTGCCTTGGCCTTTTCCTAGCCACCTCCCAGGATCCTGCCTCTGGCTGGCAACCCATAATTTTACGGGGTCTTGGACATGCCCACAAATCTGGTTCCCTCTGTCCCTAGCTTATAGTGTACTTTTCCTATCCTCTAGAAGACCCATCTTCCAGCTGAATATCAAACTAAAGATTAACCCAAAAGATTCATTACTGGCACCTTCCTTACTGGATATCCAGAGTTAATGGCTCAAACTTGCAAGGGGGGAGGGAAGGAAGATCAAATAATTAAATTTACACAGACCTACTGTGTAAAATGGCAGAGAGATTAAGGAGGGCTTTTGGATTGTTTATAGGAAACAGACAAATCACACTGCTGAGAATGTATATGGTAAAGGAATTATGGATGTGAATTTTGAAGCTTTCCATTTTTACTGTGAAACCATATGGCTCATCTTGACCCCCCCCATTTATATAATAAACATGCTCAAACATATTAATATGTAACCTTCACAAAAGTGTTTAAATCCCAAATCCAAAATGGTTCACCTTCTCTAGCTGTTCTTACTGTTATTCTTATTTTTCTAATCCACTGCAGAACAATTATTTTACAATCAATGTTTCTGTCAGGTTTTCACTGGTCAATTCCATTCATAGTCACCTTTATTTCATGAACTTGCCCACAGAAAACTCTTGGACTATTTAGGTCATACTGGAACATTAACAGCACAAATGCTGACTCAAAGGTTCTTCATTTACACCAGCCCTGACTGTGCATCAGAGTTTCAACCGTTTCTAGTGAGTGCTACAAGGGCTAGTTTTCACAGATCCAATGCACAACTGGGGACCTTAGTAAAATATGCAACTACAGTGGTTGGTAATATTTTTGGACAGTGAATACATGCATCCAAGCACCAAGAGGGTCAGCACAGAGGCACAACTGTTCTGACCAGTAAGCTCTTTGAGCAGTAGTGTGCTCTATACACAAATACCATTCTTATTAATGAGCTGAACTTACTGAAGAGGCTGGCTGTAGTCCAGTAATTTTCACTAATCCATTTAGAAGACAAATTGAATGGATAAAGTGATAAGGGGATTTAAGGAGCAGCCTCCACCTTTTACTGTTTCAAAATTCTATAGAAGTGTAACAACACTATCAACTGGGCCTTACTTGGGTTTGTTGTTTCTCATCAAACAGTTGTTTGCATAACAGCATCTTGTAGTACTTTGTTTGTAATTCTTTACTCCCTGCAGTCAAGATAGTTGACTTTCTTGCAGGACTCTCACAACTGGTGTAATCTGGCTAGGTACTTCTGTGTACAGTCATCAGGTGCCAGTTGACCTAAACAGCTAGGTCCAACCTGTCTCAAAGCCAGCTGCATCTGCATTGCAATTTAGTTTCCAAGTCTACCTCTGGGACTCAAGGGCACATTCTTCCCAGGCTCATACCTTCCTTGGGATGTGGGCTGCTGCCATGCAACTGCCTTATACCCTGAAACCAATGTCTGAGGCATCTTTGGCTCCCCAGTCACAACTGTTCCCTCCGAGTTTCTCATTTTATTCCCAGAATGGGCAGCCAGGTAGAAAAACAAGAAATGCAGGCTTAGCAAAGGAATTTGACAATCCTAACTTAATCTTAGAACTCACACAAATTTTCTATCTTTGTATGCAACAAAAATATTTGCCTCAGTCTTAGACCTGGTTATTAGGGCAGGCTGATGGGTTGAAAGCATTCTAATCTGAGCTCAGACCCCAAGAGCTCAAGACTCTAAGGTGTGCTGGCATTTGAGGCTCCAGCCCAATCACCTGCAAGCTCTTTTTGCATTTGACAATGGCTGCCTGCTTCCCCCAGCATAGAGGAGGACACTGTCCTTGGGAACAAGCTATCCACTTCTGAATCCTGCAATCCTGACAGAAAGGATACCATCCTCCAGTCATGCTCACCCTTTTTCTCTCTGCAGAACTTCCCTTTCTAAATGGAGACATTTCATGGGAGTGAGCTGACAGAGACAGTGACTGACCCCAAGGATGGTAGCCTTGATGGCTCTTGGTTCCTTATCAAGGTGGTATTACAATATTGCTACTTCTGAGAGCAGGAATTCATCAGGCAACCCTCAAAAAAGGTGATTAGGTTTACCTACTAATGTCTATAATTGTCAATAATGTGAACAGACGGTTTACTAAGTACTACACATGCTAAAATGATACAAGTTCCTTAATGCGTACATTTTGGCTCTAGGACCCCTCAAAAGTTGCTAGAGCTAACAACAAATCTGCTAAACTGGCAACAATGAACAATCACTTTTCCCAGGCAGGCAGTTGCCTGGAAAGCAGAAGTCTTTAGGCAATTCCAAGCTTGTACATTCAGCCTCCTACATTTGAAACGCCAATGCAGAGTTTATGATGCAGACATAACCCAATCCATTACAGCTACCTTCTGCTTTAAATAACTGTTAGGTGACTAAGGGACTAGGCAGTAGTGTGGAAATTATTGCTCAGTTTGGCATTCTAATTTGTCAGTTTCTGGAAAGCCTAACTTATAATGGATACACCTTAATTGCTATGGCTAGGTCAGTCTACGACATTACTAAGTATCATGTTAAGAGCCATATTTTCATTTTCATTTAAATAGTTATTCTACAAAAATTATAATGCTATATACATTTATTGCTCCTAAACTGGGTGAAGTTAGCAACATTACCAAGGCATTTTTGCACATCAATTTCTGCCAGCGTTAACTGCAGCACAGTTACATTACTTGTGGCAAGTGCTAGGACCAAGAAACACTTGTAATAAGCCCAAAGAATCTTAAGCAATTGCATAGTCTCTCTACATGGAGCCAGAAAACACAATAGCAAAAGCCTTTTTGGAACACAGTAGAAAAAGTATTTCTCTTCTTTTTATTTACAGAAATGAATTAAATGATATAACTACAAAGCTTTCTATTGGATAAAGTCATACTCCCCTATAAAATAAACCACTGCTCATCCACTCAAAATGCTAATTAATTAAAGCAGGTATTTATCCCAAACAATGTCCATTACCACAGACACACAATGCAAAAAAGGGCACGTGAGTGCTGGGCAGGCTGAACCCCTGCACCAACAAATTGCTTCTGAGTTCAATATACGTGTGAAGCTTCCTTGGATCTTCATCTCCTGGTTATGGAGACAGGAGATGGAAGGTACATTTTGTTTAAATATGACAGCATAGCAAAAATTTTAGAAATGGCAATTACAAAAAACTGCTTTCTTGCTGTTTTATTGACGTGTCCCCTGGAAAAATTTTTGATAAGCTACTAAAGCTAGGTCTTTCATTTCTCATGGTAAAAAAAAAAAAAAAAAAGAAAGAAAGAAAGAAAAAAAGCCTGTCTCCCCAATTTCTATGGCACAGTACTTAATGACCTCGTTTTCTTGTTGCAACTCAACAGTTCTTTAAGATAACTTGCAATGTGTATAAACTTACCCAACAAGCTTTATAAAGCTGAAGTTCAGACTGCTGATAACAGAGCCTGATGTCCCCAATAACATCTGTGGACACACAGAAAATGACAGTTTGTCAGGGAGGAACAGAGGCCCTCTCTGCATTTCCCAGTTCTTCCTGGCAGCCCAATGGAGCAAACTTAAGGCTTCTTCAGTTGTATGAAAGAAAACATTATGTACTGTATTACGTTATGTACATTATGTAATACAGTACCATAATGCAGCTTCTTTAAGAAGTTAAAAGAAGAGTTCTTTTAGATGAAAGAATAAGAGTTGGCAAAAAGTGCTGTGGATGAACGGGATAAAGAACTTATCACTGTGCATCTTTTTACATCCATCTCACACATACACATCCCTTGCTACTAACACATTCCTCCAGCCACATAACCATAATCTTAACTCTTGTCTGTCACTAGACTTCCAACACTTCCTTTGCCAAAACAAGTGTGGATATATCAAAACTGCAGAGTAGCTGGGTCCAAGTTCCTCAGCATACACGCCTGGATTTGCAAAACTTGTACATGAATGTGTGCAAAGCAGCCATGTCTGTCCCAGGCCTACCATACAATCATTAGTGCTGCTACTATGAAAGTTGGGTGTTAGAATTTCTGACACCAATCAGGGCTCTAAGTGCTTCACTAACTCTAGGAATTGTTTTGTGTGGCAAGGTGTGTTGGAAATAAAAAGCATCTATCCTTTCTCAACCCTGTGCATATGGTCCAGTACATTAAAGCTGAGGCACAAAAGCTGGTACTGAACATTCCTCACTTCTGTCCATTCCAGCTGGTATCTCACCACGGATCCAGCATGCGGGTGAATGAACTATTCCTGAAAGTGTTTGTTCTTATTCTGAAATTCTATGGGAGTACTGTGAACAGAGAATTGCTGCCCATTCCAGATCACAGGTCATCCAGATCTTAGTGGCTGCAGGATGGGAAAGCACAGAACAGAGTCCCAAGCACTAGAGATGAAGCGGGATCTGTGGACTGCAACCTGCTTCCATCGTATTGGGCAGCCACTCTAACTCCCTTTGCTGCTCTCCCTCTTGCTCCTTCATTCTCTGGTCATGCTTGAAACACTATGTAACCACATTCTGCTCCCTCTTGATTTTCCCTCTCCACATCTGCTCCTGTTCCTCCTCTCTGGCATTCAGGTTCTGGTTTGACCATTGTCTGAAACCACCGCATTCCAAGTGGCAGATCTCCCTTTGCCCTGCTGGATTACGGTCCTCTCTCCAAGGACCATGCTGCAGACAGCTGCCTCAGTTTTGCAAAGATAGAAGATCCTGTCAGGAAAATGAAAGAGGTCATGGAAAAAAAGCACACCCTTTTTTGCCACATTAAGCACTATGGCAAAGCCAAAGATCAATATGTTTACCTGCTGCATGTGCCTATATTTCCTCTCTATACATTAGCTTGTGCAGCTGCTCTTCTAGCCAAGTTACCAGTTCAGAGATGCACCAGGGTAGGAGATTTCAGAATTAATGCTTTTAAAAGCATTAAAGATTTTTGTTCTTACATTTATTGGAAAAGGAGAAGGATTTAGGACCAAACCAGACCTGCTCCCAGAATTTCAGACATCTGGATTTAGACATCATTTTAGATCAGGGAAACCTTTACAAGATTCTTCAGAGACATGACTGGAACACAGTGCAAATTTTCCATGTTATAGGGACTCCCATAATTAATCTGTGCAAAGAGACTTTTGACACCTTCTGGCTGAACAGCATACCAAAGAATGGGGGAGTTTTGTTAGATACACAAGTGGCTCCTGGAAATTTGTGCTGCTTAAGAATCTCACAGTATGGGAATCTCATTTCCCATATGTGAAAAATCCTCAAGCTTCACCAGACAGAAGCAATAGAAAATTTGGGGGAACAGTGATGAGATGTAAATTAGTATGCAGAGGTTTAAATGACACTAGAACTAGTTTCTCCCTGCTCCCGCACAAAATACAACAGATAGCACCAGGAAGCTTGTTACTGCTACTGCCAACCAAAAGCATAACTGTATGCTCACTGATAGGACAGAGTAGAGAGCAGCATGTGTTGAAATATGCTCTCATGCTGGCTAATTCTGTAATACTAATTTTGATTCATATGTATATAACCACTTTAAATGTATTAGGAATAAATCTCTAATTGAACATTTAAGTCTCCTCCCCCACAAACCTCACCCATTGAATTGGACTGCAGTAGAAAAGAGATAACCAGGGAAATGGCCTTGCATTCACCTTCAATTTCTAAAGCTGCTCCCATCACACACAACAGCCTTTAAAACCATAATTTTATTGGACAGAAGCCAGAAGTCTCTGCTACTTTATGCTGCAGCTTCCCCCATAACAAGGATGTTCGCAGTCGCTTACTCAGCTGCAGATCAGGCATTACATACTTTCCTGGCTATTTCATGAAGTATAATCTCAAATGTTCCCTAATCCATCCAACTAAATGGCTTGCTCCAGGACAAATTCCACACCAAGATTTGTCTGTACAAGAGACTTCCTACACAACTCAGCAACCAGAGTCTCCCTCTAGTGTCATCCCCAGCTCAGCTCCTCTATCTCCATTCTGGAAAAATTAGACTTTTTTTTTTTTCCAAAGCCTGTCATGAAGAATTGAGGCCTCTGTACTTGTTGAGATTGTGAGCATCCAAACTACTGGTAGTGACAGCAGGTAGACTGGTTTTTGCAGTGCCTTTTTTCCTTCTTTGCAGTACATGCTTTTGAAATGTTTCATGATGATGATGAAACAAGTGCTACCACACTCGTATGTTGGATGCATGACAGCAAGAAAGCCAGCAACAGGAAGAATGGTCAATATCAATAAGACTTTGGGCATCCAAAGGGGTAAGGGCATTCATAGATGATGCAGTCAGCCATCTGAGCTGAGCACCAGAGGCCGTAAGTCAGAGTCACTGGAGAAGCCCCAAGAGTGTGTGCTCACTTAAACCATCCAATGCCTGTTCTGAGATGGTTAAGAGTAGTCCAGGCCCTGCAAAGCAGCTGCCAGCCTGAGGAGTGGAAGCTGGTGTTGGGGATGAAGTTCTTTAGCCACAGTTCTTGTGCAGCATACTTCCTGCTGCACTAATGGGAGGCCCATCCTGTGGGTGACGTCATCTGCAGATTCAATAAGCTTACTGGCGTGAGTGGAGAACATATTCCAAGATTTCAGGTGATAGTTGATTTTCTTGCTTGTGGCTACTAGGCTGGAGTGCAGAGAATGGTTTGGAGCTTTGGCTTTGAGCTTTAGGGTCAGGGTAGCAGCTTGTCTCCAACTGTCAGGGGTGGGAATGCCTGAAAGGACTGGTAGGCAGTCAACTGGAGTTGGCATAAAGCATCCAGTGATGGTCCTCATTACTCTGTTAAGGATGGAATCCACTATTTGAGTGCATGTGCTCCAGCCCCATACTGGTGCACAATACTCAGCAGGAGCATATGCAAGTGCCAGAGAAGAAGTGTGAAGTGTTTGGAAACCTTGCAACCCAGATGGTCCAACAAAGGTGACAGATAAGATCTCCTTTACTATTAACCTTACTCTGGACCCTGACATTTTTCATATACTCCCAAGAATGAGCAGATTTATATAAACTTCTGACAGCCTCTTCAAGAGGACATTATACAGAGGCTGGTACAATATGATGCATGGCTGCATTCACACCAAATATTAACTAGACCTCAGGTGCAAGCATTTTTCTGGTTAACAGGATGCTCTACAGGTATATTCTAAGCTTGTATGACTAAGATGATCTGAGTAATGCTGACACCCTGACTGAATGAACTAATCAGGTGTATGAAAACTGGCACAGTTTAGTAACCCTAACATTCACACCTACTAATGTTAGGCTGTTTACTAAAGAGCATGTTCAAAAGTGTAAGATGAAAGGGCAGAGTTAAGGTTCTGATATGTAATCTGTAAATCAAAGCAGAAGCATGTGGGTAGAGAAGAGGGTAAGTATTGTTACAAGGTTGGCTTTTTCATCTTCCTGCTTTCTGGATACGTAATACAACCTAAATGTTTTATGTACTATTTCATCTAGGAAGCACACATTTCAGAGTTCAAATGGAATCAAATAGACCATACAAAGTTATCTCAGGCAAATTCTATTTTATGAAATTGTTTCTCAAGTCTTGTTTTCATGCGATGCAGTCATCTGTTTCCTTTATTTGTATAGTCACGGCTTGCCACTTCCTACAAGTTATGATGACATCTGTCCAAAGTATGAGAAAGTTGTCTTTAGCTATAGACCTCGATTTCTCCTAATATAGATTCACTACTTTTGACAGAAGTGTTGATTTAAGTCTGGGATTTCCCTTTTTATCTTCCTTCTAGCCAAGGCAAGAGTGAGTGTATATCAAACAGAACTCAAATGTCACAGTGACATCTCAAAATAAGGAATACATTTGCTTCCTCAGTACTATTCTATATCAGTTCTATAGTTTCACATCTTCTTGGTTTTGGAAGCATACACATGAGAAAAACACAAGTACTTCAAACTTGCCAACACCAAGTACTTTCCATTTCAAGAAGGAAGAGAAGAACCGAGTTTGTTTGTTCCAGTAGACTGAACAAAATTTCCCATTAACTATGTCATCTGTCTAGAGCAGCAGATTCAGATTAGAATAAACCAAAATCAGAGGTAACAAAGACAAATATGTTTCTAATTGGCTTTAGTTTGCCACAGTTCATCCATGAGGAAGCAATGGAAAGTAACATGAAGAGAAGGGTGCAACCTGCCAGAACTGATGCAGAAGCAGTGCATTTTACCTACATACCTCAAAGCCAGCTTTGCAGATACCACACAGACTGAAATTGCAATCAGTGGGATCTTACATAGTAGGGAACCATGTATGAGGTCAAACTCCGTGAGTCCCTTGTCTCACAGTTTAGGAGATGGTTGTTTTGGACCCATCAAGGATCACCTTCTCACATACACCCCCAGTACACCAACCTAATCTTCCAATCAGTTACATAACGTAGTGACAATATTTTTTAAAGTTTAAGAGCTCCTTTTTCACACACAAAAGGACAGGGATTTTCCCCCAAGTGTGAAGTCACTCTTCCACCCCAGAACTCCAAAATAGGCAGGATTTTGTTATATCCAAGTTCCCCTTGGTGCATGGAAAAATATACACAACCCCCTCCCCAGACACACATGAACACAAACATGTGCTTAAAATATAAGTTCTCATGCCAGAGTTATGGGAATAAATTTCCAAAATAAATAGTCTTGCAATTACTGTTTCCTGCCACATTTGTGATTTAAGTAGAGAATAATTCATGTAACCAATACTCAGTATAAGCTATGCTTTTAATGTAATGCTAAATGAACTGAGGTGGCATGTTTCCTGTTTTTGTGTGATCTATATACTCAAGGTCACAGACTTGCATCCTGAGCTGTATATTACAAGCCCCTGGGAATAATGGCTTGGGGCCTACGGTAGCGATGGTTCTTGTTGGTTACTCTTTTAGATACTGGACTAACCTAAAGAAAAAGCCTTCCTCTACAAAGTATTGGCATGAGCTACCCTCTTTTTTTTTTTTTTTTTTTTTAAATGGTCTCATTTAATACTTCCACCAAGTATTAACCAAAACTAAAACAGGAATACCCAGTTTCAAATCTAATCAACACGTGCATTTTCATAGTTGCTATCTATAATAGTATCACTGTATCATTACTCTTGCCTTCTGCTACTTGTACCCACCCAGACACACCATGTTTGCCTAATACAAAGGAGATGCATTGTGTATCAATGATTTCCAAATTGGCCCTCTGAATCCCTTTCAGATTCAAAATGGTAGTTGACTATTGTATTTCTTACAGGTACCATATCTGGTTTTCTGAGCTCACCACTGATCCGATTCATTTGGAGCATTATTAAGAGGGCTAGGAAGAGAAAAAAAAACACATTATTTTAAGCAAAGAATAGTTAAGCTGTTTTTTCTCTCACAAAACAATGAAGCCTAATGAGAATGGTACTAGGTTTTATTAGTACTAGTAACTTTTCTACTGAAAGCTTCTCACTATGTTTTAAACCCAGTAAATACTGATAAAATAACACTATGGAAGGCAAAGCAAGAATGTGTGAAAGCTAAGAACAGTTTAACAGTCATTTATTACCCAGAAAAGTGGGCAATAGAAAATGTGCATGCACATACACTCTTTATGTTTCAGACTAATTAGGCCCAGCATTTCTGTCTATTATATGTTTGCATTCCACACTGCTTCCAAGTAGCAGTTATCCACAGCTTTATCATCAGTTCAGCTAATAAAATCCTAAATGACTTAGCAAGTTAACTTTAGGAAAATCCCAATGAAGCAATGAAACATGCAAAACCACAGATGTATTTATCTGTACAATCCTTTCATCCGCCAATGCAACCCCCCCACAACAAACGAAAAAAACAACCTTTGTTACATACTAAAAGTTTATCTGCTACATAAATGTGCATCTTTCTAGGTTTATTTTTTTGTTGAGAGGCTTAAACAAAGAGGAAAAAATATTGTCTAAAGTATTTTTTTTTTTGCTAACTCAGGGCTTTATATTTTCTACACACTATGGGTACATAACACTTCTACTCTGAATGCTGGAGAATTTGCTGTTGCAACTGATCACGAGAAAAAATATATTTCATATCTGAAGAAGCAAATACTTATTCAAAGCTATAGTCACTCCAACCCAAATAAATATTATAATATAACAATGCCCCATAAACACTAAATTATTATTAAAAACAAATGTTACCAGCCTAACACCTAACATAGCCTTAAACCTCAAAAAATAAAAAATAAATAAAAGACTTCTTTTGGATTTACATATGTAGGACATGAAACAAGTAGTTACATTCATGTATTTGGTACACAAGGTCTTTGACTTTTCTAGAGCCTGATTCAATGTAGACCAAAGCAACCAACAGGAAATAAAATGCAGCATTAAAGTTAAAATGTAACATCTACAGGAATAAGATTTCAAAGCTATGTTTCCCTCAACACACACAGAGCAAGTTTGTAGATCTCAATGAGGAATATATGCTTTGCTAAAAAGTTTGTTGTGGGGAAAGAATACAAGAGAAAGTGAAAATATACTGTAAAAACACAATACATTTAACGTTTAATTCTTGTTGAGTGACATTACTTAGCTATCAGTCTGCCTCTTTCTAGTATCTTTACTTCCAGATGCAGATTCATCTATTTTTTTCTATAAAATGGTGCGATACCTCAACTTCACAGCTGTTTGTTTGTTTGTTTTTTTTATCTTACATGCAAACAAGTTGAGGAACTGAATTATGGTTCCTTTACACCTCTAAATTTTCTTGTATAAGTAGCATTTTTGTTGCTATATGTTAATAGAAAGTATATAACTGTACAAAGACATGATTTTGTGAAAGCTGGAACTTGGATAATGTGCTATTTTGTTAATTTAAGAGTGGAGAAACAAAAATAAAAATTACCCACAAAGCTCCAGGGGAGACTGAAGCTACTACTAGTGGGGATTGCCAGTGCCTCCCTTTGGGATGGCCGAGCGCTGCGCATTCTTAAATCTGCAATTGTCCAGCTCCTACTCAAGTCAACATGACTTGATGCTGATCCCCCAGCCAATTACTGCCTAGTCTTCAACCTCCCCTTCTTGGGGAATGAATGGCTATCCAACAGCTCCAGCCTCTAGCCACTGGAATCCTGGACCCATGTAAGTTTGATTTTTATCCTGGATATAGCACTGAAACTGCAGTTGAGAGATGATCTTCACTTGCAGATTAACTGGGGAAACTGTGCCCTGTTGATCTCACCAAATCTTTCAGTGGTCTTTGATACACTTGACCCTGAGATGCTGTTAAAGCATTTACATGGCCTAGTAGGTATTCATGGGACAGCTCTATACTGGTTCTGCTCTTTGTAGTATAGAAGGTCCCAGAGCATGGCACTTGACATCCCCTTACAACCTTTCTTGTGAGGCTCCCCTTGGGCTTGATTTTCTAGCTCTTCTTAGTCAACATATTTAAAGCTACTATGAGGGACTGCAGAGACTTGAAGTGAGGTATCATCAGGATGCCGATGACACCCATTCTCTACCTCTCTCTCATATGACCAGGACCTTGCAGTCATGGGTCCTTCAACTTCAGCCAGGCATTGGGGGACTAAATGTGCATGAACCAGTTAAAACTGAATCCAGACAAGGCAGGTGCAGTATTGGGTAAACTGCTCAACTCTGAAGGGGATTGAGACATCCATCACTGATGGGCCTTCGTCTCCCCTTGCCATTCAAGTTTGCAGCCTGGGAGGTGCTCCTTGATCCTCTACTGCACCCAGATTTTCAGGTGGTAGCAGTGGCTAGATGCACCTTTCACCAACTCCATCTGGCAAGAAGCTGTGGAGAAGCTGTGATCCTTTATTTCCAATTCAGATCTGGACACCATCCTCCAAGACTTCAATCTCAAGGCTAATCATTGCAATGCACTCTCAGTGGAACTGCTCCTGAAGGCCATCTAGAAACTGAAGCTGGTGCAAAATTCAGTGACCTGTCTTCTGACACGGGTGAATTGCTAGGACTTCTAGTTCTCCAGAGTTTCGACTCCTTATAGCTTTCTGGGCAGAATTCAAGGTGCTGGTTTTGACCTACAAGACTCTAAATGGTCTTGCCCCTATTGCCTTCTCCCTCGTGCTCCATTACAATAAAAATGGTCAGCCAAAAGCAATCTCTGGCAAGTCCCATCAATGTGCCAAAACTGGCAAAACCGTGTGGTGCGGTCAGGCAATCTCAGCTCCTCAGCTATGAAACACCTTCCTCCTTAAGGCCTGCCAGAGACCAAGCCTAGACATCTTTCATAGTTTCATAGTGCCTAGGGTCAGAAGGGGCCTAGAGCAGGCCATCTAGTCTGACCCCCCGCCAATGGCAGGAACAAGTGCCAGGATCACAGGACCCCAGCCAAGTACCTGTCCAATCTACTTTTGAAGATGCCCAAGGTAGGAGCAAGAACCACTTCCCTAGGAAGCCGGTTCCACGTCCTAGCCACCCTAACTGTGAAGTAGTGTTTCCTAATGTCCAGCCTAAACCTGCTCTCCAGTAACTTGTGACCA
>JAGPOW010003316.1:91300528-91314034 GCA_030014935.1 Caiman crocodilus | reverse complement strand
GCAGGAAATAGGGCAGGCTCTTTTTTCCTGGGCACCACCAGGGGTAACTAGGACCAATGGTCACAAGTTACTGGAGAGCAGGTTCAGGTTGGACATTGGGAGGCACTACTGCACAGTTAGGGTGGCTAGGACGTGGAACCGGCTTCCTAGGGAAGTTGTTCTTGCTCCTACCTTGGGCGTCTTCAAGAGTAGATTAGATAGGTACTTGGGGTCCTGTGACCCTGGCATTCGTTTCCTGCCATTGGCGGGGGGTCAGACTAGATGGCCTGCTCTAGGCCCCTTCTGACCCTAGGTAATATGATACTATGATACCACAGGGATATATGCTGAAAACATCCTGGAAGGTAACAGCCTGGTGAGGAAACTGGAAAAAGGAAATCTTTTAAACCCAGTTTGCAATGCATGACACTAGCTAGGGGAGAAATGCAAGGGAAGGGAAGAAGCGCAAAGGATGAAGTGCAAGGGAAGCAGCTACTTATGTGACACTTGGATCCTGCAAGCACTACTAGACAAAGCTTACTAGTATAAGTAGTACTACTAAACTCATTGGTTTTCCTCATAATAAGCATTATACTCACTTATGTTTGTAGAATAAGGTTCCTCATTTACACTTCAGAAACTCTTTTCAGTGGCTTCTTTGGGAACATAAAATTTGACTAATTCAGGAAATATCTTTCAGTCATATTGCACTGCTCATTCATAAAAGCAAGTTCTCATGCAGAACATAAATCAGTAAAGTTTCAACTGCAAGAAAAAAACACATTAAATCTAATCTGATTTTCCCCCTGCTCTCTTGCATTGGCAAAGCTGGCTTTGAAAAAACAATATCTTCTTTCTAAAGGAATCAAAAGGAACCACGCAACTACTTTGAGCTTCCACTTAAATTGCAAGCTTATCCTTCATGTATCCCTTCAAACAGTACCCATTTTGTGTTAAGCCTAGACCTGAGAAGCCAGAGGTCACCAGTCAAACCCCATGATGCATTTCCCAAGCTAAGAGTCTTATCAGGCAACAGCCTTAGGGCTCTAGAACCCTCTTTCCAAAAAAAGTAAAGAATTTCCTTCCCTCACAGGAATCAACTGACCCTGTTGGTTATGCCAAGTATTTTTATTTAACACAAAAATTAGTTAAAAAAAAAGTCAAGAGCAGGAGCAGCAATTCCCTTTGTTGTCCACAGGCAACTGACATGGTCTTTAGAAACAAAAAACTCTAGAATCAACCCAGCTGGAGGTTCAGCAGTCTTTTGGAATTTAATGAGCTCAAATTCAATTTTCAAGAGCTTTCCTTGTACACTTATCATTAGGTGAAAATATGAGAACAGATGTACGTTTTAAATGTTAGAATAAGCTTCAATATTTGCAAAACCCAAGTATTTTGGCAAGAAGTGTGAAAATACCTTCAGATTCTTTAAAGTCTTGCAATGACAGAAAAGGAAATGGTAACTGCTGAAAATGGCATTTTCAGAAATGGAAGCCACAAAATACCCTTCTTTTTAAGTGATAATCTCCATGAAATTAACCTCTTTTCAGACTAGAAACAAGGTATTTTCAGTCTCAAGTCCTTTGGATGCAGGATGTTGAACCTAAACCATTTTTTTTTAAATGTGCATGTTTTTATTAATCTGCCTTTAGTTGTAGTGTAGAGGTAGTTTGTTGACTGGAATTATTCACAGAATTATGGAATTCCTAAGCACACAACTGCTGCACCCAAAAGTTAACAGCAGCAACTCCATGGTTAACATGGAAGCTACTATTCTCATAAACAGCCCGAGTCAGAAAGCACCTAGTCTTTGCACGCCCCACCCCCCACCCCCCCAAATTGACTTGAGTCAAGTTTCACATGCTGTTCACCCAACTATGACAAATGTAGTAAGACAAACATCAATGCATCATGGACCAGAGGATGATTTTCAGACAGTCAGAAGGACTGGAGATAATAAAGGGAGAATGTGACAGGGCATGGAGAAAGGAAAAGGAAACAGCTCTTTTACACTTTCAACGTATAACTTTTTGAAGATTTCAAGTGACTACATTTATAGTTTGGGGGAAGCTACAACTCTTGCCCTCCTGCCTCTTATTCTCCATATTAGACTCAGGATTCATTACCCTCTCCTTCCCACACAGTCAAAAAACCCCACCAAGATAAAAGCTTGCCAAAATCTGAAAGAGGGAAGCCCCATTTTCACAGATCTCACGAGGACCTCTCTTCTTGCAGGCTTTTATGCCAATGTACTACTGCACTGCAACGCACTACTGCATCGTGAGTTCTACCTTTTTTTTTTTTTTTGTCCAATGATCAACAGGTCATAAATGAAAACTTTATTAAAAGGGGGGGGAGGTACCTAAGCAAATGTCACTGGCTTTTAACAAAACTTCCAATTGCTTTAAGTGCCCGAGTGTGAGAATATCTGGAAATTAACAAAGTAATCCTTCTCATCTTCTACAAAGAATTTTTCATGCACCCAAACTTCACCTAGTGTCATGTTTCCCATTCAAGATTTAAACTCACTTTCAGACTCATTTCTGATTATCTATTATGGCTACAATAAAAAAAAAAAAAAAAAGAACAAAAAAAGTCTAGAATATGGGTTGTGCAAGTTTTAAGGGGAAGAGAAGTTAAGAGTCAAATTGAGGGATGAAATGGATAGGGCAAGTGTAAGCAGTAAAATATATATGGAAATGGACAGCTTAACTTTTAAGTTTTCAAACCCAGTTCTCATGATTTGGGTCTCTTAACAAAGAAGCAGAATTTTTTAATTGCTTTTGTGCATTTGCCAAGTGATTCCACAGAAGTCTTAATCTTTAAAGCTTCTTATGTACAAAGATCTATTAAAATCATTGCAATGTTCATTGAGAAGAAGAGAGACAGACATTATGAAGTGAATCTCACAGACTACAACCATTTTTTTAGCTTTAGATTATGTTGCAAAACCCGTACTTATTTCTCAATGCTTGGTGATTTGCAAAAGCAGTCTTGTTTTTATTTTGGCACCAGTACTTCAGTGGATGAAGTGAAAGAGTTGTACAATGAATAATAATGAAACCCGTCAAACCAAACTTCTTTGTCCATGGATTTTCTTTTTTAAAAAGAAAACTGCCTTTGTGCTTCTAAGCAAGGACTATTACCATGTCACAGAGAGCTCTACATCCTCAGAGTATTCCAAAACATTTAGAAATACTGGATTCATCCTGTTACATGAACTGAAGACCAGAGTTCACATCACAGTGTGAGTTGGAAGCAAAAATAGAATGAATACATCTACAGAAAGGCACTTGCCCGTTGCTGAATAACTCAGTATTTGGCTGGTAAAAGTAACATCCATACTAAATGGCATCTCTTTGAAAAAGTGGGGGCAGCAGAAAAATAGAAGGGATCTTTCAAAATATTTGCATGGGCCAGATAATAGATTAGGGTGCATTCAAATTTTGGACCTCTATGGTAACCAGCTCCACAGAGCCACGAGGAAAGGTAGGTGAGCAAGCTCGTGTAGGAGGAACCAAAGGGGAGCTGACACATTTATTAAGATACATGGCATTATCTGTGAAACAGAATTGTGATATTCTGATTAGCAAGAAGCATAGCAACTAAAACATCACGGAGACGAGCAATTGTCAACCAGGGTGCCAGTGAGATACGAGCAGATAAGTAGATAAGCTAAATAGATAGAGACAGGCTCAGGCTTGCCCCTGCCTGAATGAACTCACACCTGCACTGCCCAGTCCCTCTGCAAGGTGGTAAGCACTGTAATATATAAATTAGTTTTTTAAATTGGGTGTCATGCAATTCACAGAAGTTATGAAGGAGTGCCTCGGTTCCAGTGAGGGGTGGTATTAGCTCAAGTCCAAAAAGGTTGAGAATCGCTGATCAAGACTAAAACATTCAACTTAAAGCCACTATCAGAGTTGAGAATACATCATTCAATCTGCCTAAGCCACTTTTTCCTCCTATGTAAATGTACTGTATGTAAAGGGACCTGCAGCCAGTGCTGCCTGGTTTCAACTGCATCTACCACAAATAGTGAACTCAAAGATTGTTGTTGCATTTTCTCCATGAACCTCCCTCCCAAAAATGATGAAATATTATGATTAATACCATATACATCCTCCTTTGCTGTAGACCAGGGTGGGCAAAATACGACCCATGGGCTGCATCTAGCCCACCAACTGACTGGATCCAATCTGTGGCTGCCCCACAGTACTCCACATTGGGCCAAGTTGTACCCACTCCCACCAGGGCAACCCACGCTGCGCTCCCACCACTGTCCACTGGCCTGGGTGCCAGCCAGTGCACAGCTTCTAGCGGGGCTCTTCCCAGTGTAGCTGCAGTCGGCTGGGTGCTGCTCTGGTCTCTTCACCTCCAGCAGTAGCTTCCCCTCCCGCTCCTGCCCCTTCTGCACTACTGTGTGGGAGAGCAGGGGGTACGTGTCAGCAGAGCAGCTCCCACTAGAGATGAGGGGAGCAGAGCAGCACCCAGCTGACTGCAGATGCACTGGGAACAGCCCTGCCAGAAGCTGCAACTGGCCAGGGAGGGCCCAGAACAGGGCTGGGGCCAGTGGGAGCACAGTGCAGGCTGCCTGAGGGGCTCAGCCCCATGCAGAGTGCTGCAGGGGCAGCCGCAGAACAGGCAAGCTCTGCTGCATCCAGCCCCTCCTCCTCCTCCCTCATCGCAACCACAGCTGGCTCTCAGGCAGCCAGTCCCCTCAGCACACCCCACCTTTCCCACATAGCAGGGTTTGCAAGGAGCAAATCACACTCGTCCCACTCCAGAACACTTTTCCCCACCCACCCAAAGCCCCATAAGGAGTTTTGGAGAGTTGTTGCCCATGGGAGGTTTAGAGGGCGCTGACCTGGCCCACAACAGCTCATCAAAACTCCATGTGTGGCCCTCGGGCCCAAATAATTGACCGCCCCGGTGTAGATTCATCTAGCTCAGTGAGATCAGCTGAGCTATGCCAATCACCGAAGTGGAAATATGACCCATGGCAGTAAGGTTTCTACTGGAAAAAACACAGAAACAGTTTCTTAAACCTATAAATATCCGGGCTTGAACAATTATAAAGCATAAGAACCCAAACACACATTAGTTTTCACATGATACCAAAGAGAAAGAACAAAAAGCTCCATGTTTCGCTAAAATGTGTTCCATTCGATCCTCATCCCACTTCATTTCTCTTTTGCAAGCATCCAGAGCCTGTGCTTCTTCCACTTTGACTATGCCAGGAAGTGACAGCAGGTGGATATGCCTGGAAGGCTGAAAGTCTCCCAGTCAACACAAAACCCCATCCTCTGACAATGTCATCTTCACACGCACAGATTCTCCCTTAACCACTGACCATATGTGTTTCTGATGTAATTAACTCTACTTTCCCCCAAATTATCCTAGTCCCCTCAGAAAATAGGCATATGTACATCTCCTTGTCTGTGTTTGCGCCTTCACAACAAAAGTAGAACTCTACGTACAGATATATAGTTATTTCAGACATTTTTCACATTTATAACTGAAGTCTACCTCAGTGCTGACAAGTTACTCATACGGATCCATAGGAGGATATGTAAGGACATGTAGTCTGTTTCACAAACCCCTCCCAGAGTTTTTTCACCATACTTCCTTCCCCACCACAAACACTGCTCCCTTTTTTGGCACTTTCCCAGGTGTGTTACTTCCCCACTGTCCTAGCCACAAAGCCTTCCTTCCCCTTCCACTAATCTATCATAGGTGGCCCAAACTGTTCCCAGACTCCCCTACTTATATAGCTTCCCACCTTAAGTATTAATATCCATACTGAAATTAATTAAATGGTGATACAGATTGGTGCTTAATAGCAAAATATGACCACTGAATAGAGGGTGTGGTGGACAAAGCAAAGTGGACAGCAAGAGTACACTGAAGAATGAGGCTGTGGGAACTTTTTTACTTTAATATTCTTGACTTTAAAAAAAAGCTGACTTCAATAAGCTAAAGACTTTAGTGAGTAATGCCCTATGGGATCACGGACTGCAGGGAAAGAGTGTGGATGAAGAGAGGTTGTTCCTCAAGGACACAATCCTCAGTGCATAGAAGCTGTCCATACCGGTACACAAAAAAGGTGACACAGAGGCCGGAAGGTCACTTTGGCTCAATAGGGAAGTCACAGATCTTCTGAAAAAGAAATGGGAGCCTTACCAATGATGGAAGTTAGGAATAGCCCCAAAGGAGAACTACATAAGATTGGCCCACACCTGTAAGGGGTTAGAAAAGCAAAGGTAGTGACTGAATTCAGGTTAGCAACCAAAATCAAGAACAGTAAGAGGAAACAGAAGGAAAACCAGTGGAAATGTGAGACCACTGCTCAATGCACCTGGACATCTGATCACTGACACCAAGGAGAAAACTGTACTCCTGAATGAGTACTTCGCATCTGTATTCCATTAGTCAGAGCGATAGCCTGCTGAATGCAAATATGACACAGAATAGCCACAGAAGGGATGATCACCAATCAACAGTCAATGAAGAGCTGGAGAAAGAACAGCTAGAGAGGCTGATATTTATAAATCAGCAGGACTTCACGAACTCCGCCTGAGTGTGCTGAACGGACTAGCTGAAAGCATCACAGGACTGCTGGAGAACCTCTTTGAAAATTCATGATGCTCAGGAGAGGTCCCATAAGACTGGAAGACAGCCAATGTTGTGCCCACCTTCAAGAACGGAAGGAGAGAGGACCCCAGGGAATTACAGGCTAATTGACTTCAATTTCAGGAAAAATCCTGGAAAAATTCAGTGTCCATATGGGATAAGCTAATAGAAGGCAAAATTCTGAACGACAGCCAGCACAGTTTTGCTGTGGATAGGTCATGTCCGACTAACCTCATCTCCTTCTACAACCAGGTTACTCACCACCTGGATAAGGAAGAGTAGGTCGACATCATTTACTACTTTAGGAAGGCCTTTGACTTGGCGTCTCATGAGGCTCTCAAGGTAAAACTAAGGGACTATGATCTCAACAATTCAATGGTCAGACGGCTGGGAAACTGGCTGTGGGATCGGACCCAGAAAGTACTAACAGATGGATTTGTGTCGACCTGGCGGAAGGTAGCCAGTGGAGTCCCCCAGGGTTCGGTACGTGGACCAGAGCTTTTCAACGTCTTCAATGATCTGGATGTGGAAGTGAAAAGCACACTGGCAAAGATTGCCGAAGACACTAAGCTGTGGGGAAGTGCAGCCGCGCATCAGGGTAGATTGACAATCCAGGAGTACCTAGACAGATTAATTAGATGGGCAGACCAGAACCAGATGCTGTTCAACACTAAGTGTAAACTACGCCATCTTGGGAGGAAAAATCCACAAGAAATTTACAGGCTTGGTGGTGCTACACTAGCTAGCACCACATTCAAAAGGGATGTAGGGGTCATAGTGGGCCATAAAATGAATACGAGCCAGTAGTGTGATGCTACTGTTAGCAGAGCAAATGACAAACTGGTATGCATCAACCGACGCATCTCAAAACAAAACTAAGGAAGTTATTCTCCCTATCTACTCAGCACTGTTGAGGCTGCAGCTGGAGTACTGCATCCAGTTCTGGGCACCACACTTCAAGAAGGATGAGGAGAAGCTTGAGAGAATCCGGAGAAGAGCCACTCGTATCATCAGAGCCCTGAAGAGCAAGCCATATGAAGAAAGGCTGACAGATATAGGCTGACTGTTCAACCTAGAACAGAGAAGATTTCAGGGGGATTTGGTGGCAGCTTACAAATATATCAGAGAAGAATATCAGGGGCTAGGTGAACAACTATTCACCAAAGCACCCTGGGGAAAACTGGGAGCAATGGTAATAAACTCCTAGAAGAAGATTGCAGCCTGGATAGAAGGAAAAACTTGCAGTTTGTGACCAGACACTGGAGCAGACTCCCAGTGGGGTTGGTACAGGCACCTACCCTGAATATCTTTAAAAGGAGACTGGATGCACACCTTGCTGGGGTTATTTGCCCCAGCAGTCTTATCTAACTAGATGAGGGAGCCTGGACCCGGTTATTTCACAGGGTCCCTTCCAGCCCTATATCTGTAAAGTTGCAAATATGGGAACAACTGAAGGGCCAAAACTCAAAGCACTGCTTATCACATCTAGTTCAAGGCTCCTTCTGTACAGCATCTGTGCTGGATAGGGCAGTCATTTCAGACAGACAAACTGAACGCATCAAAACAGGGAAGTAGCTGATGAAACAGCAATTTTTGGCTTCTCTCCAAAGGAAGGGGAATAACTATACATTTAAAAACTTTGAGAAATGGCTTATGTCCAATATATGATCAAACATGAAAGGAAAACTTGGAGTTTGGGACTGTTTTTTGCTAAAGAAACACAGAGAAAACTGAAAAAAAAAAGGAAGCAGCTTTTAAAACATGCCAGGAAAATATTTAAAATACTGTGAATTTACTCAGAAAATTTCCACCCCAAAGAGTTCTGTATCAAATTTTTAAAATACATTTATTCAGAAAAGTGTGAACACAGACAGAAATGTTAGTCTTGTGTTAATTGCAATGCAACTGTAACTGTGGAGTCACTTCAGACTTCATGGTATATATGCTCTTACACAAAGTCTAAAGAAAAAACAGACTAAATGCCCAAATAGTTTTTGTTTTCTCCCTTTCATTCAGGCTTTGATTGCTCTGCTTAGGATAAGCAAAAAAAGTTCTTTGTAAAGAACTAAATGACCATGGAATCAAGATGTCAGTAATGCTTGACAGTAATTTCATTCACAGTGCTTTGGCCTGTATTTATACCTCTGAAATAGATTTAGGGTGATGTCACATTCTATCCATTCTTCACCCAGGATTAGAGAAATTGCCTTGATTTTCTCATTGCAGCTGACACTGCCTTTTAAGCCAATGGAAACATTTAATACAAACAGCAAAGGCAAAAATCAATTTTAATGCCAACAAACCAAGGAATTTTATCCTTGGAGAAGAAATGTAGCTAGGAATGGGTCCTGGATGGGGAGAATTTGGAATCTGTCATCTTGAAAGATGGCAAATAATTGATTTAATGAAGCATCAAAATATTTTTGATATTTGGCAAAAATATTCACCACACATACTAACAAAGGCACATGTACACACATGCACGCTTTTGGGCACTATACCCAGAATCACACAGTACATTTGTTGCAAAGCCTAGTAGGAACTGAGCCTTGGTATCCTATTTTCCAGGCAGATGCCTTAAATTGAAGGCCCATATCAATATTTCCATGAGCCTGGTGACTTGATGAGTACTACATTTTCCTATTCAAAATTGAGAACTGGTGGGCTATGGGGTATGTATCTTACTTCTGGAAGGCAGATAATACTCTTAAATCACTGTCAAAGATCTAAATCATTTCTGCCAGCTGGCCTCTCCGTATCAAACACAACGTATTGGTCTGATGGTGCCAAATGTTGGAAGAGTCTAAATTCTACTATTAGGACTACTTTGTAAAGCCCAACTGGAATAAACTGAAGAATGTAAATGCGGGACGATCCTGTAGGTGAAAATACTAAAACTATGAACAAAATTATACTTTGCCATAAGATCACTAAGAATTTTTGCCCTTCTTCAACCTAATCTATTTCAAAAAACAACACTTGGCTGGAGCGCCACACTCAGAGAGTGGTGGTGGACCGGCCATTTTCAACCTGGAGGGATGTGGGCAGCAGGGTTCCCCCAGGGCTCCGTCCTTGGGCCTGTACTGTTCAACATCTTCATCAGCAGCTTGGACAAGGGGGTGAAAAGCACCTTGTTCAAATTTGCGAATGACCTAAGATGTTGGGAGACATGAGCACACTCGAAGACAGGGAAAGGCTACAACTAGATCTGGACAGGTTACAGAGGTGGGCGGATGAGAACAGGATGGGTTTCAATACTGACAAGTACAAGGTATTGCACCTGGCAGGGAAGAACCAGAAGCATACCTACAGGCTGGGGAACTCTCTTCTTGTCAGCACAGAGGCAGAAAAGGATCTTGGCATTGCTATTGATTCCAAGATGAATGTGGGCTGCCAATGTGGGGATGCAGTCAGGAATGCTAACCGCACTTTGTAGCTTTCAGGTAGAGAAGCTTGACCTGTATAAGCCAATGCTATTTTCAGGAGTTACTTGGTACCAGTTTTTAGTAGATTCTAGTAAAATCATATGCTCTTCCTATCATATCTCATAGGTTTTAACCAGAACCAAAACTCAGTGCACTTTTTTCTGCTGCTTTATTTCACAAATGTTTACTGGATTGCCTTATTGCAATTGAAGCCCCACTATGTGCAACCCACACAAACACACACAAAAAAAGATGCAGACATGCACATACCTCTGATTTAGACAGTATGCTTCTTGAGCCTAGACCTCTTCTACTATTCTAGGTGCTTTTGTACCAGTTAGAACAATGGGTACTGATTTTAGTTGGCACTGCCACTACCACCTCCTTCTTCCTCCCACCATGAATGTACCATTCCAGGACCAATAGCTAAAAATGCACTGAGTTACTGATTAGACAAGACAATGCATTTCATCTATGCTTTAATTTTGCAGTTCTTTACATAAAGACATCCACGGATGCATAAGAAACTAGAAATTATATGGACTATCAGTGCAAGGAAGTATGAATTATAAATAGGGACCAACCCAACTTGTGGCAAGAGAAAGTAACTTTTGTGTCCCAAAGATCCAATTTCGTTGTCATTACATGCCAGACCCATCCCTTAGCACCAACTGGCAGAGAGGCCCCAGGGGAAGAGAAACATCTTGCTGCCCTGCAAGCTGGCACCTTCCCTTCCGGGTCAGGCTGTGAGGCTGAGTTGCAGCAACAGCAAGGAAAGCTGTCTCCCACTGAAGAATCAGCATTTTATTTTTCTTTGTTGTTTGATATCCTAGAAAATTGCAGCCAGTGCCATTTTTCACAGCATTTGCCGCAAAAATTGTAAAAGTGCAATTTAAGTAGGCCCCTTTTATAGGACACTTTCAGAGTCGTTCAGCATATACTGTATTTACTCAAATAGAAGACAACCCTGATTATAAGATGATCCCCCAATAATCAGACTCTGTATATGGAAAATTTATAAATTTGTTATAATTTTACAGGTACAGAATGTAATTATTGAAGTTTGCCTTGAATTGGTCACCATCTCACTGCTGTACCAGGGAAAAAAAGTCTGGAGGGCAGGTAGCCCCTTTTCGCTCTGCTTCTCCCCCTAACTTCTCTCCCAGTAGCCTCTCCCAGTAGTCTCCTTACCATCAGACCCTGCTATCCCTCAACACATGGAATTGAGGAGCAAACCTGAAAACAATGACCTTAAGATTAAACATGCTGGAGCAAATTGCATATAGTACCCACACACTTAGCTCATCTAGAATTGATGCACATTATATTTTTTTGAAACTGGGCAGTTTTTACACAGGTATTCCATGAACATGTATCTGAGCAGTACTTTGGCACTTATTTATATGCAGTACAAACTATGAGTTATATTCATCTAAAGTTAAAGGCTTGTGATTTATCACAGTTCATTAGGTTGTGGGCCAGCAGAAAGGGTATTGCGGGATAGTTAATAGGGAGCACAGCTTGAGATAGCACCAGCTCAATACAGCTGGCATTACTGGACAACAGGAGGCAGAGGCCACACAGGGCAAGGAGGGACAGCCTGTGAGCAGGCCAGAGGGAATCTCCCTTTCTTTTGGTCTCCATGCTGAGCTTTCAACACCAGACACAAATGTATGGGTGGGGCAACATTGCACAATACCATGCCAACAGACAGGGCAGCCTGGGCTCCACCACAGTCAACAGGTCACTCAAGCCACAGTGACCTGTAGAAACAGTTAGAGGCTCCTGTTACTTTAAGGGTGAAGGAGCAGGAGGAACAGCCCCAGGAGGGAGAAAAATCAGCCCATTATAAGCAGCCAGGGAACAAGTACCTGGGGGTTTACCTATTACAAACTAGTATTACAGCAGAGGCCAGCAGCAGTAAGTTTCCCTGGGGCTGAGCTGGCTAGCTAAATCAGGCAACACTTGCAGCAGCTCAGGGAGGCACAAGACCAAAACAGAGCATGGCTTCCAGAGCTTGAGCCAGACCAGTTAGTTTGGTTTCGGGAGCTGCCGAAAGAAGAGCTCCAGGGCAGGAGAGCTGCAGAGGAGCTCCTGGCCAATGCCTATACTACCTTGGGAGTAATGCAAGTAGAAAGTTGCAGACTTGCAGGGGAAGAGGACTCAGGGCAGCAGAGAGCTGAGTGATACAGCACAAGAGCCTGGGGTTTGCGTTCAGACCCAAGGCAGAAAGGTGTGCGATAGCCAGAGGGTTTATTCCAAGTTACAGAGATTTACACTGGTGGTGTGGGTGGCATTAGAAAGCGTGGTTTTGGAGATCCCATTAGTGCTTGGTGTCTGTGCATAATGGTTAAGAGATGCCTCGACACAGCTTGTGTTGATGCAAGATCAGAGCCCGCCAAAACCTTGCAGCTGCACCAGCAAGTGCATGCTTGCGATTGGCTCACGTTAAATTATGCATACGTGTTGGTCAGTAATTGACCACTGACTGAATAAAAGGCTTGGGCAGTTCCTGCCAAGACAGAGGAGGAAAGCTAGGACGCGCATGAGGAGACATCCGCGTGCATTTCCAAGCCACATGCAAGGCCTGACCAGCCGACAACGACTCCCCATCAGATTCATCCGACGCCCCATACCCTGCGCGAGTGTGAGCTTCTATGTGCCTGAGTTCCTGTTTTGAGTTTGGTAACTTCAAGGAACGTGCCTACAGCCTAAGGACTGTAAGTAAAGTTTTTCTACTTCCACCAACCCGCGAGTCTAGCTCTCTAATTCCACACTCCATCAGCGGCCCCATTCTGCCAGCGTTTCTCGGCCCCCACATGGCGTCACGAACAGGATTATTAATACGCTGGGAAGATGCGATGGAGCTGGAATTAGTTGAGGGTTGTCCCTGGCACGTTGGAAAATGCCACGTGCTAGATGCCGCGGAATTGGAAGCACACATCACTTACCATCAAGCGGGTGGAACGGGTGGAAGAGTTGTGAGTGGTTGTCTTTCGCTCGAGGGAGAAGGGGACCCAGCGAAAGAGTGGGAAGTGAGCCTCTACCCGAGAGCCTTCGGATGTGTAATGGGGAGCGAGCAGGTTCGGTTTAAACCCCGGGAGCAAGGGGACAGCGAATCCTCAGCCGAGCAGGAGCCGAGCGAGGAAGATGCGGCTCTCAGTTGAGAGTTCGCTCGCTGTATGCGCTGTGTGTGGGAGAGCAAAGGACCAGCGCTGATAGATGTAGATACGCTGTTACCGGAATTGGGGCAGCCGGAGCTGCACAGAGAAGCGGAGAGAAGCTGCTTCGTGTCTAATGGGACTGGCACGGTGTTAGAGAAGGGGAGAATGCTGCGAATAACATTCAACACGGTCACAACCCTTATTCAGGAAAGGACTGAGTTGGAAGCCCGAACGCGCGCGGTTAAACAGGTTGCAGCTGTGGAGAGTCAGAATCCCCCGTCATCACAAGATGGCGGCGAGACGGA
>JAGPOW010003316.1:91230229-91300428 GCA_030014935.1 Caiman crocodilus | reverse complement strand
GTTTAGGTTCCTGATGCAGTACTCCAGGCTCACCAAGCAGCAGTTGAGAGTGCTGGGCGATGAGGGCCAATGGAACCTGGCCTACGAGATGGGGTTTCAAGATGATCCAGATGAAAAGTCATCTTGTGATAATGATTATTTTTTCTGTCAGTAAGCTAATTAATTTTTCCCCTGAGAATTTCTTTCTCTGCAGGTCCATCGGAACGTGTATAGACCAGATCGTTTCTCAGCCCCCACACTTGGGAGCTGGCATGTGACCACCTTGCACCCTAGTCAAGGCACAGACCATGGGGGGGTGGGGCTGGGGAGCCCAGTGTGGTCTGAGAAGGAGGGAACCCAGAGAGGGGCAGAGCTTGGTACCAATGGCCAGGAGCCCAAGAAGGAAGGAGAAAGCCCAGAGAGGGACAGGAGTTCAAGAAGGGCAGAGCCTTAAGGGCCTGTGGGAGGTAAACGGGGCCAGGGATCCCACAGCCTGAGCAGGGCAGAGAGAAAGGCCCCAGAAGGCAGCGTAAGGGGATGGAGCCCAGAAGTCAAGTCCAGGACAGTAGGCCTTGGCTAAGGGACCAGCTAGAGAAAGGAGACTCTTGGCAACAGTTTCATGATAAATCATGTATTTAATGAGGTTTCCATGTATGCATTTATAAAGACAAGAGTCTTTTTCTGCCTATGCCAGTTGCATGGGGAACATCACGTATTTTGAGTAAATACGGCATTTCAATTTTCTACACATACATGTGCATGCAACTATCTAACTGTTCACGTATTTACACATTTAATGGAAAAAAATAATGCCAAATCAGGTATGAAATAGGAGATTTTTCACCAGCAACTCTCAATGTGCTTAAAAAAACCAAGATTAAGCACTTTTATAAGTTAAAAACACCTTAATGGGTACATTTAAATTGTCAATAAGAGTGATACATAATTTCTGTATTTTGCTTCCATGAGTTCAAAGTTCCTATTACTTTGGGATTGTCCAAGTTCTGACAGTAATCCTAAATGCATTAGAAATTGAGAATCAGGAACCTACAACTGCAGAGCTGCCACTTTCTGCTTCTCTCACCTACAACTGCAGTCAGTACACCAAATCCAACTAATTTTTTGGCACGTCTACTTTTTCAGTTTTACTTCATGTCCTTATCCTAATAGCTCATGCCATATATCATAACACTTGAACACATGAAGATCTGGTTCATCTGCCATCATTGTGGTAGAGCAGATCCTTCAGCCACTGTCTATAAGCCTCTTGATCTCTTGCGATTTGTTGCCAGTTCTTGCCTAGTTTTGCTTCAACTTCTTTTCTCCAGCGATCCGGCGGACATCCTTGAGGTCGTTTACGGTCATACGGCCACCAGAAGGTTGTTCGAGTTGACCAACGGTTGTCTTCTCTCCTCGCGACATGACCAGCCCATCGTAGCTTTCGTATTTGAGCGTCCTCATATGCATCTTTAAATTGAGTTTGTCGAATTTCGTTGTTGTGGATCTTGTCTCAGAACCGTATACCTAGTATACATCTTTCCATTGCTCTTTGTGTTGTCTTCAGCTTTTTTTGTTCTGTACCTCTCTTCGACCATGTTTCACATCCGTAGTTGAGTGTGGGCAGGACAGTGGAGTTGAAGAGTTGGGTTCATATGCTGGAATTTTGGTGTTCGTTAGTACTTCTTGGATGTTTTTGAAGCTGAGCCACGCCGCGCTGCATTGCCTGCAGATTTCATCGTCGATTTTGTGGTCGTGTGTGATTTGTTGACCCAGATATGTGTATTTGCCTACGAACTCAATTGTTTCTCTTTAATGTGATGCTACCGGTCGCGCAGCTGTCGTTCTTCATTGCTTTGGTTTTGGCACGGTTGATGTGAAGACTGACTTTCACACTGGCTTCATTAAGCTCCTTCAGCATCTTTTCTGCGGTAGGTATATCGTGTGTGAATAGAATGATGTCATCAGCAAAACGTAGATGGTTAAGTGGTTCTCCATCGATCTGAATCCCTCTGTTTTCCCAGTTGATTTGACGAAATACGTCCTCCAGTGTGGCGTTGAAGAGCTTCAGCGAGACTGTCGCCTTGGCAGACGCCTCTGCCGATGGGGATTTTAACTGGTTTGTAGAAGAGCCGGATCGACGTTGTGCAGTCAGTGTTGGTGTTATGGAGTGTTCAGATGTATTTCTTTGGGATGTTCTGTTGGACGAGCGCGTTCACGATGGCACTGAACTCGACAGAGTCGAAGGCCTTTTCGTAGTCGACGAAGATGAGGCAAAGTGGGATTTTACGTTCTTGACATCGCTCCAATACTTGGTTAACTGTTTGAAGATGGTCTAATGTGGAGAAACCGTTTCGGAAGCTGGCCTGTTCTCTCGGCTGTTCTTCATCCAGTCTGCACGTCAAACGGTTGAGGAGAACTTTCGTGAAGACTTTGTAAACAGTTGGTAGGAGAGTGATAGTGAAAACTACAGACCATATCATAACAGTGATGTACATAATAGGTGGGATCAAGCCCACGCTTGGTTATTACACCAAAGAGTTCCTAGGCAGGAGACTACACACAAGAAAACACATACTGCTGTGTTTAGTATTGCATTGGACGGATGTACATAGGCCCTCAGGGCACACTAACCTGGCCTGCTTGGTAATTTACAGCTACTTAGTAAATTCATTTGATTTAAACCAGCAGCAAAGAATGCAATAATATAAGTGGCTGGAGATGACCAGGTAATTTATGAGTTGGAGCCCAAGAGGAATAATAAGCTAGCACAGCACTGTCTGAAAAGCACTTGAAGAAATAAATCTCCTTATAAGCCTGTGTGCTTGTTTTACTACATCTTGAAATATAATCTGGTTAAAGGCTATGTATATTCTGTGCACTCTTCACAAAGTTAACTAAGATAACAGATAATTTCCCCAAATAAAGAGAGACTCTGGAGACAATCCTAACCCTTCCCATCCTGAATTTTCATTTGGGACGAAGAAAGAAATGCAACTGGTAGCAGTACCTAGAAGTCAGTGGCACAAAAGTTGAAGTTAAGTTCCCAGGAAATTACTGCACATTCCCTCACCTCTCCCCCACCCAACTCCCCCGAGCCAAAAGCCCAAAGGAAGAAATGTTCCTAGAAAATTTAAATTTACCTTGCAGAGACAAAAGCCTCAAGGTAGAGGACAGACTACCTAGGAATAAAGGTCAAGGGAAGAAAGAGGATTCAAAAGCTAACAAGGGAGGATATATTCCCTGCTCAGCACTACAGAATGGAAGACTTATCACTCTCCAGGAGAACAACAACTGTTCAGAATGGCTTCAGTGCACCATTTTAAGATAAAAACAGATGGCATTTTCCCCAAGGAAAGCTTCTTTTTCTTATTTATTCCTCAAACCTATTTTTATTTTATAGGATTTTTTTCAGTGGAAAATTACTGAATTACTTTAGTGAAATGAAGTCTAAACTAAGATCACAAACCCTTCTGTGACAGAAGAAGAGTAAGTAACTTTTGGTTCTGAGCAACACTGTTTCACAAACTTGAATGAGACTGGATCTGAGTGACAATTGCCAAACTACTTCAAACAGAAGTAATTTCAAGCTTCAACTAGATACGTTTTCATTTAAAGGTAAGAGCAAATCATCAACATCAGAAATAAGACCTGATTATCCTAATTACATGTAGCTACCAGTGGTCAAAAAGCTGCGCTATTTGGCTGCGCATTTGGCTCCTCCACCTACCATTATCCCATATCTTACTTGCACTGGGAAAAGACCAAAAATAAAGAATGCAAGAAAAATTGTAAATGCAGACAGCTTAAAATTGTATGAATCAGTGCTTAAGGGCAAGCTGTAAAAGTAATGAAGGTAACTAGCTAATTTATGCAAATGCAAAACAACTACAAATTTAAGATAGCCCTTCAGTAACTGGATTCTATACATAGAAAATTATAACATTTGTCATTCTTCCATGTATAGAATTAAATCATTAGAGAAATAATCCCCACCCCACCAGTGCAGCAAGGAAAGCAATAGCAAGATGACAGGCAATAGAGGGGGGAAGGGTGCATGATGGGAGAGACGGTCAAACAACCTGACCCCAGCCCCTTGCTTTCCTTCACCTTGCCCCATGATGCCTGTCCCCCATACCACATGCCCTCCCTATGCTTGTGTGCCCCAGCACCTGCTCCCCTCAGGTGGAGACTGCCCCCCCCCCCCCCACTACTTCTCCCACTCACGCTTGCACCCTCCCTGCCACTGCTTATCCTCCAGCTCTGGCAGGGCTCTGACCCTACTCCAGCCTGGGGCATAAAGCACATAGTTGCTCCAGTCCCAGTGGCAGTTGCGTGGGCTGGAGATTCTTCCACCACCACTGGACTGGGACCAAAGCAACCATGTGCTGCAGAAGGTAGGGGCACTGGTAGGTCAAAGCCAAAGCCAGAGCTGCAGCAGCCACCCATCCCTCCTGCCATCTTGTGTTCAAGTCCAAGACAAGGGGCTTTCTCCGCCACCCCATGATAAATGGGTGGGGGAAGAAATCTTAGCTTGGATTCAAGTAAATATGGTAAGCCCAGGACAGTAATCCAGACCAGTCTAATCCCTTAGGCACCTGAAATAACCTAGGCATTTCACCTCAAGTTCTTGAATCCCTAAAGTTCTGCACATACGGAAAGGTATTGCCACCCGGTTACACTAAACATCCCACTACCTCTCTCATGCATAAGGCTACAAGGCATTCAAGACCTAAGCATCCTCATTGCTCATGTGTCCCGATCTATTAAGAACATTCTTTAATGCACGCTGACAGCACCGAGTTCAGCACAAAGCACTGCAGACATGGCCACTGCCATCCAAAAGCATTCAGATGAGGAGGAATTCACTTTTTATGCAAGTCTAGGAGTTACAGCAGTCAACCAGGAAACAGAACACCAATTTTGAAGCTCACTTAAGCTCTACAGGGTTCAAACCTGCATCATTCCCATACCAGGAGAGGGCCCCAACTACAAGACTAGGCCAGGCTGCATGGGGGCACCCTCTGCCACCCTTACAGCAGCTGAAGCACTATACAGACAGGACAGGAGGACACATTCAGGAGACCACAGAGAAAGCAAGCTAGAAAAGAGCCTGACACTGTGGCACAAAGTCAGAAGTATAAGTGCAGAAGAGGGTTTGGAGATGTGAATGAGCACCTAGCTCAGAGCTGCAGGTAGATGCTCAAATCTGAAGGAGAGACAGGATTTCAGGTAAGATTCTAATAATGGCTGCATTTAAGACAGCTACTGGGAGAAAACAATCCCCTCCACTCTATCTGAAATAGCCACCCAGCAAGTTGGGAGCACAGGGAAAAAGGATGACTCTTGTAGCCTCTTCTCATCTCTCTTCATTTGAGCATTCCAGAGATGTAATAATTTCAGGAACAGAAAAAACACTTCATTTGTATTAAGACGCTTAATGCATACATACAAAGTAGGGAAAAGCAGTGAACTCATCACTATCTGGGGAATTTATCACTAACTGCTTTCCACTTTCTCCCCCTCACACAAATAATGTTTTCACCTATTTTCCCACCATCCAACCTTGCTACATCTATCATTGCAGAGCCCCACTGTAATTTTCCAATCCACTTCAGGAACAGCTGTGAAGTCATGAGAACAGTAAGCAGTAACAACCCTGACAGCTGGATTAAATGGTCCTGCTTTTTGGCTGTCACTTTTGAACAAGTATCATAACAAGTAGGCAGAGCTGCATGCACTGTAAATTCTTAAAGATGATTTGATATGCTCTGCTTCAGGACAAGAACCATTTTTTTTAAAACACATACAAGATAAAACAGACTGTTAGAAGCCAAGACATAATGCCTCTGTTTATGCTATTACATTATTCTTACAATTTAAAAATCCAATAGGCTAAGGGTCAGCAATGTTTTTGGCCAGAGTGCCAAAAACAATCCAACCTCCACCCACGCCTCAACCTGGCACGCTAAAGGCAGAGCATCTGGGAAGGGCCCGATCCTCATAGTCAGCAGCAGCTACATGCGTGCCTCTGGGTAGACAGCTGAGGAGGAGCTGGGGTTGCACCGGGCAGCTGCAGCAAGTGGCAGACAGGCTGCAAACGGCTACGCTGGGCTCCACAACCCTGGCACCAGCTCTATGGCTGTGGCTGCAAGCGTGCCCTCCAGGAGGGTGGCAGAGAGGCCAGAGTTGCACTTCTCTGGGCTCCTTCTTGCCTGTGTGACTGGAGGTGCACGTGCAGTCACCGCAGCCACAGAGCTGGGGCCAGAGCTGTGAAGTCCCATGCAGCTGTTCGTAACCTCCCAGCTGCAGCTAGCCTGAGCTCTGGGCAGCTGCTGCCTGCCACAGGGCCCAGGCTGCTTGTAGCAGGGCTTGCAGCTTCCTGGCCATCTGCTGCTGGCTGTGGCATGCAGTAGAAAATGGCTTTGCATGCCATACTCTGGAACACGTGCTGGGGATTGCCAGTTCCTGCAATAGACTTATTTTGGTGCAACGAACAACAGCTTATCTGGAAGATTACATACACTTCATATAAAACAGAAATGTTCCATGGTATTAAAAAAAGCAGACTAAATATATGTACAAACAAGTATCTGTTACCATAGTGACTTCACTATTTTGGTCCTGAAAACCTCCTCCTGGTCTAGGTTTACTGTACAGTAGCAATCCCTCATCTTGTTTGGCCCCGGATATGTAGGAAGATTTTTTGCTTCTCCTAAAGGAAAGAATAAATAAATCAATCAAACTTTTAATAGGAATAGATCATAAGTGGGGGGGGAAGCACATAATTACATTAAAATTGTACAGATTAGTCTTCTATTATCTAACCCACTTTATTTTAATGTGCCTCAAGCAATGTGTACTGTAAGATGGTAAATGCCATGGTTAAAGATAACATTTTCAAGTGCCCCAGTCATTTTATCAAAAATGTTACTGAACAGTTAAACCAGGGAATTTATAACGATGACTTTATCCACAGCTCCGCTACTCTCCAAGATGAAAAAAGTGACTTGGCTACGGTACAGTGCCAGGGGGTTCAATAAGACTCACTTCATAAGAGTGCTTTGAAGTCTAATTCAAATTGCATATATATCCCCCTGAAACTTTTGGACATGGGTGCTGTGCAAGTGCCCACCATTAAAAAATGACTTAGTCATTACTCCTTTGCCTGTTTCAGAACTACAGACCAGAAGTACACACACACACATACTCCACATTAGAAACTAGGACTGAGAACTGGACTGTAATCAAAGAATGAAAACTCATAATATTTTTAAGATGTCCCTAATTTTGTATTAAATCCTGAAATAAGAATGGATTAAATCTCTCCCTCAACCTTTCCATCAATAATCAAAATTACAAACCAAGATTGCTCAGCAAAATGACTGCCAAAAGAAAAGCCTAGGAAAGGAAACTGGATAATTCTACCCAGAACTTTGCTGAAACAACACCTTAACACCACTTAGTTGTGTTTACACTTCAAGGACACGCCTTGATTGCTCTTTGAAAGTTTAAGGAAGTGTCCACTTGGCAGGTCGCCTTGTTTAAGCTACACTTCTTTGGTACCAAGAGACTGTTATGAGTTGTGGCATGTAATAGAGCATACTCCACTAGTAAGATACAGGGGGGGGGGGGGAAAAAAGAGTGAAAACGCAAAATTGCTTGCCAAATAGATTTAATTCCTCTCCCTTCTAAGCAACTGTAACAAGTGTAGCTTTCTCTCAGTCACCTGCAGCTCAGGGTAAATTTGTTCTACAAGGCTCATGCCCTTTTCCAGTCTCCAATTCTCAAAAAGCTTCACTATTAATATAACCAACTTCATGTTCCAACTTCTTGTTAATTAAAAACATCCATTCTGCAGACATTGGGCCAAATTCAGAGATGACCTAAATGGCTGCATAAATTAAACAGCACAGCTGGATGCAATGTGCATGTTAATGTTGCAAAGGAAGACTTGCAGCAGAAAGGGCAACTAGACGGCAGAATCTGATTAAGCAGACTCCCCATACCTTAATGTAAGAGCATGAAGTAACAGAATTTGACATCTTTCCTTACACTATTACTTCTTCTGTCATGTAGTTTATTTTTAATTGCCATTTGGCTTGCATCTCAGCACCTCTGGATGTGTGGTATAGAATACACAATAAAATTGCAAGTATTTGATTGCCAACATAGAAGTTATGTGATAAATTCTAAAACCTTAAGACAATATGTACAAAACTGCAGCTTGACAAACTTTGTCTTCATTTTTACAACTGGAGAAAGACTATTGTAATCTGAAGGGTTACAAAGTGATCCATATAGCTACACTTCACATTAGATTTCAGTTTTAAACAAACTCCTTGAGACACAGCAGGTGCAGCATGGAGACATTCTTCCAGTTACAGTAGTCAGGATCAAGTTACATGGGGCAAGTACAATTTACTATGCGAAAGTTATTGCAGTCCAAAAGGTGCAACTGTAGCTCAGAGATAACCTCAAATGGTGCATCTCTAACTAACTCCCATCCTCACCAGCACACCAGACTTTACAATGGGCTCAAATGCCTGTTGTGCCCCTACATCAACACAGAACACATCACCACTGGACCAAATAAGGAGTACAACATCCAAGGTTCATTCACCTGCCAGTCTACCAACATCACATAAATCATCACCTGCCTACAATGCCCAGCTGCTATCTGCATCAGACACGGCAAACTATGTTTAAGAATGAGTGAACAACAATCTGACAGCAACTGCAGAAAGACACAAAAGCCTGTGGAAGAACACTTCAACTTCCCTGAACACATCATCAGTAGCCTCAAGACTGTTGTTCTCAGGCAGGAGTATTGTTTTTGTTTTTAAGTTTGAACAGGAAATTGTGGAACAAGTAATCATGCACAAACTGGACTGCATTAAGTATGGTTCAAACAGGGACTATGGATTTTTATCGCAGGACCTGGAATAGTTGTTGATTCCCTTTGTTTTGATGGGTTCTTTCTTTGTATGCCTCTCCCAGCATCCTTGCTCCTCCCTCCTTCATACCAACCTCTTGTATTCTAATTACTCACTCTACTTCAGGGGTGGGCAAAATATGGCCCATGGGCTACATCCAGCCCACCAGGCCATTTTATCTGGCCTGCGGGGCCCCTAAAAATTTATAAAATTAATTATTATTTGTCCTTGGCTCCCTGGCGAACCTAATGAGGCACCAGCAGTGGCAGGAACCAGGAGGCGCCAGCAACACGACCCAGGAGAAGCAGCAGCAGCAAGGCTCCACTCCACCCTCTAGCAAAGGCTTCTGGCCTAGCAACCTTGGGGCTCTTTCTTGCCTCCCTCCACCCCAGAGTGCAGCCAAATAACAGCAGGGAGGGGAGGACCACCAACAATCTCCCCAGTCCAGGGCCAGGCTGGCTTCTGCTGTGGTCTGCAGTCCCTGCCATGCAGCTGGGAACCACACGCTGCCAAAGCGGTGTGTTGGGGGGGCAGAAGCGGCGGTGGCAGCAGCAGGAAGGTGAGGAAATGGCAGCAGGCGGAGGGAATAGCAGCCAGTGGGCAGGCAGGAGTACAGTACAGAATGAACAGAAACATTCATTTCCTTGGCTAGCTGAACCAGCAGCTACACAAAGCAGGTTATAGCAAGAAAGAGGTTGTTAGTTATGTTAGGCTAATGTCAGGCAGAAGTACAGTGGCCACTGGTTCTGTTTTATAATCAGACTGTCCTGTTTTTAAACCTTTTGCCCCCTGTCCATTTCTGAATGAAGAATGGACAGCAAAAAGTCCTGGTTTTCAGTTTGTTGGAAATTAATGTCAATCATTTGTCCTCATGATTCTATTGGCTGTGCCTAGAGGTAAGGTGGTGCACAGCCAAGAGAGGGGCTCCAAGCCAGCTAGGGAGGAAGGTAGGTGGTGGCTCCACTCCTTGCTGCTGATTGGCCAAGGAGGCAGCAGCCCCATCCCTCACTGCTGATTAGATGAGGGGGCCTGCCCCTCATCAAGGGTATGCCCTGTATTCTGGGGATGTGTCAATAGCCACGCTAGGCAAAAGTTAGGGCAAAATAGCTTCTTAAAGATTAATGGTTCAGAGAGGCATGAGCTTTGATCAACACGTCCTGACTTGTATACACATATCTATAGGCTGTGCTCTAAGAGGCCATATTTTATTTCTCTTTCTCTGTCTGTCTCAGTCAGACATTCTCAGCAGCTTAAAGACCCCCCCACCCTCCAAAAACTGTTTTTCACTTTCTGTTCTCACATTTAATCTTATGCTGGGCCAGCCTCTTTTGAAACTTGCTCCAAAGGGAGTTTCAACATGAAGCTGAGTAAGGAGGACACCTCCCCCTTGGTGTTATATGATTTACCCTTGCAGGTTTTGTGAATTCTGATGATCCAAATTTTTCAGATTTAAAATTAAATTAAAACAAATTAGAAAGAATTTTCCCTATCTTTCTTCCCTCTATTTCCAGACATTCTTAATTTCTAAATAATTTTTTCTCACCTGAACAGTTTTCTTTGGGAGTATTACATTTAGTATTACATTAGCATTTTGTACAACACTATTCTGAAATTTGAAAGCAATGGCTTTGAGACCCATTTTTCAGAAAAAAAAAAATTACTGAAGACAAACAATGCAGAAGTAATAATGCATATGGGGTTTAAAAAACAAACATACTGTGCAAGTTATTGGAAAAAGACTATTCATGTATTGAAAAGAAACTAAGAGCAACAAATACCAAAATATTATAAGTGGTCAACACACAGAAGGAAAAAAGAGGGGACAGATATTTGACACTTTCTATTGGCTGAAGGCCTTAATAAGCCATGGATGCCATAAACAAAGGATTAACTCACCATCCCCATATAACAATTGCATTATCAACTTAATTAGTGTCAAAGCTTATCAACCACTAGTTTTGTGTCAGCTCAGACATATACCAATATGTATTTATTTATTTTCATTACAGAAACATTATCTGGCTTTAGTGGATGGTTTGGAGGGGAAAGCAGGAGAAAGAAGGAAGGCATAGCTAAGAATTATGGGTTAGCTACATAATCTGCCTAGTTGGCAGGTTCTCCATGTTAACAAAATTAGCCCCTTCAGAATGTGATCTGCTGTCTGGTACCTTTACACAAACGGTTTCTCATGTATCCAATATCTATAGTACCATACAATTTTATTGCAAATAGATTTGCAACAAAGGATATGGACAATCATATACTTGTAGAAGTTTCAAAAAGGAAGGGGCACCAATTTCTCAGGAACATTCAGCAGCTCTTATGCTGGAAGTTGTGTGTACACAATCCTGAAGCAACACAAGAGCAAAAAAATCACCCTACCTTTGACTCTAGTTAAAGCAAATCAAGAACCAAGTCTCTGTAAAACTGTACTTTTGAAGTAAACTATCAGTCTTCAGAGGTAAATGCCTAGCTTACTCTTGTGTTGGTAAGCTTTAAGTATAATGCAAGTGATATTTGATTTACCTAACAAGCAAAAGAGAATCATTCCCTAACACAGCTTGAAACAAAGTCAGAGAAAACAACATCTGAGCTTCCTATACCCTGGCATTTCATTTTAGGGAGAGAAAGTCAGGCACAAGAAAAAAAAAAAACAAATCTGAAAAAGCCAATGTATACAAGCTATGATCAACAACAATTCACTTCACTTCAGTGGCACTAAGTACACATCTACTGAACAAGCTCTTTGCAAGCACGTCAAGAATAAAACAAAATGATGGTGTAAGCCAACACCAGAAACCTTCCCCATGTTCTCAAAGTTTCAGAAATTGTAACTTGTTTTGAGGTTTTCTACTAAACATCTTTGATGATATCATTTTCAAGGAAAGCTTTCTCCTTCCCTACCCCATAAAACATTCGTGGATCAGCAAGGAGCCCAAAACTGTTATAACAAAATGATATATTTCCATTGTCATTTATGTGCCAAATATTCCTCATGCACAGAATCCACTGCCTAAAGGGTGGAGACAGACATAACATTTAAAAATGCAGCTACACTTTGGAGCGTGGACTACCAGCCAGCCCTCCCGCCCCACCATGTCCCCCAGCTGGATAGCTTCAGAATCACCACAGCTGTATGCTGTCCTGCCAGAGGGCACAACAGAGGGGCTGTAGCCAAAACAGGGACTGAAAAAGGAGAGGAGCAGAGCAGACAATCAATGCAACTTGACAACCCCAGTCTCCTTGGACACTACAGGTCTATTCGCACCTTGGGAGGTGGTGGAGAGCAGAGTTGATGGCAGCGAGTGTTCTCCCATCTGCTCTGGCTTGGTCTCCTGGGCCATCTATCCCCACTACTAGATCATGGGGTCTGATCTCCCAAGTCCCAGGGTAGGGAAGAAAAATATGTTCTGGTAGAGCAGAAACAAACTGAACAAGTGACTACTCAATGATACTGCCCCATTTGCTTCTGGGTAGGGGAAAAGAACAAAGAACTGTGGGATGCTGGAGGACTCAGTCACATTCTGTAGACTGTGAGCATGTAAATGCTTTTGAAGCACTACTACATCATATATGTTTCCTTCAAGGTTATTTTTTGAGCATTTCCACCAATTTTTGGACTGCTTCAAAAGGCGTATAGGACTGCACAACTGTCTCAAGCTACTTCAAATGTCTGAACCCTGAAGATGCCCCTCAGTAAAAAAATCAGGTATTACCAAATCTGCAAGCAGGACATGGTGCAAAGTCAACCACAAGTAGGATGTAAATGTTCTTTCCCTATATTAGGATTCTATCTAATGAGCCTTATAACAAACCATAGGAATGCTTGGCCATGGAATGAAATTTTTGAAAAATACTAACATTTAGGCATACATACAATTTGTTATTAGTTACCTAAACATGTTGGTGCCAGTACATCATCCCTTATAAAATGTAACTAATTATTCCATTCTTGAAGTATTGCACTGCTTTAGCAAATCAATATGCAGATGAAAATATGATAAATATCAAAAATGGACAAAATTAACTCACTTCTGTCCAAATTTAAATTCTGTAAAACATCACGAACCAATACCGCTGAAAAAATTGTGTGCCATATAAGCAAAAGGAGAGAGCACTTTATGTATAGGCAAGCATGGTAGGATTCAATTTTTTAATCAGTAAACTTCATCAATTTCATCTCAATATTTCCATCGTTAATGATCAAAATGAATGGGGACGTAAGAATAGGCTGCTGCCACAGTGCTCAGTCAGGTTCCTGTGAGCATGGCAAACCCCTAGCTGTAAAAGGTAAATGCCACTGTAGCAACTGGAGGTTTCCTTGCTGGGGAGCAGGGAAGTAGCAACCACTGCAAGACAAAAAGGAAAACAGGTGCTGAGCTCAGCAGTAGCAGCAGGGTAACAGCCCAGCAACTCCCCCTGTGCCTGCTGTGTACTGGGTTGGAAGAGAAAGTGTGCATCTTTGTGTGTGGACGTAGATGTGTATGCCCCCACATCCCATCAATCCTGAAAAGCAAAAAATAAAAAAAAATAAAAAATAATAATTCAATAAAAATCTAAACAATGCTTAAAAATAAATAAACATTGATTTTAGCTATTGAAATTGTTAAATCATAAAAATCAAATCCTACCAAGCCTATATATAATTGATTTCACTAATTGCCCAGCACAGTCAAACATTTGCGTTGGTCTGTCACATTGATGAAAAAAGGGAAAAAGAAACTGCTACTGTTAAATAATAAAATTAAATTTAAACTACAAGACTGAGAGTCAAAAAGAGGTACATGGTTGCATGTTCAGACACTGTAAATAAGTGCACCTCGTATTCTATAAACCATGCATGTACAGATTACTGCCTTTTCCTTTTATGTAACTATGCCTTCAGGTTATTGTGTATTTTATGTTCAACCTGATTCACAAGTGCCAGGTTATCTAATCAAACATGGCATAAAAACAAATTCTATTAAAAACAACCCCCAAAAGCCTTCTAGTGATTAAAGGCCTATTTCCTTGAGTAGATTTCTCTTTGGTGCTTCTTTGTTTTACCTCTGAAAATTAAATGGAGCAAAAACTCTAAATGTGCCTCTGCGTACACCCTCAGCTCTAAGAAAGAAACAAGCTGCATTACATTAAATCAGGTTGCAAATAGCCATCTGTGACTTGATTTCAATAATCTGGAAAACTAGATTTTTTTGGCCTGCCAGCACCTGGCTATACAATATAGAAAACTGATTATTTCACTGTAAGGTTTCAGGAAAAAATAAAATTAGTCAAATAAGAAGTAGTTTTGTTGGTTTCAAGCCCCAAATTCCTTGTGGTCTTGCATCTGAGCAAATAGAAGGCGCCAATAGTGTCACTGAGGCAGGGTGACCGGGGCAGCAGTGTGTGTGTGAAGAGGAAAGGGGGACCTAATACCAAAATTAGGTCCTAATTTTGTAACAACTGGAAGTTTCCACTATCACCTCCATGCATCATTTCCCCAGGTGCCCAGCTGACTTGTGCCCTCCAAAAGGCATAACGGTAGCAACAGAAGTCCCTCAGTTCCCTCTCATTGTGCATGACAGCAAGATGAGACCAGCAGTGGCCACCACTTTCATGTAGAACATCCTTAGCTTTACTTGGTCAGAATTCAAGTTTGTTACTAAGATTCTCCCTTTTCCTTGAATTCCACCTGACATTTCATATCACAGCCACCAAAAATGGCAAACCCCAAACTATCAAGGCCAGGTACAGACATAACACTTCCACTGCTATAAAAGTGATTGGAAATTGGTCTATACACATAACAGAACAGAAGTTTGGCACAGACTGGCTTAAAAATGGCAGAACCCAGTCTCCCCAACCCACACCAAGGATAAATGTGTGTTCTGTTCACTGCCTATCTAAATTACGCTCTTTACAGAAAAGTGCGAACTTACATTGATTCTTTCTACCTCTGGCTTTTTGAATGTCTGTACCTAGCACAAAATTTTAAACCCTGCTTGTCTGGCAGCTGTGCTGTTCTCTTCACAGATGGCTACAGCTCTTATTTGTTTTCCTTTGGCAAGAGCCACTTCCTAATCATTGCTCAGTCTACTGATCATTCTTGACAAGGACAAGAAAAAGAAAATCTTCAGACAGTCTGAATTCTTTTCATGAAGAAAATCTCATTTCCTTGGACACTAAGACAGCTCACAAAGGCCCAGTATCCTCACAAGACAGGAGATGACTCTCACTGTCAGTTCCAGCCCCAAAAATGGGAACCATCCCCAAAAATTGTAGAGCAAGAACTGTGTCAAAATACACTTTCATCATCAGAACCAGGACAAAAGCAAAGAGTAACTTTGTACTAACAGCATCTCTGGCACTGAAAGCAAGTTTTTCCTTGACAATTAGGAGGCAGGGAAAACAACTGCATCATACCAAAATTAGGTCCTGATTTTCTCCTTAAGTCCCCATTTCAGTACAGGGGAAAATGTTTCCAAACTGGAAGCTAACAATGCAACAAATGATTGAGTCATCTACCAAAGAGGACACCTTAATTCTAAAAAATCACCAAGCACTATAGCTAGCACCAGCAATGCAAACTCTAAAGGTGACAGTGCTCTACTGTTGATGGAGGACATCTTACCGGTCATACCACATACATCAAATCCAACCCCTTTTGTACCGTCTATTGCAACATGACTGATGGCATTAAGATCTTTCCAAAGATTAATACCTCCAGTAGGAAAGATTTTTTTTTTCTTTTTCCCTCACCTCATTATACTTTCTCTACACTTTTCAACCAAGAATATTCACTAGCTATTTCCTTCTGGAAACTGTTCATCCCTCTGAAGTAGAGACAATTTTAGATTACCAACAATGGCTTACTCAACCACAGCCACTATTCTAGCTGAATTAGCTAGACTAGGACCCATCATTAATAACAGGAGTATCAAATACATGCATGGCCTGTGGGCTAGATCCAGCCCACAGAGCCACACCATCGATCCTGGCAAGCTACTAGCAGACCAAGGAAACTTGTAGGTGAGTTAAAGTAGAGATGAGGCTCACTGTGGAAACTGGGGCCCCATCAGATATGGCCATTGGTGGCAGGGGAGTGAGCTCAGGCTGTGCCAACACAGCCCTGGTTGCCCAGCAGCCCATTGCTTGCATCATCTCTGCTGTAGCAAGGGGCTGCTTGCCCCACTGTCTCAACTGCCCTTGCCAACCCAACCTGCAAAGAGCCTCTTAGTCTAAAACCCCCAGTCTAAAACCTCTACTGCCAGATTCTCTTCACTCTATCTTCATCTAAAGGCTGACGGTATAGCTTTAATGAAGCTTGAACTTTCACAGAGCAATCTTCTATAGATGTGAAACCTGATAACCACCTAACCAGAGATCAAGAGAAAGAATCACAATAACTGGATTCGTTCCTTACAGGAGCTCCCAAAGACCCCTTTTCTTTTTGTCAACTAACTCCTGATGATTTTCAGGTCTCTCAAGAATTATTCTCTGGTCTTGCTCATACACTGGCTTCAAGTCTCAATTTCTAATGTAAGCTATTCAGTGTCTTGTACTTTAATACACAAGATGGGATAGAAATATCCACTGAAGAAGGTAGCCTATAAGCAACTAAAAAGTTCCTAGCAGACCTCTGTTACTCTCGTATCTATAAACTTGAAGCGTTGCAAAAAGAGTCCAGGTGCCACAAAGACTTTGTGCAATTTCATACTGGCCCAGAACCCAGAACGTTAGTCAGCACTCCGAGAAAAACTAAATAAGCAGGCTTATTAAGAACAGCAGCCAAGGACAAGGACTACTAAAAAGCTTAATTTATTTGGGAAGGAAGCCTACTCTCTTCCTTAGTTGTTTGCCTTTTGCTTACTTTGTCATTCCCTCTCCCCACCCCTTCCCAACCTCAAATCTTCCCATCTCTATTTGTGACTCTCTCTCTTCATCTACCAAAGTACCCCTCAACCCCATACTTGTACTTTAAACCTACATTTTCTATTAATGCTTTGTACTGCTCGTTTCACTCACTTGGAACTGCTGAGTTTTATTTATAGGCTTTTCCAAAAGATTATTTCAGGGAATGGATTTAAGGAAGCACTATTTAAGTCAGTGGTCATCAACCAGTGGATCTCGATCTGCCGGTAGATCTCAGTGCCTCTTGGAGTTGATCTGAAGCTGGGGTGGGGGGCTGAGTGCCCATGTGCATGCACATGCATGCATCCCAGCCCAGATCAGTCTGCGGAAAAGGGAAGGGACAGAGGCAAAAATCAAGGCCCCTGTGGTGAGGGACAGTGCTACAGAGGCAGTGGGGCCTCACCTGCTGCAGAGGTGCGCCCCAAATAATTTTTTCTCCCTCTGTCTCAATCTGCACCCCCTTCCCTGCCCCCACAGACTTACCTGCTGGGTAAGGGGTAGGAGGGGGAAGAGGAAGGCAATGGTGCACAGCAGATCTTGGGATGCTTTTAAATGTAAAGGTGATGTCCTACTTAAAAAAGGTTGGAGACCACTGGTCTAAGTTCACCTGGAAAAAATAAACATGACAGGCACCCTTACCTGGAAAGGGGGGGGGAAGGGGGGGCTTTGAGGGGCAGTTGTTTTGGGGGCTTTGTTTGTTTTGTTTTTTACTTGTTCCCTTATCACAAGCAGATTTGTCCAACTAAATTATTTTACTAAATGATTAATACTGATGGATTTTCTTCTTCTCTTAGAATTAAGATAAGGCTCACAGATTTAGCTTTTAAGATGCATTTTCTTTAATTATTTTAAAACAAGTCTTTAAAAGGTAGCAATTAAAATTTCTGCCAACTGACTTTTCATTTCTAATGAAGCTTAAAATTAGCAGATGTTCTTGTTGCGCACAAATATGTCAACATAAATTATTAACAGGATGTGACAGGTTCAGAATCAGTAATTTACCTCTTTACTTATAACAAAGCGTCTAGACATACATAGGAAATAAATTCAGTACAAAAAGTCAGTGATTTTTTTTTAAACAGTTGGCATGTTTTATTGGTCAGCTAGCTAATACTTTTTGGATGGTTTATGTGCAAGCAACCCAGAAAAATCCAGAAAACTGAAATATGTGAAACTACATAGAAGTTTCCTGCCTAGGGCAGATGATTAAGAACATATGCCATCTCTATGAAGGAAGAGTGACACCACTTTACAGACACAGTTTGGGCAAATACAGAGAACCAACATTTTTCGGTGTGCAATCAAAAAAGTGTAATTGAGCATGGGTTGTGAATGATGAGGAAGAAAAAGATATCTGAACTGTTTAACCTTTACATTTGGCTGGGGTATTATGTAGGTCAACTCAAAGAGATTAAAAGCTTAACAAAAGTTAGAGAAGCCTAATTTCAACCATGCAGACAACTAATAAACAATTTTCAGTTTGGAAATGCATTTCCTGGACGGAACACATCACTGCAGCCTCTTTTGTATGCTACAGAGGTATGGTCTTCTCTCGATACAAAGTGGCCCACAGGGGAAAGTCCTGGTAAGCCATTCCTTCTCACAAAGCAGGCCAAAACTCACAAGTGTCTTTTTCCCTTATGGTGTTAAGCCAACAAGAAGGAAAAAACAGAAACTATAACCCTCAATCTTATATTATATTGTTTGCATTAATATATATTAACTACTGTAAACATTAGCTCAGCAAGAGACCTTCTGCTACTTTAAACTATAGAGGAATAGTCTCTCTTCTCATTTTTCCACACAAATGTATATGCATTTTACCATTTATGTTTATCTCAATATGCAGTATCTTCTAAACTATGAAGTCGTTTGCTAGAACATCTAATTGTAATTGTTAAAAGTCTCTGGAACACTTTTGTTGGCAACATTAAAGTGGAATGTGTTAAGTAAATACATAGCAAGCCTTGCTAAATCCTTTTCATACCTACCTTAAATTTTTCCTCCCCCTTACAATATGTGCCACCATGATAAGCACTTCCTAGGTCTGCATGACCCTACCGGATAAATGAATTTTCTTATTTTCTCCTTTCACATTTTCTGGGCAGTGAGGCATGTCTATACTAGGGTAATTCCTGCCGCAGGCTGAAAAGACCAAGGCCTTAGATTCCTTGTCAATTTATCCTTCTTGGGTCTTTATGCAATCCTCAGTACCATAGTATCAGATTACCCAATACAGATCCTTACAACACATAACAAATGGAGGATGGTAGAACAGCAGAGACTAAATAACTTGTTCAAAGGTTCACAGACAGCACCCATGGCAGAGAGTGAACACAGCTTTTTCAGTGTTCTCTACTGTAGCTGTGTTGGTCTAAGGACATAAGCGAGCAAGGTTCTTTCGGTAGATATGTTATCTTTTATTAGACCAACTAAGTAATTGGAAAAAATATTGGAAAGCTTGCAAAGAACATTTTTTCCAACTATTTACTTGGTCTAATAAAAGATATCATATCTACCCAAAGAACTTTTCCTGCCACAGCTTTCTCAAGTGTCCTTCTATGAGACCATCATTCTTTGTCCTGGAAGTCAGAGGAGAGACTGGTGCTCATTGCAAAAGATCATCAACAGGCAGGCAATCATGCTAAGCCTATCTATTGGTAGGACTGTTGTATCAATTCCTGTGGTCAGAAATTCATTTGGGAAGAGGGGCTATAGATTCTTAATGAGCTGGAGTGGAAGAAGGCTACTTTCTACCATGGACAATAATACCTACTTATCTGAAGTCATTGATGAATACTCAACGCTTTCCAACATGGTGATGAACAGACATAAGAAAAGCAGACAAACACCTATGATGGACTAGAATTAAGCCCTGATAGAGGTCTCCAAAAAAACCTTCCCATTTTAATCAGCATCATCATAGAATTATCCATATCTGGTCTGAAACTGGCTTTAAATTGACTCTCTTTCTCCCCTTACTTTCCTAGAATTGTGAGGTATAAAAAATGTTTGCTAAAAAACCTTTGTAAACATCTAAGTAAGTAAACTTAACGTACTGAACAAACCTTACTTTAAATAGCCACAAGGGGTATCATCCAAATAAGGTAGTAGCTTTCTAACAAAAGTGAAGCCATTTTCTACAAAAGGACAGTTTGCTATGATCATTTGAAAAATATGAAAACTGGAAAAGTTGCTCTCAAACTGGTTTTACTGTGAGTAATCAGTCTGCCTTGTTTTCTTGACACATTTAGTATAGTAAAATCTTCATGTTTCTTTTGATTGATCCTATTCCCCTCTCCAACACACAGCAATGAGGAAGTGTGTGTGGGAAGGGGAGCGTGGGGGCAGGGAGGGGAAGTAACCAAACTGTCTTTTTACCTTTCAATACCAGGTAGAATCTTTAATTACTTTGCAACTGGACTTGTATTTTGAAGACTGCTGTTATTTTGGAATGAGATGCATCTTATGCGACTTCCCAGCTGCATGTGCTGTAGCTCTTGAGATTTTTCTTGATATTGTTAGCATTGTTGGGATGTGGCTGTAGATTGCTATAGGCCCTTGAAAATGTAAAACTGTGACTGTGTTTGAAGTTTTTGGCTGGTGTGTTTCTTTTCTTTAATATTAACATTTCCTAAAACTAAAACGGAGTTCTCCCACAATGAAAACAAAGTTTTGAAGTCACTGAACATCTGTTGAGGGAGACTGGGAAGGAGAGAATGAAAGAGGAGGGAGGGGATGACCAGCAGAAGGAAGTAACATTAACATACTTTTCCATCATGGAATTGTGCTAGGCAAACAGCTAGTGATTTATGTTATTTTTAGTAGAACAGAACAAGGCAGGAAACACAAGCAATAGATTTAAAATATTCATAAATACACAATTAAAATCCTACATCAATTAAGCGGCTTCTTTTGAAGATTTTTTAATGGTATTCTAGTTCCTCCTCACATGACTACAGTGTTAAAAAACCTGGTCAGTATTGGAAACCAACATGTGTACAACAACTTTATACATCCATAGCGTTATCAAAAACAATTTTTTTCCTTTTAAAATTGTACCTGTTTTGTTGTTGTGTGTGTATGTGTGCATGTGCATTTTGATAGCAAAAAGTCAGCAAGGCAATACAACATAATTTTAGTTCATTTGTTTCCATGATACTTCATGGTGTTCAAGGAAATGCAAGTATGTGGAAACAAGACAAAAATAGGAAAAGAACAATGCGATTGTTACTTCCCTCTTATGGCATTAAAACATCCAATTCACAAACAAACAAACAAAAATTGGGATTGTTTACATTCATATGAAAAAATAAGACTTTTGGTCAATGTTTGTAATATTGCCAATTACAAAAGAAACATGTTGTAATTAAAAATATGATAAATGCTCAGAAGTGGAAAAGAAGGCCTGAACAAAGCTAGATGCAGCGTTTTCAAAAATTCAGTTCTCCCTAACTGCCTTTGCTTTACTTAACCAGAAACTACTCAATCAGAAATATTCAAGTTAAATAAATCGCCACCAAACATCTAAGAAAAGCTTCCCTTAACCGCTCCAAAGCACTGATCTACCTTACATCATGTCCTGCTACCAACTGTGGTCAAACTGATGCTTTAACCAAAATGGGTTAACATGTGGCCTGCAGGCTCCTGGCCACTGATCTTGTGGCAGCCGTGGCTGGGGTCTCCAAGCCCCTCCTTCCTCTTCCAGCTTCTGGTTCCCTCCCCAGCTCTTATGAGCAGGACAGCGCAATGCAGTGTTATGGGGCCAGGCTCCCCAAGCCACACATGTAGCAAGGGGAAGGAGCTGGGCTGCATATGGGGCATGCATGCCAAAGGAGGGAGCCAGATTGTGTGGTGCAAGCTGCAGGTGGGCTGTCCTCATGAGGCATACAATTGAGAGGGGCTGGGAATGTTGCATGAATGGGAGCTGGGCTGCCCATGCTGCAGGGCAGGCTGCCTACATAGCCATGTGGCAAGGTGTATGTGAGGGAGGAGGCATTGTGCATACAGCAAAGGGAGAAGCTGTGCTACATGTGTGACAGGAGCAGTCATGCAGTCCCAAGTCTGCAGCCTGCACTGTGAAAGGCCCATGGCTACCCATAAGCTGGACAGCCCTACTTTAAAAACAACCAGGACACATCTGGCCCAATTATGAATTGAAAGGGGGGGGTGGAATTCTTCCCGACTTCTGTAGAGGCAGCTGAAGCCCTAAAGCATGAGCTTTGCTTACAGATTTGATATAATTCAGACTTGACACTGTCAGAATGGGAGTCCTTTCTTAATGGAAGAGCCCTGCCCATGAACTGTGGGGTTTAATTTTCTTTTTTAATTTATTTTATTGAGTATTTTCCACAGCACAGCACCCTCGGGGAACTCAGTTGGGAACCAAAAGCCAGAAGTATAATTCCTCTGCCATTTACATTAAAACAAAAGCTACTTTTTTCTATTTGTGGAATTTGGGAATCTTCAAAACATACCTGGAACAAGGTCAGCAAGAAACTCTGCATATTAATTGACCTGTAATATCTCAGCTCTACCTTCTGGGAGTCCCCTTGAGTTTTTTGGCATGACAACAGATCAAAAACTGAATGTATGTTAAACATCTCCTTCTCTATTTATTCTGCTCTTGCCTTGGTCAAATAAGCAAGCACCTTAGAGCCACACCAAGGCTTGTGCATCCATCTCATGCATCCCTGCCTAGAATCTTAGCTTTCCACAGCACCCTTGAGGGCAAAGAGTATTAGATAAATCCTAAGATGCCTACTTCAAGACAATGGCATTCATTAAATTTAGGCCAGTTTTAAAGGAAAGATATTTCACACTGATTTCCCAGAGCATATATTTACAAAAGTATTGTTCTGTTGAACAGAATGGCAAACAGACTCAGATCCTAGGTTATTCTCACATATGTTTTCTTCAGATTTGTCAACTATTCCCTGTAAGGTGGAAAATCTTGTATTGGATAACACCTTCTCTTTGGATGAACTTGTTTCCAATAAGAAACTGCTTATAGTGTTACAGTTATTTAATTCTACTCTATATAGTTATTAAATATTGTTTACCACACACGTAGTTTCCTACATAACACTGCCATGATCTCTAACCATATACCCTACTTACCAGTTCTTACGACTGATATACCAAGTGCAAAATGCAAGTTAATTTACTGCAATTACCTTTTTCTCTTTTTAAACTGCTCCAGCTTTTTCATTAAGTCCCGGTTTCACTCCACTGTTTAACAGACGTGCAGGTGATACTGGTACACTTACAGCATATGAAGTGACAAGTCTTTTGATGTTTTTAAAATCAATGGGTCTACACACTAGCAAAAATGAATTATACACCAAGTAGTACCTACTTCACAGAAAAGCTATAAAGATTTGAACAATGCTATAGCAAGGTCTCATCCTGATAACTTAGAAAGATCTTGCAGTGTTTAAGCTTCGTTTTTAAAAAGTTGTTCACATGCTAGCTGTCTTATTCTGTGATTAATGAGTCTAAGGGCATGTGTCTACGTTCTCCAACTGCAGTAGAAAGTGCTGCTGTGAAAGCACACCCTGCTCACTCACTTCTGCTCTGTGCACACCAAATGCCAAAAAAGTAACCTATCTGCTGTTACCGGCATGCACCCAGTATCACCAAGCATGCCCCAAGAAGAGAAGAGAACTGGCCACATACCAAACAGCAACTACTTTACATTTTTCAGTATTTGGCGCACAGAGAACAGGGCCAAGGGGGAAGAGTACACCATCACAGCAGTGCTCCCTAGCATAGTCAGAAGCAGTGTAGACACGCTTTTTCAGTCCAGCATAAGTTAGCAAATTTTTAAGTGCCATTTGTCTAGAGACCAATCAACTTTTTAGCAAAGAAAAACAACACATCTCAACAGTGAAAGCCTAACTGTCTTTACTACCCATCACCATCAAAAGAAAGTGAATTAAAACAAATCAGGGAGCTATCAGTGACAAAACACCACAACACTGAAAAGAACTGGACAGCTGACATCAGGATCCTTGGTGGTATCTCAGTACCACATCCACAGGGATCCTGGTTTTCTCCAATTTAAAAAAAAAAATTCCCCAATTTTCAGTTTAAAAATAATTAATTCCAAATCCACATTTTTCTGTGATTTAAATGAAACACTACTATAGATATAGCTCTATATCTATTTATATCTATGGAGATAGATATATATTAATGGTGTTACATTTAAATAATGGAAAAGTGTGGATTTGGGGTTACTTTTTTTTTTTAAACCAAAATTGGGGATTTTTTTTTTTTTTAAATCAGAGAAAAGCAGGATTCCTGCACACCTGCAATTTCCCCCCCCCCTTTTAAATGATATTTCAGGCTTGTAATCAAATCATTAAACTTAATTCTAATGCAAATTTGAAAAAAGTTTGAAGACAAATACAAAATGCTTGGGATAGGCAAGAAAGCAAAAAGTTTAACCTCAACTTTTCTCTGTGCTTTGTCTATCGACAAAGCAAACTTTTCACAAGTGTTATAGAATACCAGGAAAGGTATGCAACTACAACTTGCCACTGCTGTCATCTGTTCAGAAAGATTTGTAGAGCTCTACCAAGTCTCTCCTATGTGCCTTGACACAAGACTATAACAGATGCAACAGACCACGCCGGCACAAGAATTTTTCTGATGGCCAGTAGAATATGATATACTCCAAGCATAACCATAACAACCAGGTTGTGTGTGTTTGGTTTGCTCTGTTTACAGAAAGATGAATTGTATCTTTTCAACTAGAAAATAAATGACACATTTAATTAAACCAGTTTTGAAATATGTCCATTATTTATTTTTATATCCTTTTCATTATATACATTAAGCTATAGGCTGCATATCTAGATTTGATATACAACATATGCAGCCCAATTCTAGATATTTGCAGTTTATTTTCAAATTCCAATTCAGCATTGTTAAACAGGACATTATTCAAAATGTTACTGGGAATATTTTACTCGCAACATTATCTGCAGATAGATGGTTATAAATAATGATTTTCTGTTATAAGCTTACATAATCTTCTTACTGCTAAGTCCTCTATGCCCAACAGAGAATGGACAGCTGCAATGCAAAGAAGAAAGATGAAATACAGAAGACAGCCTTCACATACAAAGTGCATTAAACAATGCACTGATAACACCAAATAATAAGAACCAGCATTATTAAGTTAATCTTTAGCTTCAAATCTCAAAAAGTCTTACAAAAGAACATGAACATCATTCTCTCCTTTCTACACATGGGAGAAATGCAAGCCAGCCTCAGTGCTTGGGGTGGGAGCCTGAGATACAATTCATTATTCAGGCACCAATGCTCCGAGTACTTTGGGCGAGCCACGTGGTATTCTCTACCTCAGTTCCCACTGAGAAATCAGAACTATTTTCTGACCACACAGGATGTGATAAGAGTTAGGCATGGCACAAGACTTTGAAAGGCTCAAACACAATGGGTTATAGATAGGGACCTACCCAATTCAAGGAAGCTGCACCCCCTCCTGCCCCAATTTCATGAGCAGGACACGGGGCCCGGCAGCCATTTCACAGGTGAAGCACCATGGCCCCCCTCCATAACTGCTTAGCTGAGGGGCCCCAGTGGCCCCAGCCCCTCACTGCTGATTGGCTGCAAGGGCTGCCTGCAGTATGGCCCTGCTCCTCAGCACTGACTGGCTGAGGGCTGTTCATCATGCAGCCATACCACTTGCTGCCACGTGACAGGCAGCCCTCGCAGCCAATGAAGGGCAGGGGCAGCAACCATCTTGCCAGCAGCCCTTCAAGTGGGCAGCCTCCCCTCGACCGTTCCCTGCCTCAGCTGGCTGCTGCAATGCCCCGACTGCTGGATCCCTCTGGGAAGCCAGCATTTTATTTTCTAGAAAGTCAGTTCCCCCGTCATGGATTTTGGAGGCCCTCCGGCCCGCTTTTCACAGGTGAAGCCAGATTTCACAAAAAAAACCCATGATTTCAGTAGGAGCACCTAATACGGAGGAAATAAATGCTATGCTTAGAGCCATCTCTCCCCACTTCCAGCGCAGAGCATGATCTGCTGGAGGACACAGAGCATTTCACAAAGGAAAAAAAGGTAGAACCTCTGCAGACTGTTCTTCTAAAAATATATATAATAAAACATTTCCTTTGTGGATTACATTTTGCATAATAATTGTAAAAGTTCATCTTTTAATAAGGCTAGTAATCCAGTTCCAAAAGATGATTGCATAAGCCAGACAAAAAATAAGACTACTGATTTCCAAATTGCTTGGCTCATTTCCTCTCACCCAAGTTCAACAGCTATTCCAAGATCAGTTTAACTGAAAATCTCTCCTCCCTTCATGCATCTCAGTTTCAGTTATTAGCACCAATCAACCCTAGGGTTAAGGAATTACTTTTTTTTTTTTTTTTTTTAAACAAAAAGCCAAAAATAATTTATTTTTAATTATGAAAATAGTTGCTAATGGGACCAAAATATTTTCAAACAAACAGATTATGTTACTGTATGACATTTACCTTTACTCAAGGGGGATATTTTGGGCTCTAAAAATGTTAAATTTCCCTTTAAATGTCATCCAGAGTTTACAGCAGAAATAAAACACTAAAAAGAAGTAGTTTTCCTTTGTTGAAAACAAATGTTTGTTTGCTTCTTTTTTAAATCAAAAGACAACTAACTGTGTTTTCATAACTACAGGTATGAACCTGCTTCTAAGTCTGGGGACCACAAAAATCTTTTAGTGCATGATCCCAATCTTTTAAGCCTCAAGGCTCCCCTCCACATATTTTCTGAATGTAAACCCATCTCAGTGATTTTCAGCTCAGGAGGACAAAACAGTTCCCACTGCTGAAGCTGCTCCTGCAGGGTCTAACACGCCAGCAACAAGCCCTGCAGCCCCCCCCATTCTAGTACCTACATAAAATACTTTCATACTTTGTTATCTCACAATCACCCAGTTTCAAATAATCTAGCACAGGGGCCAGCAGCCTTTTTCAAGCTGCAGACCAGAATGACCGATCTCCTGTCCAACATGGACCAGGTGGCTTCAGCAATGCTTCAGTGGCTGGGGAGCTTTCTCCATACCCACACCAGAGCTAGACAGCTGGGAACTGCACCTGCATCATTGCTGCTCCCCAGTCTGCCCTTCCCTGGATGCAGTGCAAGCACAGCTTCCAGTCCATAGGGAGCTGTTGGGATCAGTTATCTACAAACTGCATCTGCCTGCTATTGCTTCTCCATACTCCCGCCTCCCCTACCCTGGCTGCAGTGCTGGCACTAGGGTGCCCATCTTTTCAAAATGCAAGAGTGGGACACCGAGCCTCACCACCCCACTCTGCTCTCCCATGCCAGTCCCAGGCACTGGGCAGCAGGGCAGAGAGCCCCGAGCCCACAGTGGTCAGCCTGCATCCTTCCCCACTCCATGCACAAATCTGGTGGGTCACATGCCTCTCCATGCCTGTGGCCTGGGAGTGTGCACAATGGCAGCCACCTGCCATCCCCCAGATGAGCCATCTGTGGCTCCATGCTGTATTCCTGCCCAAGGCCCCATGCACCACCCAGCAACCACCCCCAGCCCCAGCTAGCAACCCTGCCCTGTCCCCTCCCTCATGGTGGGTGCCTCAATCTGCTCCCCCACCCTCCAACACACATCACCTATGGCCCCCCTTCCACTCACAGGCTTACCTGCAGGCAGCTGAGGGACCTGCTCTCCACCGTTACCTGGTTGTATTGCTCACCACACATGTACGTGTGCAGCCCCTTGAAACCAACAGTTTCCTGCATTTTTCTCCTTCAAAGGAGAAAATACATGTTTTTCCACAAAGAATGGAAAACTCGGATCCCTGAACATGATACTGGGATGACAGTTGCCATGGTTTAACTGTGTCAAAGGGAATCCAGGACAAATGCTGTCCTGGAGTCATTCAGCCAGGACTGAAACTTGATGTTTACATTTCGGGACTGTCCTACCCAATTAGGGATGGGTGGTCACCCTAGCAAGCACAGCTGGAAGCTGCCCTATCCCAGCACAGCTCCCTTCCGCTTGAACTTGTGTCCACACCACAGCTGTGGGAAAGGAAGGGCAGTGGACAACTACCCTTGAATTTAACTGGGATGAGTACTTGACTCCTGCAGAATATTTGCAAGACCCAAGTAGGGTACTAAAATGTCAACACCATCATAATAAATGAATAAAGTCAGTTTCCTGTGGTAGGTGGAAAGGTTTCTTACTACTAAGAGTAGTTTATATGAAAATAGGATCAAAGGATTCATGGGTTCTTGTTATGCCTATGACCTGAAGTTACTGGGTAAGATCCTCATCTCACTGGATATATGCCAGGTTACATGAGCTGAGGACTTGTCCCACTAGCTCCACATCAGCCAAATAAGTGAAAATTGAGGACTATAGTGACTTCAGGCAAGAGCTATACACCTGGGGCAGATAACTTTTAAGGAATGAAGATCCAATTTTTATTCAAACTACTACCATAACCTTAAAGAACAAGTGTACCTCTTTCCCTTGTCCTGATCTGAGCTTCAAGGAAGTCAAGAAGAAACAAACCCTTGTCTGAAGACAGAACATTTTTCAAGGCTGAGTTGAAGTGATTGAATATTCCATACTTTAGTACAAATATATCTACAGACACAAGGTTCATTAAAATTTGAACTTCTCTTATAAGCCTAGATAAGCCAAATATTCATATGCATGTACTGAGGAAGAGATGCATAACTAATAACCCAGATGAACACTTAATGTTTAATGGCTGTAAATTTGTTTCAGTACCATTAACAAAGGACTTGAATACTGGAACAAAATAAGAACAGGACAGTAGGGCCACACAGACAATAGGATCATTCTTTAAATATTCTACTGTTTCAGGGAGTGAGCTGTCTACACCTTTGCTTATGCATATTAGTTTTTCAAAACCAAACACAAACCCACAATGTTAAGAGAATGTCAGGGCACAAAGCGAAGCACAATGAAAAGTTTGTAGGTACCAGAATTAACATACTGCATAGAACTCTGTTGGAGCTCCCTTGCCTCTATGCAATCTGATAGAGTACACAAGCAAATGCTTTTGAAGATTACCACCCCTCCATCTCAACTTTATTCAGTGAGCTGGATAGTCAGTGTCCAAGATGCCAATGCCCAGGCTGTAGCCATTACCACTCATCCTCTGAATTGAGGGCTGTTTTGTTTTTGGTTTTTTTGTTGGTGGGAGGGAGGTTTAAGTTCCAGGTCCTAAAGAGACTATTCATCATGTGATCCATGTCTTCCCAGATTAAGGAAATGACTGCAGAACCACCACTACATCTTTCCCAATTAATGTTGAAAGGCCTCCTATTTCACTAGAGCACATAAACCCTTTCTACCTCCATAAAACACTGACTCCAAAGATCATACACTTTTGAAGTGCGAAGCTTTTTGCCAAGATAATTTCTATAACACCCCTGTTCCACTTTTTCAAATATGGTTCAATATCAGGAAGACAGAGACACGCTACAACTACTGATTCCTTCAATACTATTTGCATTCATGTACCCCTTCATGTATCAAGGCACTCTACAAATATGTGGTCTTTTTTCCCCCCCTTTGATCCAAAGAACCTCTACATAGCAAATAATGTACAAAATTCTAAATTAAATATTTTTAAAATTGGTGAATGCTATACAAGAATACTAACAAAATAGAATACTAACCACTGCCATTATGATTGTGCAATTTTTAAAAATATGTGGATGAACAAGTTTGGTTAAAAAAATTATATGTCCACCCACTTTTTAATCTCTTGCCAGCACAAAAGATTCAAAGCCTATAACATTTCTAATTTCATTGGGATAGCATGCCTAGTTCATAATTGGCAGGATTACACTACAAATTTTCCAGAAATCGATGTAGCTAAACCAACTCAGCAGGCAGAAGCAAAATATCTGATAAGTAATGCATCAACCTAGAATGAAATTTATTTTTTTAAACAAGATTTCAAACAGTGACTAACTTGATCTCCCTGAGAGAGGGAACATCACATGAATCTTGGTCTGAGAAACAAGCTTACCCAACAAAGAATGAGTCATTTTTCTGTGCAGGCAATCTGATGAGAACCAAATGTTAGACTATCCAACTTCACAATTGTTCCTACTAATTATATGAAGAGAAAAAATAGTTTACTCCTTAAGCCCTACTATGGGTCACATATGGTAGTGCAGAAACCAGAAATAAGAGTCAGAGTACATGACTTTCATACAAATGCAAAGGTTAAGGTTTCATTCAGGGTGAAAAGTACAAGTTCAGTAGTTGATCTAGTAATGTGCATCTAAAACAAAGAGGCTGAGGGCAAAGTCATATTAAGAGACAAACTGGACTGGGAATGGTGGTGAATTACTTTTACAAAAAAATTCATAAGATGTAAGAGACAGTTTTTCACTGAAGAACTGACTCTTCCCTGCAGCATTTGCAAGCCAGCTGTTGCAGCATTCTGCTTGTGTACCAAAACCAAAGTGTGAAACAGTATAAAAAGGGAATGTTGACCTATTTTCTTTTCTTCAAGATGTGCAAAGTGCTTATGTAGCAAAACACTAGACCCCCCCAGCAGTATAACTTTAGCAACTCCATATGATTAGAAAAACAGGAAAAACAGGATTTAATGCTGGTGACACATTTTAGAGGTGTAAAATTATTATACATAATTATTACTGGTGATAAAACAGCTTCCTTTCAGCTATGCAGAAGTCAAGGAACTCAAAAGATATACACAAGAGAGTGGCATAAAATTATGCAGAAGGCCAGATGTAGTGTTTCTGGATTAATATATTTAATCTGCTTTATTTATATTACTATATGTAGCTCAGTACAATAGGGCACTTGGTTTATATTGCACTAGCAGCTAAAGATGTTATTATACTGAGAGCTGTACAAACGCATAAGAGTCTCTCCTCTGAAAACAACAAAAAAAACCTCAACCCCCCCCAAAAAACAACTTATGCCTGCATAAAAGCTCACATATGCATCTGCCTAGAGCTGGGGTGTCAAGCTTATCCAACCCCCATGCCAGATCCAAACCATAGGATTCTTAATGGGCCAGATCCATACCACGAAATTTCGAGGGCAGCTGTGGGACAAGCAGCAGCTGCTACCATGGGAGTTAACAGCCATCACTTACCCCTTACTACGGCACACATTTGATTCAGGGCTCCACATCCTGGATTTCTAGAGGAAGTCAACCCCTGAATTCCTGGCTCCTCTAGGGATAGGGACAGAAGTTACACACAAACTGGTTTAAGAGATCAGAAACTGGTTTAAAACTGCAACAGAACAGAAGCTCAGTGCATGTAAACCAGTTTCAAAATGGCTGAAACCGGTTTAAGATAAGCCTGGTTAAATGTAAAGTTAAATCACTTTCACCCAAATCAGTTATGAAACTTCTGTCCCAGATACATTCCTGGTTTAAGTTAAATCAGAGTCCCCCAGCATGCTTTCCAGCTTTGAGCTGGACTGTACAATCTGTTCCAAAAAAGGGTTGGAGGGAGGGGAGGCAGGGACTGCTCCTCACTAGGCTGGGGTCTAAAGCCAGGGAGGGCATTAAAACCCCCTTCCACCAAGTACAGAGCTGCCCTGCCCAGCTAAAATTACTGAAAGTTACTGCTGGCTGTGACTGTGGACTACAAATCCCAGCGGCACCTGGAAACAAGAATAGGAAGTGATGAACAACCCAGCAGAGTCCTGGCACTGTGAATCTGAACTGCAAATCCCAGAGACCTCAGGGGCAGCAAAAACAGGAAGTGAACACAGAGCCCATCCTGGCTACATGCCAGAGAGCTATGCTATACTGCTCCCACCCCCGGCTTTTGGTCTGAACCATTGCAGGCACATGGCTGCATTTCCTCAATCAAAAGTAAATGTGTCCAGTTCTTTCTCACTTTAACCTCTGCATCTTAGAGTAACCTGCAAAGACTGAATGGATTCAACCGTGGGCTTTTTGATGGTCTGTACTTAACCTAGAAGCCCTGCAGGCCAGTCAACAAGGCTCTACAAGTCAGATATGGCTAACAGGATGTACATTTGACACCCCTATTAAGCATTAGAGCTCAGAAGGCAAGACAGATAAGGGGTATATGGTAGAAATAAGAAAAGAAAGCAGAGTGGTCAAAATAAAAATGGATGCAATTTCAGTAAGTCTTTTATTAAAATAAGATTTAAGAAAATTAATACTAAACATTAAAAAACTTTTAGTAATAATAGGAATAGACAGAGTTTAATATATTATTGACCATCAATACATTATTGATCCTTCACTCCAAGGATCTTCTGCCATACAGAACTTGAAGATTAGAGTGTGCACACTGCCTGCTTTTTAGCAAGCAGTAATTAGAAAAGCACTCCTACTTGCCTATACATCATAGGTGTTTATTTAGTCTACATTTGACAGCACTGTTTCTCTTTTAAAACCCAGATACAAACAGAACATGCTTACTTGTCCGACTGGCACATGTAGAGTTTTACTGACAGAAAGGAAAGAAATATTTTAAAAACAACTGGAAAGTGCAATTGCAACATTATTTAAAAACAACAATAACAACAACACTTTTGCAAGTATATTCAAGGGGAGGTATCACACCTAAAACTACTTCTTTTTTAAAAATCAATGAAAGTTGATGTCACTTATGAAATAATTGAAGAATAATCTATCAACTCCATTCTAGACTACATTAATCAAAGCAGGGAATTCTTTGCCAATTTTCAGCAAGATGTGTATTCCAAACTGTACATTAGTAACATTTGTGACATGCCCTCTCAAAGAAACTGTAATTTTTTTTTCTTGAAGGAGGTTTGCTAAAAATAGGTTCCAACCACAAAGTCTTTAATTTGCCTGGTGACTCTAGCTGCCAAAAAAATCATACCAGTAGCATCTGAAGTCTATGACTGTCATTCTGCATGACACTACAGCCCTAAAGTTGGAAGATAAAGGCTAAAGAAGTCTTTATGAATGCAGCTGAGCCATGGCAAGTATTATGCTCTCGGTAGTTCCATCCATCAGGTGCACGATTGTCAAATTTATTCTACTGACCCAAACAGGCTGTACAATTTCCTACACTTCACCGGAAATACAGACTTAAGAACACAGAACTGAAGGACACCTACCTACTGGGTCAGTGTTCAAGTGCCCCGCTATTGCTGAAAGGGCATATCATTCTTTCCATAAAATCCATCTTAGGTTTAGTTAGGTATTTTGCCTCCAGTGCTCTTCTTAGAAGACTGCTCCCAAACCTCACTACTATGACAGTTCAGAATATATTTTTGATTTCCAGCCTATAGCTTGATCGTGGCTGTTTGTTCCTGGATCAACTTCTGCTTTGGCATAAATACATTTTTTCCACCTACCTAGTGCCAATTCCACTCCATGCATTTAGAGAGCTATCCCAACTCATTTCCCAGCCTTCATTTTGCTAGGCTACATAACACAAGTTCTTTTAGTTTCCTAATCATGAAAAGGGAGATGCTATCACAAAGGTAGCCTCTCTCTGCACCTTTTTCTGCCCCAATTCACTTTTCTTGAACCAGATAGGTGATAAAAATTCTACACAACATTCCAGAATGTCTCACCCATGTGTCATACAATGGCATTAATACCCCCCCCCCCCATCTCCACTGGGATTAACCAATCTGATGCATCTTATTTCTGCATCACACATGTAGTTCTTGGGACTGACTGGTAAAAACTGGTTTCTTTTCCCCTATAATTTCCAGGTGATGAACTCCGAGCTAAATTTTGTTACTACTGTACTAGTCAATTCCGATACACCTAGCCTTGCAATCTGTACTATTAAATTTCATCCCATTTGTATTACTTCAGTTCTAAAGTCACCCAAATACATATGAAATCCAGATTGTCTGCTGTACTGATGATCAGGGATCCTGGTTTATATATAGATATCTATATATTCCAGTGTTGCATTTTAAATCATGGAAAAATGTGGATTTTAGATTACTTTTTAAAATCCAAAAATTGGGGAGGGGGGTGTTTTTTTTAATCAGAGAAAACCAGAATCCCTGCTGATAATACTTCCCTATCTTTGGGTCACTAACAAATCTTACTAGTACACCCCTATTTCTTATGCCCAGGTCATTAATGAAAATATTAAGATGCTTAAAGAATTCTACTAATTTTCCCCCCAGCCTAATAGTTCTCTTTTTGGGGCAAGCCACTGACATCTGCCATTCAGCCAGTTCCTTACTCATCTCACAGTTCATAACACTAATCATCTTAGCTAATAATTTTCCACATGGCACCATACTATATGCTCTATTGATGTCCTAACAGAGGCTATATACCACATTTTCTGTGCCTAGGAAAAAAACCCAACAGTTATCTGAAAGATATCAGGCTGGTCTGGCATGTCTGCGAGATCCATGTTACATTTTATCTTATTTTCCATCTACCAGCATGGATTTAATCTTTCTTTCCTTCCCAGACTCCCAAGATTTTCATGCTATGAGAGTCAGACTACCCATCTTACAGTTACCTAGATTACTGTCATGTCTCCCCCTTTATCTTAAATGCAGACATTTGTACTTCTCTAGTTAAAAATATATGTGGCTGGTTCTATTTAAAACCTTGCTATGGTGTTTATGGTTTAATGAGCCAGCTCTTTCAGCATTCTGTAGCAAAACGTACAGGCAGTCCTCAGATTTATGACAACTGGTTCCTGAAAACTGTCTCTTAAGTCACAATGTTGTAACTCGGAACCAATTTTCCCATAGGAACAATGTCGTAAGTGGGGGATTGGTTCCTGAACCAAGGCCTGAAACCTTATTTTCACCAAAAATAACCCAGTATTTTGTAGTCAATCAATTAAAGATGAGTAATACAGTTACATTAATGTATTTATATTGTAAATAGCAATCATATTGATTTGGAAGGACTTCTTTGAGGCGACTTTGCTGGACTTTTTGAAGGGCTTTTGGCTGGCGTCTTCTTGGGTGTCTTAGCTGCAGGTTTTTCTAGCAACTTCTCTGCTTTCTTACAGGAAGTGTCCAAGGAAGTTTGGACAGATGTTCTCCAGATAAATGGGCGACGCAATGAACTTGTTTGCTGGCATGGCGTGGCATCATAAAGTCGAAATTGATGTCAAAAAGTCAAAACAGGTTGTCAATTTATAAGTGTTATTAGTGCCATGTGTTGTAACTCAAAACATCTTAAGTCAAGGACTGCCTGTACGTTGCTTGCCTGACTTAGGCATACTGAATTATGAACTTTAGTTCTACCTCAGATGGTATCATTTTCATACCTTCACTCTCATTAGCCACTTACCTCTGCCTCCATGTCCTTCACCATCCTTACTGAAAAATTAAGCGCATAGTTTACTGTTTGGGTCACACCAAATATCCGTGATCTCACCCCATCCTTATGTCAAGGCAACCTCCTTTTTTCCTAATCTTTTTATCATTTAGATGGCTGAAGAATTTTTTTCTATTTGTTTAATTTAAAGTGCCTTTCCAAGGTCTAGCTCACCTTGACTTCTGCCAATTCTCCCCCTGCATTTCCTGACTCCAACACATGGCTTTCTTTACTGATCAGTCTCCTGCCTCTTCCTCCCTCCCAGTTCTTTGTAGGCTCTCTGCTTCTCGATATCACTTTAAAGTGGTTATTTATTCAGCATGGAAATCCAGACCTAACATGATTTTTCACCTTGCTTTGAATGCAAGAACCAGATATTTTTCTACTATTTTTTTTTTTTTTTAAGTTAAAGCAATACATCTTTAGAGTTCCAGAGATCTTCATACCAGTTGACTATTTTCCTGTATCCCTCAAAGTTTGCCCTTCTGAAATCATGGCTCTAATCATACATCTACACACCCTGAGCTAGCTTAGCATGCACTAGCTGCAAGAGTAATATTAGTTGTGTTAGCAGGGCACAACACCTGAGCTAGCACAGCTATACTACTTGTTCCAGAGATGGCACACAGAACTAGCTGCACAGTATGGCCGTGGGCCTGGCAGATGTACCTTTTGTAAAAAGGCCTGCTTTTGCTTATCTATTAGTTTAAACAGAACTGATCCAAGGATATTTTCTATGAGCAAGTTTGCTGTTTTACACTTGGATGTTTGTAAGTCATGATGACAGTAGCTTTCTCCTCTCTTTTCAGTGATCATATGGTAAAGCAACTGATTCTCTCAAATCCAGGAATATTCAGGCCCCACTACTATTACTTGCTTAAGCTACATCTGGAAACTTAATAAGTCTCCCTTAATGACAATATCTGGTCAGACTCATTGCTTTCACACTACAGGGACCTCTAACCACATCTAAATCCAAATCCAAGGGACTGGGATCTACTCCCAGAACTACCCCAGTAAAACCTCATTTAGCATCCTTCCCATGAGTAAGAATTTCTCCCTTCACTTTAAACACACATGCAAACTCACAGTGTATACACCTGTTAAGCTTTTATGTATTATACTTGGTTGGGATTATTTGCAAGAGCAGTTGCCCAGGCTTCAGAATAAAAGAAAACAGATGGCAGTATTAATAAAGAGCCAAATTTCAGTCTTTTTAAAACACAAACCAGACTACAGCGTCTTTCCTGTCACACATCCCAAAAGGGGTACTACAACATTTGGCAACAGAGTATGCAACAACTTGATGAGCGACTTAGAACTGCATTGGAAATCAGGGTACAATGGTGTCTGTGCAAAACAGTTAAGAAATGCCTTGGCACAGCTGTGTTGAGCACATTGTGAGCACAGATGCAGGGATTTTCCCTGTAGTGTGGGAAAAGTGTCGGTGCATGGTCAGAGCCCACCAAAACTTTGCAGCTGCACTAGCAAGCACATGCTTGCAATTAGCTCACGTTAAATTATGCATACGTGTCGGTCGGCGATTGACTAGCTGACCGAATAAGAGGCTTGAGCTATGCCCGCCCAAACCGGAGGAGAGCTCGGACACACATGAGGAGAGATCCCATGTGCGTTTCCAAGCCACGAAGGAGGCCTGATCAACCGACAATGACTCCCCGCCGGATTCATCCGATGCCCCTTACCCTGGCGTGAGTGTGAGCTTCTGTGTGCCTGAGTTCCTGTTTAAGTTTGTAACTTCAAGGAACGTGCCTACAGCCTAAGGACTGTAAGTAAAGGGTTTTTTTGCTTCCAACAACCTGCGTGTCTAGCACCTCAATTCCACTCTATCAGCAGCCCCATTCCGCCAGCGTTTCTCGGCCCCCACAAATGGAAGAACAAAGACTATGTACGCCAAGGTGGCAGTAAATAGGTTGAAAGAAAAAAAAGAAAGAAAAAACTCAAACCACAACAGACCTAGTAACAAGTCACAACAAAAGGCATTACAACAGATATGATCCCTGAAATACTTTGAACACAGATTACACTTCCATGTCAGACAGATAACAGGAGTGAAATCTGGAAGTATTTTCAATAGTGGTAGGAAGATAATCTAACCACAGATGTTAATAACTTGGCTGCAATTTGACTCATCAGCATCTTCAAAAGGTGCTAGATGCACGCATTTCAAATTTCCTCAGTGATCAAGATCAAAGAGACATGACACAGCAGAAGGAAATCCAAATATTAATTATCCCCAAAAACTCAGCTGTGGGCAGTCACATAATACTAAAGTCATTTCAATCAGCAATGTTTTAAAACTTGATTTTTTAAGTTTTATTAGTTCACCATTTCCCCTCAAACTAACATTCTTAAAATTAGTGAACTCCTGCCTGTTGAAATTCTTGAATTAAAAACAAAACAGAACACCGCACAAAATTGCTCTTTAAAATGGCAGTCTCTCTTGAAAAAAATATAGTTGTAAATATTTGATGCTTTAATGCACTGGACCTAGACAAAGAACAACCTGACTTAACTCTTAAGTGGATTTTTTAGAACAGCAATGGGAACTATAGAAATTTAGGGCAAGTCCAATACTTTTCATATAGTACTTACTGCAGAATTATGTCAAGTATTGACCCTCTAACTCCTCCTAATCCACAGGTCAACTCCCACCAATGCCTGTGGTATCAAGCGTAGGCTGGAAAGCAAACCAAACATTTCCCATTTTTATGTATACTCAGTGCATATTAAACTGTCTAACTAGTGATTAGGTGAATTCTTATGATCATGAAAACATGCACATTCACAAATAAAGCAATAGTTACCATACCTTAAATATCTTTTCAAATCACTGAAATTTGGCAAAGTGCTTCCTCAGCTTTTTTCTTCTTCTTCCCTCAAACTAATTTTATACTATTATACCATTATTTTTAAAAAGCTAAAAAAAAAAAAAAAAAAAAAATCACACTCACAGTGGCTAGATGCTAGTTTTATTTTTGCATGCACAAGCAGCAGCAAAATATGACATCTTGCCCTTTCACTTTTATGCTCCAAACCATCTTTGACATGCAGTTGACCATACATTGGGCCATTTAGGAACATATTAGAGACAATTCCAAATTCCTAAAAAGAATCATCTGGAGACAGTCATGACCCAACAGCATTGAAGGCTCAGCCACAACTTTGTATCTTTTGAAATAAAAGCTAAAAATAGTTATATTTTCTGTGACTTTCCTAGACACTGGACAATATCTATATAGATATATACACGTGCACTATTTTGGGTAATGAGAGATGGTAGGATGCAGTGATGCAAAAAATGTTTAGTCCAGCACTTTCTTGCCCACAACCTAGTTATGATCTTGCTTTTCCCACCCCAAACAGAACTTTTGTAAGTGGATGATCAAAACAATTTCATCTCTCTCAGGTGATGGCAGCAATGTGTAGCCACTCTAATATGACAACATTCTCCTGAAGCTGTAAGTAATTAAAGGTTGTCAGAGGTCCACAATTCAGGATGCATTGTTCTCATACATGCACCTTATTTTTGTCTTAGTCCCAAAAAGCCATTTGTCTTAAAGCAGAGAAACATGTAACAGTAAAGTGAAAATGACATTTATTATGTGGTTAGAAGTTAAAAAGGTACTACAAGCTGCTTATTGCTCTATATTACCACTTGTGACATCTAGGGTGACTTGTGTACAGAAGTGCTCTGTGCATGTTTTACAGCACTGTAATTTAGAACACTTTTTATAGCACTATAAAGTTATAGCACTCTGAAACATGACAGAAGTGCAGTGTTTGATGGGGGAGGTGCCTCTGAGCCTCCTTGTACTTTCCAGGCTAGGAGTAAAGGGGTACTTTTCAGCCTCCTGGGGCTTCAACACTGGTCAGAAATTTGACCAGCCTACAGAAGTTATTTAAAGCGCTGTACATTTTTACAGCTGAAGTGCTGTAAAAATACAGTGTTTCAAATTTAATACGTTATTTAACAAGGGTTAAAAATGGGTACAGCACTTAACAGAAGAGCACAGCTTTACAGCACTTTTAAAGTTACAGTAATAAAGCGTTTTAAATGGCAACAAAAGCAACTTCTGTGCACAACCCTGATGTTTATTACATATTTTCCACTTCTAAAAAACAAACAGTGCATTACTCTACATGTGTGCTTAGTGTATAACACTGTTCTGGTATGATTTGCAATGAAATAAGTATTTCACCAATTAAGAAAAACCTACATTCTACAAACATCCAACAGTATTCTGTTCAAAGATACTAATTGTTAAATAAGAATTCTGCATAAGTCAACTTCATTACATAATCTAAGTTATATATTTTTACTACTAAATACTATAATACACAAATTCTACAAAATTAGGCACTTAACTTAATCCAGGCTATGGATTAATAGATGTACCCAACTCACATTGGGAATTCTCTGTCAATATAGCTACCTTAAATATACGCATTAATCTTAACTTAAAGGAATTTTTAGTAATTTAAAAAGTTACTACAGTAACTTATTCTTCTAGTGTAACACTATTACCTGTAAAGGTCTCCTTCAAGGTAACACTTAGGGTGTTGAAGGGAAAAAAAAAAAAAAACCAAATTAGTCAATACAACATTTTCAGATAAATGTGATTTTTGTTTTGACAGAATCCCTCTATGACTGAGGTTCCTGGCTACATTTAGAACTCATCTTATAGGATTTGTTCTTTTCAACAGAGCAAGGTAACTTCTTGAAAAGTTAATATTTAAGAATTTAAGGTTCCAAAATTACACTTTAAAGGGATGCTGGAATTGTGTCTAAGTAAGATTACTTGGTATTTTATTAAAAGAAAAAAAAATGTAGTGAAAAAAATGACATGGAAAAAATATTCTTCTCTGAACCCATTTTGTTTTTCTGATCTCCTTTCAGGGACAGATTATTATCATATTTTGTGGTCAAACCAGTTACTTTGTTCAGTGAGTTTGTAATCTCAAGCAGGTCAGTAGAGTCTTATAGATATTCATCTTCTTCTGGCTATGCATCAAGAAAGACTACATGAATCACAGTTTATCCTAGTTTTGTAAGTGAATATTAATTTAACTCTTATATTGGTATTTATCACTCACAAGCTTCATTCTAAAGATCAGCAGAGTATATGCTAGAGGCAGGCAATTATTTTGGGCGCAGGGCCACTTACCAAGTTTCAGCAAGCCATCAAGGGCCACAAGATAGGCAGCCAGGGGCAGACAAACATTAATTTTCTAAAATTTTTAGGGACCCCACAGGCCGGATAGAATGGCCTGGTGGACCACATCTGTTCCACATTTTGCCCATCCTGGTTTATGCTCTTACCATGTGGTATCTGCCATTATGACCATGTATCTAACTTTTACTGGGGTTGGTAACTACGGTATACTTTAAACAAGAGCATGACAAAAGTAACACATCATAAAAATAATTACTGCTCTTCTCCAAAGACAGCAAAACCAAGTAAACAGTGTTTGTGCTTTTCTCTGCTGAGAGTTTATAGTTTCATAGTTGGTAGGGTCGGAAGGGACCTGAGCAGATCATCAAGTCCAACCCCCTGCCATGGCAGGAAAAATTACTGGGGTCAAACAACCCCAGCGAGGTGTTCATCTAACCTCCTCTTAAAGACCACCAGGTTAGGAGCCAGCACCACTTCGCTTAGAAGCTGGTTCCAGATCCTAGCTGCCCTGACAGTGAAGTACTGCATCCTGATGTCTAGTCTGAATCTACCCTCTGCCAGTTTATGACTGTTATTTCTAGTCACTCCTGGTAGTGCTCATAGGAACAGAGACTCTCCCAATACCTGCTGGTTCCCTCTGACTAGTTTGTAACAGGCCACTAGATTCCCCCTCAGCCTTCTCTTGTGGAGGCTAAACAGGTTCAGGTCCTTCAGCCTTTCCTGTAGGGCCTGCCCTGCTGCCCCCTGATCATGTGGGTGGCCCTCCTCTGAACCCTCTCAATGCTGTCCACATCTCTCCTGAAGTGCGGCGCCCAGAACTGGACGCAGTACTCCAACTGTGGCCTGACCAGTGTCGCATAAAGGGGGAGGATCACTTCCTTGGACCTGCTCGAGATGCATCTGTGGATGCATGACAAGGTGTGGTTGGCCTTCCTAACCGCGTCCCCATACTGTCGGCCCATGTTCATTTTGGCATCAATAATGATTCCAAGATTTTTCTGCCTCCACACCTATGAGAAGGGAGTTCCCCAGCGTGTAGGGATGCTGCTGGTTCTTCCTCCCCAGGTGCAGCACCTTGCACTTGTCAGTGTTGAAACCCATCCTGTTCTCATCTGCTCACCCCTATAACCTGTCCAGGTCCAATTGCAGCCTATTCCTCCCTTCTAGCATGCCCACATCCCCCCACATCTTAGTGTCATCAGCAAATCTGAATAGGGTGCTTTTTACCCCCTCATCCAAGTTGCTGATGAAGACATTAACCAGCGCGGGTCCGAGGACTGAGCCCTGGGGGACCCCAATGCCCACCATCCCTCCAGGTCGAAAGTGACCCATCCATCACTCTCTGGGTGCAGCCCTCCAGCCAGTTAGTGACACATTTGACTGTGTAGATGTCAACGCCACAGTCCCCTAGTTTTTTAATGAGAATGGGGTGAGAGACAGTGTCCACGGCATTCCTGAAGTCCAGAAAGACTAATGTCCGCTGAGACATCTGTGTCTAAGACTTTTGTGACCTGGTCATAGAAGACCACCAGGTTGGTCTGACAGAACCTGCCTCTAATGAACCCATGCTGGTTGCAATGAACCCATGCTGGTTTAAGGCCATCTCTTCCATTTGGATCCATGTAAAACAGCATGTCATATTCGTTTGTACAGTTAAGAGAACTACCTCTAACTTTGGAGGGAGAAAATGTGGCATTTTACCCCATACTCAAAAATAATCACATTTGTAGATCCCAAATTTGCATTAGCAGTTAAAGTTATAGTAACAATTAACAAAATAATTCCTCAAAATAGTCTAAATCTTATCTTCCTTGGGAGATGTGCTCTTTACTTAAATAAAGATGGTTGCAGAAAGGAGAGAAATACGTGTGAATATACCCCTCGTATTGGATAACTCCATTCTTTTCCATTAGATGCATCATTGTGGTTATCCAGGTAGAAGCTGTTCCATTTGTTATCATTAAAAGGTGCACACAACAGAACAATGCACACACAAAAAGATTTACACTGAACGGATAGAACAGGTAAACAAATTATGCTAGTTACTAGAATGGAAAAAGCCACTTGGCCGGTTAAGTATGCCTTTTAGGCTTCTCTATTTCCTCCACCTTACTTAGTTGCTGTATAATTTAGTTCAAAGGTACCTAATCTAATTCAGAGCCTGCCACAGTCCACAGTAAAGTAACATAAATGAAATGTGTCTGCGCACATACACACCTTTCACTAGCAGAATCTTTTTCTGGAATTAAATTGTTGAGTGTCTTACAGCACATCTATAATTAGTCTAGTTTGCTTCTGCTTAACATCATGTGTGCCACAATTTTTACAAGACAACTCTGAAAAGCTTTCTGTTAATTGCTTTTATTCATTTTATCCATCCTTAATCTTGCTCCTTATTACTCCATGATCTCAAACAAGAAAATAGCTGTTCCACAATAAGATCTAGGCTGTATTTTGTATAGATTTTATGAATACCATGTTTGTTGTAACATTTTTCATGAGAACAGTATCCACAGACAGAACAAAATTCAGACACATCTAGTAGTTCTTGCAGCATTTTTCTGCCATAAAAAACTTTCCTTGTTATTCACTAATGTTTATATGCATAACAATTGCTTCCCCAGCTGTTTTCACCAATAAAAACATAAAAATATGAAGAGTAAATTTATTTATGTGCTTCCCAGTTCAATAATATCCTTTAACCCTAATAATATTACTAAAGCATAATCCAGATCACCTTCTTCAACAGATTCAATGAGAAAATTATCCATTATCTTCCATAAAGTTTCTAAATCTTTATTTTCCATTTGTTTTGTTCAGATCTCACTACAGCAGTCTCATTAAAAATCACACTTATGTGGTATTGCACATATAAGAAGTAGTACCTCCAAATCTGGGAACAGGAAATTTTTCAGTGTTTTGTTCTTCAAACCTTACAGGACTATTTTTCATATACATAGTTTAGTGGCAGTATGATCCATGGAGCATGGACCAGGACAAATGTTAGAACTACTGGTTTTTCACTCTATAAGACAATAAATACACTTTCAGCTGAACGTATCATGCCGCAGTTTCCCCATCTGTAAAGTAGCAATCATTTTATTTCTTTCATTACAAAAGATACTACATTTTAGCAAACAATGCAGTTTTACTTAGAGGCATTTCCTTCCTTTTCAAAGAAGCAAGAAAACCCAAAAAGTGAACAGGTTCTCACACCTCCCCCACTTTTTCAGGTCTTATTAGGACCCAATGGTTGAGTTCAGGGATCAAATACTAGCACAATATCATGGAAATTTTGTGCAGCCCCCTCACCACACATTTGTGAAACTCCATCTGTGCTACTCCCAGAAAAGCAGCAGAGAAACTGATATTATTCTTAACAACTTCACTCTGGAGGGAAAAAAAACGAAACACTTTGCACCACTAATAGCTCTCTCCTGCTGACCAATGGAGCATTACTCCAGCAGTATACCTGGTGGCAGGCAAGAATCCATACCAGAAGTACTAGAAAAATGAGACAGGTTTATGAAACATAAGACTAAGGAACTAAAATAAGTTAATTAAAATATTTTAAAACATGAAAGCTAGACACCAGCATACAGAAGGGTTAAAAGATACAAAATTCCATAGGAAGGGAGGAAGGAGAGGAGGAATACCAGCATCAAGGGATACATGCTTGTATTTTTTAAACAGCTTTCTAACCCTCCCACAAGCCTAATGAACCCTTTCCATTAAATTAGGTAGCCTCTCTGCAGTGCATTGCACATGTATCTGTTCCACAAAAGGAAGTTGTAGGATAGTTTTCTCCCCTCTTCATTGGAAACACCAGGAACGCAAAGCCACATCTAGAAACAAATTGAAGTTCAGAAACTTCAAAGTCCAAACAGCAGGATGCATTTTATTGCCAAAATACAGTTATTTTACTGCACAACAGCAATAGTTGCTACAGGTCCACTTCTTCTGTGTCAATTCCCATCATTGTTACGGCTAGCCTTAGCAACAGTAGGCTGTTTTATGAGAAAAACACCAAGCTAGACAAGGCCTAAACTAAGCAACAATGGGAGGAAGGATGGTTTTGTGGCTCATGCATTAGATTGGAACTTGGAAGGTCAGTGTACAATTCCCAATACACAATGATGTGGAGAAGACAAACTAATCCCTGTATCTTAGTTCCACTCCAAGAACTAAGATATTTCCCTACCTCAAAGGGGTATCAATAGGTGCATAATGCATAGACACCAAGGTCTCAGGAACTGTTTGCTCATCTAGTTAGAAGTAGAATAATATTTGCAACAGGGTTGCACTTACCAAGGCTAATGAAAAGGTTACATTGCAAATAAGTAACACATAGTCCTCTAGAAAGCTGACAGCTCATAACATGAAGACAGATGTATTATATTTAAGAAACCTAGGGTGCTGCTTTACTAGCCTGTTTAGACTGTAAGTCATTTCAGACAGGACTGGTTTGTATGTGTGCACATATATGTCCACACATATACAGTTTAGACAGCAATGAATCCCAGGGGACCTGACGAGGTGCTGCTTACTCAGTACTAAAAATACTGCATACTGTCAGTGTAAATACAGAAAGGGAATGGATACTGTATCTTGCAAACACATGAGAGGAGTCCAAAACCAAGTGAGGCAGATGGGTTGGAAGGACTCTTCCAAGGCAGATGGTTGTCATAAGCCCCCTCTACATGTGTAGGTAAAGATATAATTGGATTTAATGCGTAATCCATACAACCACACCTCCTGCCACACGTGCATAGCAGAAGGCATGATTATGAGATTGTGAATTAGATTCAATTGTGCCTTAATGGTGCAGAAGGACCTGGGCTCCTCCCACATTAACAAGAAGCAAGTTCCCACAGATAGAAGCCCCGCTTTGCTGAGGGGGCTCCCAGCAGTAGAGGCCGCATGCAGCCAGGACTGAGTCCTACACTTGACAGGGCTCTAGGTCCTGGCTGCGCAACATATCAGGTGTGCAGCCTCTCAGTTCTGGCAGCACATGTGGCTGAGATATGGGAGTAGCTGTGATCTCCCAGTGGCAAGACTGCCTACACATGCAAATTAAAGCTGCATAGAAGCCAACTATTAAATTATTAAACATTTGCAAAAAATGGCTTTATAGCTGGGTAGACCTTTAAGGAACAATAATTAATTTGCATAAGGAGTCAGTCTATATTTACTGCACAATTAACAGGGTAATTGTGCAATAGATGTAAAGTGCAGTGGGGGCCTTAGGCTCAGTTTTTTGGGAAGTTCCAACCAAAAAGGCTCAGCTATTTCAGAGAACTGAACCAAAAAAAAAAAAAAAAATACACCCCTTTCCCCCCACCCCTTTTTTTGCTTATGTTAAAAACTGTAGTAACTTTTCCTATGGGAAATTATAATGCCACAAGTTGTACAAAGTCTTGACATTTGGAGTGAGGATTGAGACTGCTTCAAGAATGTGCTTTTGCTAGCTCCATCAAAATAATTGGGCCAAACTGTAAACTTTTTTGGGGGGCAGGCAAGAGAGGGGAGTACATCTCAATTTGTACATGACATGCTCAGTAAAGATCTGCAGCTGCTTTACAAGGACCTGCTCAAAATGAGCATGGTCTGGGTAGGATATTCCTTGCAATTGCAATTCCCTTCTGCTCTGAATGACACTCGGTAAAGAGAAGGAAGCCAGCTGAATGAAAGGCTGAAAGACAAAAGATGGGCCCTGGAAGGAAAGGAGACACTTGGACTAGCCAGGCAAAGATGCATGATCACATGTTCCTCACCCTTCACTACCAACTCCCTGCAACAGAATGGGGATGAATCAGAGCTATGTGTGACATGTCTGGAGGACACCATCTCTCATCCTCCCTCTCCCTCCACCCCAGTTGCTGGGGCCATAAGATGTGTAAGGAGCATGGTGATGATCAGGAAGATAGAGGACTATCTCATGGTTAAGGCAGCTGAAAGCTGTCCTGGGGAACTGATCTCCATCTCTCCCTGAGCTTTATTATGATAAGGGGCAAACCTCTTGCACCAGACTTTTCAGTAGTGGTCACTCCTTGCAAGTTCCTTATTTTCCAAGTTTCTCAACTTGAAATCTTGAGGTCTGATTTGCAGAAGTTCTGAGTATTCATAACAATAATTCAGAGCTGTGCTTTGAACACATACAAGGCTACATAATGCTAAGTACTTGAGGTGACAAACAAAACCAGGGCTTAGAAGTCTCAAATTAGGCACCCAAAAGTCATGGATATTTACTCTGTACCTCAATTCATCACCTAAGAAGCTCAGGGGAATTGCAAGGTACTCACTCCAACAGGAAGAGGACATTAAGAGTTCTGTCTTCCAAACAAGGTTTGAACACAGAGTGCAATAAAGCATGGGGCCACAAACTAGAAAATGAGGGCAAAACAAAATACTGGACAGCTACTCACTAAGTGAGCACCATCCAACCCATACACTGTATAAGGAGGGGTTGTGGGGAAACAAAAACAAAAAAACAGAACACAATTTCAATTTAAGATTGCATCAAAAGTCATATGCACAAGAGGCCCAAATTAAAGCAGACCTGACAACCTTAATACCGGCACTTATCTTTTGAGTGCTTGACTTCACCACCTTAATAATGTTCTTTTAATGCAGCTTTACGTATGTGTGTTTATACACCAGTAACTCATAGACAGGGTGCTGGGGCATCCTGGGGTGCTGCGAGATCCTTTGAAGGGTGCCACAGGCAAAGTGAGGAGATAAGCGGATAAGGGCAGGTTCATGCTCTCCATGCCTGGCTGCTCCCCCGCCCCCACTGCCTAGCTCCTCTGCAAAGAGGTAAGCACTGTAATAAAAAAATCAGTGCCATTCAATTCAAGATTATGGAGGGGTGCTTTGCATCTAAAAAGGCTGAGAACCACTGGCACACTCACAAAATATAAAAATCCTTTTCATGGATTAATTCTAGGTTTGCCAGTGAACTTTTGAGAATGTAGGACAAAGAGAACCATGAATATAAAACAACTTAGTATCAAAAAGACCAGATATAAATATTCAGGGAGCTTGTTAGACAGAATAAATGCCATATGTTCAGTGACTTTTCTAAATCAGGTTCATCTTTCAAATAATTAGTTTAAGAACCCATTTACCATCAAGGTTAATTAGGCAATTAATGAATTGATAAAAATGACACCTAAAAGCTTGACCTGGCCCACTTAGTTCATTTTACAAACTGTTATTGTTTAACACCTTACAGTGGTACAGGACTGCACCATCCAATCTGGATTATTTCAAGAGTATGAAGCCAGAGCAATAAGATTAGGTTGTCTATGGCTAAACCCCTGATCTGCTCCTGGAGCCCATACTAGAGTTTTATGTTAAAGGCCTTGATATTAATATGGAAGCTGAGAACACAGACTACAGTAACAATTTAAAAAAAAAAAAAAAAAAAAAAAAAGGAGGCAGTTTTATTCAGAAACTAGCCCTTAAATTAACTATGCTCCTTCCCCCTTCACATGTAAATCTAGCAGAGGAGTTCCCCCCATCATCCTTCAATGGTTATTGCATATTTCACACCTAACAATAGAAACTGCAACCATATTCTTGAAAAATTTTGAAGCTTTTTAACACTTTTTAAATAAAATTCCTTTATAGAAACATATTTCAAAGCTTTTCTCCACTACATCCTTCTACCTAGATTAATTATGTATTATTTTAGTAAAGAGCTACCCCTGAGGTTCTTCAAAAGATGACTAATAAAACCAATCTAAGTAATACAAGGCATTTTTTAAAAGTGAAGGCCACCAGCATCAGTTTTGCACACACACAAGCTAACTGATTCCAATGATAGTTATGAAAATTTAACAGATTTGCCTCAAGGTGCATCAAACTGGATTCAGAAAACAGTAAGCATATAATTACCGGCTGCCTGTCATGATTTTGTGTAAAGTGCCTTATAGGATCATAGAAAATTAGGGTTGGAAGGGACCTCAGGAAGTCATCTAGTCCAACCCTATGCTCAAAGCAGGACCACCCCCAGGACTGGATCATCCCACCCAATGCTTTGTCTAGCTGGATTTTGAAAACCTCCAAGGATAGAGATTCTGCCACCTTTCTGGATAACTCTTCCAATGTTTTACTACCCTCCAACTGAGAAAATGTTATGTAATATCTAACCTAACTTTTCCTTGCAGCAACTTGCAACCATTGCGATTCCTTATTCTGTCATCTGCCACCACTGAGAACAGTTTAGCACCATCCTCTTTCACACCCTGCTTCAGGTAGTTGAAGGCTGATATTAAATCCCCTCTCAATCTCTTCTTCTCAAGGCTAAATAAACTCAGTTCCCTCAGTCTTTCCTCAGCAGTCATGTCCCCCAGCCCCCTCACCATTTTGTTGCCCTTTTCTGGGCCCTCTACAATTTGTCCACATCCTTCTTATAGTGGGGGGACCCAAAACTAAACACAATACTCCAGATGTGGCCTTACAAGTGCTGAATAAAGGGGAATAATCACTTCCCTTGCACTGTTGGCAACACATCAGCCAATACAGCCCAGTATGCTTTTAGCTTCTTTGCAACAAGGGCACACTGCTGGCCTGCATTCAGTTTACTGTCCACTGTAACCCGCGCAAGGTTCTTTTCACAGAGCTGCTGCCCAACCAGTCAGTCTCCAGGCTGTACAGGTGCATGGGATTGTTCTATCTGAACTGCAGAATTTTGCACTTGTCCTTGTTGAACCTCATAAAATTTCTTTTGGCCCAATCCTCCAATTTGTCACTCTGAATCCTAGCCCTACCGTCCAGCATGTCTACTACTCCCCCTAGCTTGGTGTCATCTGCAAACTTGCTGAGGGTGCACTCTGTGCCATCATCTAGGTCGTTGGCAGCCAATCAGAGTAGGAATAAAGTGTTACAGACAGACAAAAGCTTTTATAATATTGGAACTAGCTAACTGATGGGGTGGAGGGGGCAGGGACAGAGCTCCCTGCCACCACCCTCTCCCCCCATCTGGGCCCACTCCCCCTTCCCTGACACAACAATGGGGGGTGGAGAGAAGCAGGCCTGGGCCCAATGCAGGGAGTGTGGGGGAGGACCAGGCCCGAGGATGGTGAGAAGCCAGCCCACTGCGGCAGAGGAGGTAGGGGGAACAGCAGGCCCAAGCCAATGCAGTGGGGTGACAAGAGGAGTGGGCTTGGGGCCAACACAGGGTGGGGGAAAGAGGCCCCCTCCTCCCCTCCCCTGCCACTACCACATCAGGCCAGTCCTCCCCCTGCACTGGGCCTGGACCCACTCCTGCCCTTCCTCCCGCCACCACCGCAGCATCGCTTCCTCCCCACCACCACCACGGCGTTGGCCTGCATCAACCCAGCAGACAACAGAAGGGACAGTGGAGGGCCACGACCAGCACCGGTGGCCTTGCCCCCCCACACCACCACAGCCACCTCCAAGGAGAAGCGAGGCAGGGTGAAGCCAGCTCTGGTGGCCTTGGCTCCTACCCCTCCACTGTCACCACCTACAGGGAGTGGGGGGGGCAGGCAGGGGCAGCACTGCTGGCCTCACCCCCCCGCCATTATGTCTGCGTCATTGCCACCATCTCCAAGAAGCAGGGCAGAGGGGACACTTCCCCCCCACTCTGTCTTCTGTGTCCCCACCACCACAGCAGAGCTCTGTCATGCCACCACCTCCTGTCCCAATGTTATATTCACACTCTGATTACCTGTTTCAGTCAGCCAAATCAGAGCACGAATAAAGTGTTATGGACAGATAGATTAAGGCTTTTCTAACATTAGATTAGAATGCAGCCACTAGAAGAGAAGAATGAAGTGATGGTGCCCATTTTATATATATGCTTAATGGCATTCACCCAAAAAGTAGGGGAACTGGGGTTAAAATCCTCAGTCTATCAGAGGCAGAGGGAGGGGATAGTAAAACCTACATCTTGCACTTCCAAGAAGCAGGCTAGACTAGCTAGGGGCACTCTATACCTCTCCATTGCCATTGTGTCAAAAGAAATTTATGAACTAGAAGGCTAGAAAGAGTGCATGCAGAGGGAGGCTGATTCTATATCCTAGTGGTTTAAATGACCCAATGAGGAAGGTGAAGTTCTAGGTTTCAGTCTATTCTATCAAGACTATTTCAGGGAGGTGGCAAGAGTGGGGTATAAAATCCTACAACTCTTTAAAGGAAAAAAAAAAAAAATGTACACACAGTTCTTGAAGCAGGGACCAGCATGTGCACTACCCAGTAAGCCAATAAGATGAGCACTGCCTTCTCTTCCCACTCCTATGTATTGTTCGTTTATGGTTTGTTTGAGTGTTTTTGTTCATTTAAATAAAACAAGCAACCATGCTCCCTCCTTTCAAAGAACAGGTGCAAGTATCTACACTGACAGCCACTAAATCCTGAAGGAACAAAGATACATCTCTGCAGCACTGATGTCCAAGCCCCAAAGAGGGAAGGAGAAGGATTCCTGAGCTCAGTTTCCCAATGGCTAGCTCCACATGACTTCCTGCTCAGCAGGCAGATTTTCTAGAACACCTCTTCTGAGACATTTAACTGTACCCAGGCACTGGACAGACACTCCAGGGGTCCAGCTCTGAATCCGAGGTCCGCTCTGGGCATGATGTACCTAACTGGATCTAGCCCAGGGATCCTGCATACAAGGCACTATTTCATTTCCTGAGTACACACTCCACAAAACTGACTTTCTGCCCCCAGGAGATTCTAATGCAGCATATGCTGCTGCTGCAGGGACTTGGCCTTTGAGCATTTAGGTGTTTTGTCATGCTGCCAGCATTAAGCAGTAACAATGAAAGGAAGAAATGGAAAAGGGCAAGTTTATAATTTAGCTAAATCAGAATAAAATTTCATGGGATGAGCAAGTCACCATCTGGCCCAAAGGCTTTTTTCCCAAGTAAGACTGTACTTCTATTGTTTGCTGCGCAGACTCACCCCTTACCCCTGCCTTCCTCCCTCAAAAAGGTGACAAGAATATTTTATAGTGACAAGTGTTAATCTTTCAGTTCTCTCAAATGGAAGCAAGATATTCAGCATAAACAACCTGCACACCCAGCAGAAAAAATATGTATGTGATCTATTATCTTACTGAGCAATAAAGAGCAGCCAAGTACTCAGGTCTGTCCTGAATTGAAAATAACCTGTCATTCACTTAGTATTTTACTTTCAGTGCATTCTAGAAAGTTATGACATTTTATATACACACATAATCCAAGGAAGAGGTGTTGGACAATATACAGAATTTCTGCCCCACCAGAAATAAAGTTTTTCCATGTTTTTAAATGAAGCACAATTTTACTGTGAAAATACTCTGGATTTCTTAGTGACTCTTTACTGATGCAATACCAAAAATTACTAAATACTGCAGTGATGTTGTATAATGGATCTGGAATTTATTGCAACTCAAACGGATACAGGGCTTTAGAAACAGCTCTTTTCAGATTGCTTCTCTTAGGAAGCAACTAGCTACGGAATGGATCAGGTCCAAGTACTGAAAGCACATCACAAAACTATTTGGTTGACAGGTAAAGATGGCCAAATTAAGGATTCCTTTGCAGGTTACTACACAGGTGTCCAAAAGCTAAAATGAGTACAGTGGGATGTTAAGACAGAATGCCATCTTGATCACCAAGGTAATTCCCTCAAAAACAGGGGTGTCATAATTTCTACCATCGTCACTTTTTTTCCAGGATTTGGCTTGAGCGAACATTCATCCAGTTTCCTTTCAGAGATTGTTGACAGATAATACTATCCATTATTGATAAAAAGGGTGTATATAGTAGGTTGAGTAGACTATATGCTAACAAACACATAGCTCATGATAGCTTTTGAATTGAGACTAAAATGGCACTAGCTGGGTCAAGTCAAATGATATATCATGCCTAGAATCACAGAAAATTAGGCTTGGAAGGAGGGACCTCAGGAGGTCATCAAGTCCAACACCCTGCTCAGACCAGGACCATCCCCAACTAGATCATCCCAGCCAAGGCCTTTGTTTAATCAGATCTTAAAAACCTACAAGGATTCCACAAGCTTCCTGAGTAACCTGTTCCAGTGCTTTACTACCTTTCTAGTAAGAAAGATTTTCCTAATATCTAACCTAAACTTCCCCTGCTACAACTTGAGACCATTGCTCTTTGTTCTGTCCTCTGCCACCACTGAGAACAGTCTAGCTCCATCCTCTTCAAACACCCCTTCAGGTAGCTGAAGACTGCTATTAAATCCTCTCTCAGGCTTCTCTTCTGTGGACTAAATAAGTCCAGTTCCCTCAGCCTCTCATTTGTGCCCTAGCCCCCTAACCATTTTCATTGCTCTCCACTGGATTCTCTCCAATTTGTCCACATCTTTTCTGTAGCGAGGGGCCCCAAACTGGACACTACTCCAGATGTGGCCTACCTAGTACCACATAGAGAGGAATAATCACTTCCCTCTAGCCGGTAGCAGCATTCCTACTAATGCAGCCAAGTACACCATTAGCTTTCTTCACAACAAGGGCACACTGTTGGCTCATTATTCTGTTTATTGTCCACTGTAACCCCCAGGTCCTTTTCTACAGAGCAACTAATTAGCCAGTTGGTCCCCAGACCTGGGATTGTTCTGTCCTGAGTGCAGGACTTTGCACTCGTCTTTACAGAACCTCGTAAGATTTCTTTTGGTCCAATCCTCCAACTTGTCTAGGTCTCTCCAACTCCTAGCTCTACCCTCCAGTGTACCTACTACTCCCTCCAGCTTGGCGTCACCTGCAAGTTTGCTGAGGATGCACTCTATCCCAACTTCTGAGTCTTCCAAGTCATTGATGAAAATATTAAACAAAAACATCCCCCAGACTCCTTGGGCACTCCACGTGTGGTTGGCAGCTGGTATCGAGCCATTGATTACTACTAGGTCTGTGCAAATAGGGAATTATTCAATTCAGACTTGGCCGATTTGGAGGACAGCAATTAGATTCGGTGATTCGAATCACTGATCCCACTGTCTCGGTTAAACTTCCTTGTTGTTCTGCAATGAAGTTTTAAAATCCAAAAGCTGCTTTTGGATTTTAAAACTTCATTGCAGAACAACAAGGAAGTTTTTTGGCCTCCCTGCCTCCCATCTGACACCTCCAGGGAAGGAATTTTACTTGATCAACACATCAAAGAGTTCCTCAACACAGATCACAAAGACACTCTCATGGACCCAGAGGGACAGACTTCCATCTTCAGCTCCCTATGTGCAAAAATTAAGTTTATTTACTACCTATAGGGACTTTTTACCATCTTGTACCATCTATGCTTCTCCCAGAGCCTGACAAAGGGACTTTGGTCTCAAAAGCTTGCAGAAAAGGACAATTTTCTTGCCATTTTCCAGTTGGTCTAATAAAAGGTATCATTCTGGAACAATGAGTTCTAGTTTTTTGTACACCACTATATATACACACACATACCTATATATTAGTGTTGTTTCATTCAAATCATGTGAAAGTGTGAATTTGGGGTTACTTTTTTTTTTTTTTTAACCAAAAATGGGAGGTGGTTAAATCAGAGAAAACCAGGGTCCCTGCTTATCAGTGTTATCATAATTTTAAATGTTTCTCAGAATCAGGAACAGCTTATCCTATCACTGCAGCCAGCTCCATCTCAATGCCACAGCCATTTTTCAGTAATATATCTGTATTATTATTTTACTCAGAGGCTTTACTGTTGTTAAATGAAAAAAAATCATAACATTGTATATCACAGACTTAAAGGTGCATGGTTCCCCTATAAAGAACTAATTTCACATAGTTATTGAGCCTTGACTGTTCTTAACTTCTTTTGTGCATCTTCTGAAGCAAAACAAATTACTTCTTTAGCTGAAGCGGTTGTTCCGTTTAAGTGTAATTATAGGACTACTATATTTACAAGCCTTTTAGTTCAACTAGTGATACACTGTTTCCATTAAAAGCACGTTAAAAATCAATAGACAAGAAAGAAAGATAGCTGGAGTCAGCAGTTCTCAAAATGTCTATAAAAAGCTGGCAGGTCATTCAGTATTAGCTCTCCTTGTTACTATCTGTTAAATTGCATTAAGCAAGACAGCTAAAAATAAAATAAATACTTCCTTAATATTAAGTTCTCTGTGTACGCAATTGCTGTAGCAGTCACTGAGAGGTTCAACAATTTGAAATGGAAGTGAAGGGTAACTCGGACATTTGTGATAAATGTTCAAAGGTCACTTGTAATTAAGGGGGTCCAACTTATGAAAAAGCTTGTGAATCTCTAGTGTAAGTTAAACCAACAGACAGTTATCATTACCAGAGTATTGCTGTTTAAAGGCTAATCTTAGGAATGTTTATGGCAGAAATTAGACAGTAAAATGGAAGAGCAAATCATCAGCTGCTGAACCTGCACTTTCATTTACTATGGAAAATGTACATCATCCACCAATATTGGGAGCAAGAAAAGTTCAGGCTTCAAATATTCATTATTCAATGCTTTGCTAGTAGACACTAACATAGCACTGCAAAAAACATAAACTAACTTCTATCAAACAACTGCATTCCCACAGCTCCTTAACATGTTCTGTCTGCAACAATACAATTTACACCCACTGTCTCATCCAATTTCCTCAACTACTATTATTATATGGGTCTCCAACTCACCCAAACATTGTAATGGTCTCAAAAAGAGATAAAAAAATGCTTTTCAAGATTTTGGTTATTTTATAGCTGCTACTAAATTTCCAAATGAGAAGTTAACTGGGCAACTGTAAGAACTCATGCATTGCATTTTCTATACGACCGATTCAGCTTTGTATCACACATTGGTTCTATGGTTAGAGATTAAGAAAGGGTGCTTTCATTCACTGTAGCAGATTCTGTTCCTCTTTCTACCTCCCTCCTCCCTAACCCTCTAAACACTGAATTTTTGCCAGTGACTCCAGGAGGCCAACTTGGAGTGAGATATTGAAAGAAAGGGGGGAAAAAAACCCAACAACCCCAGATTTAAAAGTGTAACACAAAAACCCCAAAAACAACAACAAAAAGCCCACCTATAGTATAAATCACTACCATGTGACCACTATTAGGAAGTAAGTAAATTTTCAAGAACGCACCTTATTATAAAAAACCTAGAGAAAAAGGCTTCAAAACCCTGCACTGTACTACCAAATGAAGCAGGAAATGATGAACAAAGAAAGGAATTTCATAGATTCCAGATGTACTCCAACACCAGCTGGGAAATACTAGATAGAAATCAAACCGAAGTCCTGTAAAGGCAACCACTATCCATTTTCTCTAGGAGCTCGTTTAAAATTAAGCAACTACAAGCAACTTCTAGTTACTTCTGAAAATATATCATGTTTAGAAGCAGGATTGTAACAGTCCTTTTTCTTTTCCTCCTACCAAAAATAAGAGTTACTTTAAAACCTAAGAGTCATTTTACATGCATTTGCATGCAAGAGTTCATAAATGACATAGGAAGCACACCTGCAAACACAATGTTTTAAGTGGTCTTTTTTCTACATTTGAAATATTAAGCTGAAACAATTAGCCAATGGAAAACAAATTGATCAGAGTTTACTAAAAATATTGGTTACTATCATTTCCCTTAGAGGCCTATGGGGAAAAACTGAAAGCCAGTAGGACCTTGCGGTAGCTACTTGCTAGTATAGCCAAAAGTTTTTACCTTTAGAGAATTACTGACTTTGGTTTTTAGTATTCACAACAATGTTAGGAAGAAAAATTTTTTTTCATGAGTAACTGAAGCATTTTATATAACCAAATTTCCTGAATTTTGCAAGTTCCTTTTTTGAAACAGGAAGACAAAATGACACAAAAATGATGGTCTTTAAGGGAGACTTCTTTCAAGCAGGTTTTGAAATATTCTTGAGAAGCAAGCAGTGACAAAAAGCATAACCATGACTTCAGCAGGAAATGTGTCTGAGACACTGTAACAATGGTTCACACACTACAAGATGTGATATGGACATGAGAAAATTTTCTAATTCTTTAACATATTGAAATACCAGAAACAGAATTCATATTTTTATAATACAACATTCTTTTCTCCTGAAATTATTAGCTGAAGTGAATACCAAAAGAAAGTATTACATTTTTTGCTATATTTCATATATTAAAAAAAAAAAAAAAAATTCGTAGAATCATAGAAAATTAGGGTTGGAAGGGACCTCAGGAGGTCATCTAGTCCAACCCCTGCTCAAAGCAGGACTAGGTCATCCCAGCCAAAGCTCTGTCTAGCCAGGTCTTGAAAACCTCCAATATATCTCTTCTAAGCCAATAATGAATCTTCTTATATGGATGCACATAAACATTATATAGTATCTGACAGTATATTCATGTTTTGTACTATGCAATACCACCAACACAATCTGCCAGTTCTTTCCACACCTATATAAACACATCCTTAACTACAGTCTTCATTCCATCCATGTATTCCCCCTCAGTCCAAGACTCCTTCTGTTCCTACTCTCTTTGGCCACCTAGCTTGTTTTCTCATCACTGCACTACTGAGGTCCCCTCCCAGAAAGTGGGGCTGAAGAAGCTGCTATCCATCAGCCAGAAGGAACAGTCACTCACCCTTCCTTCTGTGCACGCACTATCTGTGGGAGACAAGAATTTGAAGTAAACCATCAGATGAGTCTCAAAATTGACCTAATTAGACATATACAAAAGTCAGAGACTAGATCACTGAAAATAAGGTTTAAAAACTGGCACATCCAACCCTCTAACCCTGGAAGTTAGATAGGCCCAATATATTTTGGTTTCTTTACCCACTTCACTTCCCCTCCTCCTACCACTCTCTAAAAAATAAGGTTTTTCTTTTTGAGGCCAAAACAACCTAAAAGCTTTAAGTTTCTAGGTCAAGTTATTTTGGAAACACAAAGGTCCACAAATGTGTTTCCCCACATGAACTTTAAGAAGCATTTCCAGACCACCAGAATTTTAAAACAATGTTTTTTGGTTTTGCCAAACATCCCAAAAAACCTCTTATGTGGGATGATACAACAATCTGAAGTTTCAGGGAAGTGGTTTGCTTTTGGTGGTGACTTGGGGGGAGAGGGTAAGTTAGGTTTGGTTTGAAAAAAGAAGTCAGGCTGACCAATGGAGTTTAAATCTAGGTACCACTTCATAATGCTAAACAGCGTTTAATCAAGAACAGATAAAATAGGTGGACTTCTATTAGTACTGCTAAAATGTTAAAAATGGCAAGAAAGCTATTCAGAAAGTAGAAGCCCATAACCAGCTTCTTAGCTTCACAAGAGAGACTAGACTATTACTACTGCTAAAATGTGTACCAAGCTTTGTACCCAAAATGGACAAAATTCTAAACATAGCAGGTTTAAATATAGCATTACAAAATAACAGGGCATGTTTTAATGATCTAATAAAATGTCCTGGTCCCTTGAGTCATTTGTAGGATGCAAATTAGCAGGCTACAGTTTCTTAATACTACAGCATTATAATATTGCTATTAGAGTTGTATTTGTTGTCTTAGTCATTATAAACAGAATAACTGTTTAATACTTGTTTTTTTTCCTCCAGCAAAATCTGGCAACATTTGAGCTCAAGAAACATATAGCTCCCTTTATTCCAAGGCTCTCTCTTTTCTCCTGCCTGCCTCTCGTCCCCATGTTGGAAAAGACAATTATAGGACTCATTTTTGTAGATATGCCACAGTTAGCATTGTACTTTACCAAAGGGAATGGACAAACTAAGGGTGTCAGATACATTCACCTCTGATTTTCTGCCCTCCTCCATGAAATGAAGTTCCTCAAGGCAATTCAAAGAACAAGTAACAAATGGTTCCAACAGAGCAATTTGTCTTATAACTAAAATGAGTCGTATGCCAGAACAACAACTGGCCCAAGAGGTGAGGATGGGCAAGTTTGAAAGGTACCATCAGATTTGTATAATGCTAGTTCATTGTAATCTTAACACCCAAGAGATCTGTTTCTTTTCCCTGGTGTTAGTAATATTAGCACCCCTGGGAGCTTAAGAGTTTCTTCTCTTTTTGACTGCTGATTCATATCTAGTTTTGCTGCACATTCAGGACTAACTAGGAAGTAGTTAGCAAAACACTTGTGAACTTGCATGTGGTTTGTTTTCTTTTTAAACAGCATCACCTCTTCATTTGTTCTTTATCTTTACATTGTCTGAGACTTCTGTACAGTTTTGTCCTCAGACATCTGAGTGGGATGCATTAAAACAGGTAATGTGCTCCTCAGCAAATTGCCATATCTAACTAAAAGAAAGGTGCTTCATTTAGCAAGTAGTGCTGGGCAAGAGTGTGGTGGAGGAAAAGATTCTCCCCTATGAAGCCACAGCAGCTAGTTAGCATACCTATACCTCCCACCTATACAAAAAAAGAATATTTTCTTTGAAGGATAGTTTCCCTGGCATGGTGGCAAATTCATAATAAAACATGTAAAATAATTCATCCTTATGTACTGTTTTTAATGTAAACTGGAAAAGTAAAATATTATTTCATGAAAGCAGGATAATCAAAAGTAACACCGTTTACATTTTACAATTTTTAGTGGCATATATAAAAAACAGCATCCAATGACAGAGTCGGCATGACTGGATCCAGCATGTGCTACAAGGAATTATCTACTGTAAATGTGGCCCTGAGACCATGCCCCTTCTGAGCAGCTTGCCAGATTTTTAATCCTTTGTAGCCACAGAGCAGAGAGGAGCAATTTTAATATTTGTGTTATATAGAAGCAGATTGCAAGTCTGTGGTCACGGTTAGCTTGTCATACTGAAAACAAACATTTCAGAAAGAAGTCAGCCTTCCTGAGTAGTTTAATCAGACTGTATGTAACAGATGAGAGGTCACAAACTGACATGAAACTTGAGAGAAATCAGTATCGGAACAACACTAGAAAGAGACTTACTAAGTATTGGAATTATTAACATGATTCAAGAAGCTGAGTATTTATTTGTTTGCCCATCAATAAAAAATAATTTAAAAACTACTTAATGCAACAGGCAACACCTTCTGAAGAATGGTAAATGCTGTAGGATATCAACTGCGATGGAAGAACATGTTAACACCCTGACAGACAAGCTAGTAACCTAGCTAGATTTCTGAAGGCTCAAGGAGAGTCACTATTAGTTCACTGTAACAGAGATCAAAAGAGAGCATGTTTGTCCATTAATTCTAGAAGAAGAAAAAACCAGGAAGTTATGTTCAGACTCCCTAGTGTTGTCCTGAATTAATCTATTTTTCTGACCTACTAACCTTAGCTATTAAGGCATTCACCTTCCAGACCTTCAGAAACTGAGTCATCTTGGCTTTTGTTCCCAAATACAACTTAATCATTTTTTTTTACATAAAAAGTGTTAATTAACAAATCATGAAAGATACCAGATCGACTCCCCAAAGGCTACCAGACTCTGTTTACTCATATAAATAAGGAATAGCAAAGCAACAGCCGAGAAATCTTTCCCATGCTGCATCATATACACTTCGGCCCTCCTTGGAGGGGGGGCAATCCTTAAGGGTCAGATGATAGAATCCTCTTCAAGTCTGTTCTTTTTTTTTCCCTGCTCATAGATTTGGTAAGAGCTATAGATACAGTCTGTTCCCTAGAGAGTAGGCCACAATTCCTTTCATGCAGCACAGTGAACAAAAAACAAATGGCAGTGTAACTGTTTTCTACCAAACTGGAAAAAACAAAACTTTGAAATAGTGAGCCACAAGGGTAAAAAAAAACAAAACAAACCCAAACCCAGCATATTCTATTCTGAAATCTCTTAAAACTAGTCAGGCCTATACCTTAAATAATTTCTAGCACAGCAGACAATATGAAAAGCAATTTGAACTGCTTCCCCACTCTTTATACAGTAAGCAGCAACAGTTTAAGCTGTACTTGTTAACATTTCAATATGTAACACCGATCTCATGAATTCCTGAATATATTCCAGGAAATGCAATTAATTTTCTTTAGTTCCATCACTTGCTGGGCTACTGACTGCAAAAATAGATGGTTACTCTATCATTCACACAGCATGCAATCTTCAAAGTAATTGTTTTCTAAAACATACATTAAGGAGAAAGGAAAGCAAGAAAGCACTCACTAAGAAAATGTTTTATTGCACATTTTAACTGATGCTTCTATATTTGCTTCATCTCTGTGCAGTGCATAGATTTAGTTGTTTTTACTCCTTCCACAGTGATCCGTGTCATAAATAAAGCATTATTTTCAAACTGATAATTTCTAAAATTCAACCTGACTTCCTCTATTCCTCTCTCTCTTCTATTTCTAGATCTGACACTGCATTACAGTATTTACAAGGATCAAAAGTACCATTTTCTCAGAGGTAAAGAGGTTTTCATTAGCAGTGGTATAACTTGGTAGCCAGGCATTTGTGATGCCAGTTTTGCCCTGGTACCCACCACATACCTGTTCATTAATGGCCTTTGTGCTTACTGGAGAGGTAGTGTCAAGTTTTTTGTATCCAGAAGTCCTCTTTGGTACCCTCCATCTCCATCACAAAAAAAGTGGACGGAGGATTCAGAAGTGAGCCAAAAGGTTTACCCCAAACAATGAGGTACTGTATATGGTGAGAGCCTCAAAAACTATGCCACTCAGGACTGAATTGACTTACATGACTTTTATGATGAGTCTGCAAGTCATCATAAACATGACTTCTGAACACGCATTTTACAAATTACACTATTAAGAGACTAGGACATGTCACAAGTGATTCATTAATGGGAGGAACAGAAAAGTCACAAGTTCAAGTCTACTCTAACATCCAATAGTACACAGCAGTGGTCATCAACAAGTGACCCACAGGCCACCTCCTGCCTGCAGAGGCACTGGATCCATCCCACAAAGCCAAAGGGCTCTCCCTTTGCCCAGGCCTGCAACAGGACCAAGAAGTTGGAAGGGCTGAGAAGTTGGAAGATGCATCTGAACCATCATCACTTCTCCCCATCTCTCTGCTCTTCCTGGTGGCAGTGTGGATGCAGTTTCCAGCTGGTAGGGAGCTGCACCCATACTACAGAGGTGAGGAGAGGCAGAGAGAAGCAACAGCACCATGGATGCTGCTTCCAACTGCTCAGCCCCAGGTTGGTTGACCACCAACTAGAAGCGCCACCACTGCAGTCAGGGAGACTAGCAAGCACAGGGAGAAGTGACAGCAAAGCCATAGCTTCCAGATGTCCAGAGCCAACGCAGTTCCTCACTGCCCAGACCTGGCACAGGCACAGGCACCAGCACCTATGCCGTCACATGACAGAGTAAGCCATCGCATACAAAAGTTTATGCATTTCTGACTGAATTAATCTAACCCTGCCCTGCCTTCTGTCCGACTTCAAATTAACATGTTAACTACTTCTTTCTACTCATGCTTCAAACGTGAACTTCAGACCAAGGTTACCTGTGACAGGAAAAGATGAAGTTTCTGTATCATTTATCAAAAGTAGTAGAGAAGTTAATCTGGTGTTATCAACAAACCTTCTTAGAACAAGGGGCAGGAACCTTTTTAATTTTGGGTCAGAAGCAGCCCAGTGCATGGTAGGTGGGTACTAGGACCAAGCCATTGCCACTGCTTTTCCCAGCTGCTGCATGGAAAAAGCACCCAGCAGCATGCTTTTCCCCAATGGCAGCACAGGGAGAGTGTCTGCAGCCAGTGCTCATCCCCACAGCGGCAGGGGAAAGCAATTACTGCCAAAGTCCCACACTGTTACAGGGAAAATTACCAGCTATGGACACTATCCTTGTGCCACTGCAGGGAAAAGCAATGGCAGCAACAGATAAGTCCTGGCACCCACCCGCCTCTAACCCAAACTAGATGCATCTGGCTGCTGAAGCCCTATGTTCACAGACTGGACCTGACCCATGGGCCATAGGTTGCCAACCCCTACCTTAGAATAACATCAGTTTAAATGTTCCTGGCTGTTTTCCAGCTGCTGGCGAGTACTCAAGATCTAAATGCTGACTTAAACAAACAGTTCTTGAAGTCAGTAGGCCTCTGTAATCAAAATAAGGTTCAAACATTACAAACAGCCTGCTGTACTGGGCCTAAGACATTATAGCAACACACAATATGGGAAACCCCAAAAGATACATAGGATTGTAGCACTATTATTTTATTGCTTTAGGACAACTTGCTTAGCAGTTTTCATATACTCAGAGGGGCTTATAGATAGAAGTGCAGAACTTTATAGTAGCTGTATAATTTTACATAGCTTGAAACAACAAAAATGCAAAGGGTTTGTTTGTTTTACACTGAAAAACTAAGTTCACAAATCTGGAGTCCTAAAGGGACTACTGTTTTCTATTCTGCTTCCTACATAACAAAGGACAAAGAATTCTGGATATGTACTTTGCTTTTCTTTCTGTAATTGAACGTCCAAGCTAGTCAAATGGCAAAATGACGGCAAGCCAAGAAGGAAAAAAGGACAGCAATTATATATAGCATATTTATTAACAATAAGGCACAAGTTATGTTGCCAAGCAGAAGCACTCTCTCTGTAGTTTTTCCAACCAATCATCTGCCACAGGTCTTATGTTGCTTCCTTTCAGGTTCTGAAACACTGACTCATGGAATTATCAGAGCTGCACACTTCCTCAAAGTACCAATCTTATAGGAAGTGTTTGTTTAGTCTTACATGACACATTGTTTTGTTTATGCATCAAGGATTCTGGCAAAATTAATTTTCAGTGAAGATGGACCATTAGAATACATTAGCAGGAAAAGGTAGCCAAATAAGAACAGATTAACTCAGATCTTCAATAGCATATAGAGTGTATTTTTTTCCTTTTTGCTCTTAGGCTGCTTTCATGTCTCAAATCATTTTATTTTAAAAAATAGAAGTGTTATCTCATTATCTATCTGTTTCTGTTCATGTCCCCCTCTCTCCCCTGCTAATCAAATAAAAGATCTGAGTAACAGGTAGAGTAGTAACAACTCCGCTCTCTCTCAAAGCCCTCAAGTGCAGGTCACAAAGGAACTTATTTTGTCACTGTCCCCCCGCACCTTCAGTCTATATAAGGCCATTTGGAGATGGGTTGAGTTGTACAGATAACAATACGGCTATGAGGAAAACAAAAGTGCCATTCTCTACAGAAGAAAATAAATCTATTGCAAGAATAAGACTAAGAGGAGATCATGTCCTAAAGAGAGAGAACAGCACACTGAAAGTGAATCCAAACCAGACTAAGGTAATGCTAACCACAATGGGGAAATGGTTAGAAAAAAATAGAACACTATACCATATCCCGTTAAATGTTATTAGAACTGATATCCCATCTTTAATTTGGGATAAATCGAGAAGCATCAGTAGTGGTCCCTTCATCCATCATCCACGCAGAGCTTCCTAAAGTAAACTAAGTTTTTCTTCCTGATAAGACCATGCCTTGGCTTCTTTCCACTTCTTAAGGTAGCAAGTAGGAACCCTGAAGTATCCTAGCAAGATTTAGCAAATAGGAACTGCCTCGCATCAAAGTACATGTTTTCATGTCATTTTGAAAATTGAAGTAATACTATCAGACCTATTCTGCTGAGAAGACTTTCATCTCTATAAGAATGCACTGATGTTCAATGTTTGTTTGTTAAACAATCATTATGCCAGCATTTCTTCAGGAATGGCTTCCATGGGCGTTGATGAATACAGGTTTGGGTTCCTTACTTGTGAACAAAAGAAGGAACAAGTTGGCTTCTGTGTACATTTACTACCGCCCTCTACCGTACAAAGTAATCAACTTTGATCATGTACATATTACTGCTCTCTGCTACATTAGGATTACTCGTAACTCATCAGGTACATGTCGGGAGAGGATTTGATCTTTTATTTTTTTAAAGCAGCAGAAGGTACCTAGTATCAACAACACATGCATGGCCTCTGACTGCTTTATCTGTAGATAAGCAGTGATGAATCACTACTGTAGTACTGCATAATCAAATCCATTAATCTAATGGATTTCAGATACTGAAGCCTGTAGTAGGATTATTTTTGGTGGACGCTTTAATCAAATTAATCTCAAACCTTTTAGCTTTTGTTGCTAAAATTAAATCTTCTCTGTCAGGATCACCATACTCTAATTATGGCAGGCATCTACATAAGGTAATACCAGTTATCCTTTCAGTGAAGCCTAGTCAGGGTGTTACTACCTGAACCATGCTTCTCTCCCATGCAAAATGGTAGGAAGAAGCGATAGAGGAAAATTCTTATTTCTTTAGTCTAGTCTTATTAAAAGGAAGAATGAATGTTCTAGCAATAAGACCACCAGTAAAGATACAACACAATATCTTTTAACTAACTTGAAAGCAAGTCCAACTCCCTCGTACAGCACAGACTCCTTGAATACATTTTTTGGGACAAGTGACAGGAAATGTCCGCACACCCAGAACTTCATTCATAGAATGAGAGAAAAGAAGGGTTGGAAGAGATCTCAGGAGGTCATCTAGTCCAACCCCCTCCTTCACGCTGCCATCGCACTTCAACCCAGTAGTTGCATATTGACTTCTCAAAATGGGTCAGAACAGACAGCTCACCTACGCCCCGCTCCGTGACATAGGTGGCATGCCTCATGGGAATCAATTTTCCCTGCAACAAGGCATTTTACTTTGTCCGACACAACCACTGGCAACAGCAAAGTTGCTTTTGCAAGTATTAGCTCACCAGCGTTTCCAAAAGGCCCCAGAGAGAAAACCGAGAGGAATGAGGCACCTGACCCCTTTCCGCTCCCAGGAGGATCCCTGGTGGGCACTTCAGGCACCCTGGTTCCCTTTGACGTGCGGAGCCTGCTGCCATGTATGGGGGTTGGGAATAAAAAATAAGATCAAAAAGGGGAAAAAAACAAAGCGCTGCCCTTGGATCTGGGCTTCATCTTCCTACCCAGACAGGGAGTGGACTCTCCATCCTTGGGGGGTTTTAAGAGCCGGCTAGGCAGAGAGCCCTGCCTGGGGTGATTTACTTAGAGCTGGTCCTGCTCGGAGCCGGGTAGTGGACTCGGTGACCTCGTGCGGGGCCGATGCTGCGAGGGGGGAAGGAGGGATTTGCCGGCCAGTCAGAGCGCTGCCAAGGGGAGCCGAGCCGAGCCGCCCGCTCACTCTTTAACCCTGCGGTCTGGGGACAGCGCTTCTCCCCCAGCACCCCGGGGCGCCCGGCGTGTCACGGGGCGGGGGGCTACCCACCCCGCCGCCCCCCAGGTGCCCGAGCTCGCAGGGGAGGCTGCGGCATCCCCCCACTTCGCAAAGGAAGAAACTTTAGGCGCTTCCTTGCAAGGCGGCCCCTACCTATTTTGATCCGGACGCTCTGAAACACCCGCAGCCCCTCTTCCTCCACCGCCATGGTGCGCTGCGCCCAACTCCGCCGCCAGCCAGCCAAACGCAGCCCGCGGCAGCAGCAGGGGCGAGGCGAGCGAACGAGCAACTCAGCGCGGCGCGTGCTGAGCGGCTGCCGCCAGGGGGCGCGGGGAACTGCGCCCGCAGCCCCCGATCAACATTCCCCGCAGCCGCCGTCTCATTGGTCAGTGGACGCCCGGCATCGCCACTCATTGGTTCGATAGCGCGGGGTGCCTCCCCCTGAGTGAGACGCCAGCCTCCACCCGAGAGACCCAGCCTTCTACATTCCCTCTTCTCCCGCCGCCGACGTCTCGTTAGTCAGCGGGCGCCCGGCCTCGCCGCTCATTGGCTTGTTCGCGCGGGTGACCCCTCCCCTCCGCCCGAAGCGCGAGGAGGGCGGGGATACCCGAACTGCGGGGTCCTTTCAGTGCCGCCCCGCGCTGGGGGGCAGGGGCAAGCCGGTGAGCCGCAGGGCAGTAGGGTGGCAACCTCGGCCAGCCTCGGGTCTTCGCTGAGCTGTGGTGTTGGGCAAATGCAAGTCCCCGTGGCAGAGCCGGGAAGTGGGTGCTAGCGGGAGAGAGCAAGGAACAAGCCGCCCCGGCCCTGGGAGCCAAACTTTGGGCTCTAGGAAACTGACAGCTGCCCCAGAGTGGGGGCCCTGTATCATTCTGGTATCTTTTATTAGACCAACTTAAATAGTTGGGGGGAAAAGTTTCCATAGCAAGCCTTCGAGTTTAAAAAGATTGCTAGGAGTAAAACTTTTCCAACTATTTAAGTTGGTCTAATAAAAGCTATCAGATTCACCCAAAGAACCATGTCTTCCTTTGGCCTGAGACCAACACACCTACAGCCTACACTTGTATCATTCTGTTTTAAATGTAAGTGGGTTTTTTTAGTAGCTCTGTTTTTTACCAGGTCTGGAAACCTTTTTGGGTAAGGTTGTGTGAAAATGCAATCAATGCTCAATTGATTGGTCAATGAATTGAGTTGAATTGCCAATGAAGGGCAATAATACCAATTATTATAAAGGAGAAGGTGAGCAAGCTTTTCTTCAGGAAATGTTCCTAGTCCTTTTCCTCTCCAAGACTGGCCTTGGAAGGGTAAAGTAGTTGTCAGCACTTAAGGGAAGAACCCCATGAGGTAGGTTTCTTGCTGGAGCAGAATGGTGAAGGAGCCCAGCAAGACACCCAACAGCTGAATACATCCATGGCTTGTTTGTCAGCTCTATCCTGAGCAAATAAATAAATTTTTTTTGCAACTATCTGCTTGGTCTAATAAAAGATATCACCTCTACCACACTGGGTCTAACCCAAATGCTCATCTCCATAACTTGTCCCAAGATCCTGATGCAAGAGGCAAGGATTTGTTTTATTCAGTGGGTTCTACTAAACCGAGCGCACGGTCAGGACAGACTTAGACAAGCTTTTGAATGCAAAGTGTTTTCATCTGTTGTGATCCCAAGATCCTTAGACATTTGAGAACAGAGACAAAAGCCTGTTCTGCGGGCCTGTCCAAAAAATAACTAAAATTGCCTTGTGTTGCCGCTACGCTCCCTAATCAGACTACATATTTCAGAAGCGAGAGAGAGAGGAGAAAAAAAATAGGTGAAGGTCAACCTGAGCTTAAAAAGAGAGCCAGTGGGTTAGTAAGAGACTGTTTTGATTTTCTCGTTTTTTCCTTCTACAATCTCAGGCACAGTACGCTTTTGCCTGAGGCAGGAAATTTGGAGGAGGAAGACAGATAAAGATCCAGGCAAGCTGAGACGATTAAGGGTCTTTAGTCCCATCATTGTCCAGAATATATAACTTGAAGTAATGGAAATACTGATTTCTTGATGGATGTCATATTGAAAAAAAGAGTTTAAAATAGCAATTGGTAACTCTTAGCTATTATGAAAGCCTGGGGTATGCAAAAAGGAAGACCTTGAGCATTTCCATGTTCCCTGCAAGCAGGTATGCTCCTGACTCCAGGAGGAAACGGCCAAGGTTAGAAACTGAAAAAAGGAAGCAATAAGTATTTTGGGGAAATCTCTGGTTCAATCCTCTTTGTCTATGCAGCCAAATGATACTTTTCACTTATAAGATTAGAGATTCTCAGCATGCAGATCCTCTAAGCGCTTCATAAAATCCTCCCCTTATGAAGGGAGTCATATTAAAATGGCTTATATTTGTAATTCTTTTGACATTGATGAAGCATAGCAACCAGCTTGATTCATAAAACGCTGCACAAGCCTGGAAACTAGGCCATTTTGATTATACACAAGTGGGCAGGCCTCATCTTTTCTATGCTACAGGACTTATCATTAACATAAAGTAGAGAGACAGTGATTTATTAGCAGGGAAAAATTATTTTATGTCTTGGTAACAGGTACTACTGAAAACACTAAGCCTATAGTGAAACCTGCTTCCTTCTTCTAATTGTTAAATACTCCACCTCAGAGAGAATATTTTACCTCTTCCCATTTCCATTTTCATGGGTGGCATTAGACCATTTGCTAAATATACTGACACATTTGCTTTACTTCCCAATCCTGCCACTTCTCCACCTCATGGAATTTCATCCAAAAACCGAATGTTAAACTTCTTTCCCTTGCAAGCCTTATTCTTAAGGCTTACTTCCTCACAAGCATCAAATTCTAAATAACTTGTTTTAGACTCATTTTCTGCATCTCTGCTGTACCAGAATGAGCCAGGAGGTGTCGCTAGTGCTGGTAAAGTACAATTAATATGTATCTTTTTCCTTTATGCCAAGCATTACTCTGTTCTTAGATAAAGTTGTGGGGCCATATTCTCTTGTGTTTTACATCTAAAAGCAAAACAAGTAACACAGGAATAAGTACAGGCACTACATAGCTCATAATCCATTATGGCTTACTGTGGGCCACAAAAAAAATTGTGTTCATCTGTAGTCATATTTGAAACATACCAAAAGTGTTGATCATTAATAACGGCTTGTTGCGGTTATTAATGATCTAAATGGTCAACAGCATCCTCTATCTGACAGTTATAATAGCTCCCAGCTTCAGCGCTTAAAATAAGGCTCCACTGCACAATTTTACAAGCCATGAAGGGAGAACTCCAGGCTCCAAGGGTGCCATAAGCCTGAAATATTGCTAAAATAATGTTCCCCTCTACACACTATCAATGCATGACACTCTCGAGTTGGTGTTAGATGTGTCCATTCAGAAAACCCACTTTCCCCGAAACAGTATGGTTTTGAATGGTCTTAACTCTAAAAGGGATTGAAGTAATATGATAATCTAATTAATTGGTGAGGAGCCTAAAAAGTTCTATTGGATGTTTTGTTACAACCTCTCTCCATCCCAAAGTATCCATTAATTTCCAAACCGCACTGATGCATGCCAGCTAGCAGCACTGTAGCTTTTTGGTTTTGCTTTGTTGTTTGTTTGTTGTGCTGTTGGGGGATTTGGGGGGTGGGGGGGAGGGTTCCTTCAATGTTGCTAGTGAAGATCAATCTATGGACGGAAGAGTCTTGACCTGAACTAGCTGAACAAGAGATTAAAAAAAAAAAAAAAAATCCCTACTAGGGTACTGGGTCTTCATTTCTATCAGGTTTATTTATTAGAAGAGCCCTCTTCTAAGTAAAGCACACCCCATTTTTTAGGCAAAGTCTAACTGAGCAACTGTAACTCATTTAATATTTCCAGGCAGGATCAGACTACTGGTAACAGGGTTGGTGTTTGTGTGATATTTTGCCAGCCCATTATAAACTGCCAGAAAAGCCATAAATCATATTTAGAAAATGCAATAAATACCGGTAGTTAGAGATGGGGAAATTAATGCAATCCACCCTAATAAATTTATCTTCACAATATTCCTGTGTGGTAGAGAGGCAGCATCATCCATTCCCTAATATTAAAAAGAATTCAGACATACTATAACAGGCATACTATAACTTGTGACAGGAAGTCTGTGGAATAGCTAGGATTTAAACTCAGATTTTTTAAAGTTTAATCTGGCACCCAAACCACTAGACCTAGGTATAAAAGAATAGAAGAAATTTCCAAAAGCTCTGTAGATTTCATTCATTTAATAAGAAAAACTAAAAACATTATGACCACTCAGGAAGAACTGTCACTTTCTTACATTTTAATTAGTGACGATATTAAGAATCTTTATAACCTACCAATTAACTTCTGTGGCAGAAATGCCACCATGGGTGCCCCTCTCCAGAAATCTCTCCCTGTGTCAGCCGGAGAGGCTGCTGGTGAATCACTCAGGGCAGGGATCTCATCCTTGTCTGAATGACAAAGGCCTGGGCCTGGGTGGGGATACTGTAGTCTCCCGGGCGGGGAAGCGACCCGGCCTGGGGACCGGCGCTCAGCTCACGTGTCCAAGGATGCTTGGGAAATGGGTTGGCTTGTGACCTGGTTTGGCAGTTTCGATTGGACTGGGCTGCTGAGGTCAGAGAGGCGATAAAAGGCCCCGAGGAAGAAGGGGGTCGGCCATTGGCCATGAGGCAGCAGCCATTAGCTATGCGGTCATCCAGGTGATCCTGAACGAGCCTCTCTGCATGCCTTAAGAGTAATCTGCCTCCAGAAGAAACTCAACCACCTCTGGATGATGAGAGTGAG
>JAGPOW010003316.1:91214970-91230129 GCA_030014935.1 Caiman crocodilus | reverse complement strand
GGTGGCAGCGGAAACCCCAGGCTAGCGGGTGTGCTCCAGGGAAGGGGTCGGCCGGACGCGAGGCACCCCAAGGGAGGCACTTGGAGCCTGGAAGGTGGTTGGGAGCAGGGAGGTGGGCGGCTCAAAACGGGAGCGCCCCCTACTGGCCCGCCACAACATCTATCACAATGAAAAACAAATTTGTCTCCTTATGATTTTTAGCAACTACTTTCCATTTGACCTTTTCCCTTGACAATGTTCTTGTGTATCATCCTGTCAGCCTCCTCCCTGCATTCTGTTTTTCTTGATGCATGCCTAAACTACTTCATCTTTAATTTCTTGCTTTCTCAGTAACAAGCACTCCTGATGCACTGCTTTCATTTCAGTGGGTTATTCTATCTTTATTTCCATTAAATGAAATCTTAAGGAAATATGGAAAGCATATTTCTGGATACCACATGAAACAGGGTGTAAAAGATTATAGGGTCTCATGAGCTCCAGTTAAAAGCTAGCCTAATTTTGCAATGATTCAAAGTTGATACTATATTCTATCTGTTCTGTGACCTATGTGAAGAGTTGATAGTCTCAGTTCAGTTCTTTGTGATGACTGTACTCATCTCAAATGCATTTGTAACTGGAATAAACAAGCACCCTTTCTGGCATAATCTAGATGGGTTAGACCCTAAACTTTACACAACAAATAGACCTGTTCTTCAGACAGACCTCAAGGCATTTGATCTTCTGGCTGGTTTTTCCTCCTAAGGTGTCAAGAACTTAAAAGTGATATCATCAATATCAGCAGAGATCGGTACTTTGAGCACTTGGTCATGATGCAATAAAAGCTATAAATAGTAGGCTTGTGCAACGTGTCTAATATTCACTTTGGATTTGGCCGATTTGGGGGACAGCAATTTGATTCGGTGATTCGAATCACTGTTCTGATTCACTTCAGCCAAATCCGATTAGGAGATTTGGCTGCTGCTGAATCTCTGAACCAGTCACCTACTCTCCTAACCCAGCAATTGCTGCCCACCCCAGCTCCCACCACTTGTTAAAAAAAAAGCCCCAACTCACTGGGTGCTGCTGGGCAAGGGGCAATCCCTGCTGCCCCCCACTGCCCCACGCTGCATGGGGGGGCTTTACATGAGCCCCCCGATCCCTTCCTTGTTCCCCCAGCCCCCACACAGGTGCCCTGCCCAGGCCAGCTCTGGCCCTTTAAGAAAAAGGGTGCCCTCACCCCTAGTATTTACCATCTCCAAATCAGCTGCAGCTCCCTTCTGCAGCCAGCAGGGACTGCCCAAATCAAAGCTCTCCAAATCTTTTCCAAATCTTTTTTTAAAATCAATTTGGACCTTTAAACTGGTCCCCTGATTCGATTTAGGGATTTGGCCACCAAATTGGACTGAATCTCCTCCGAATCAATTCACCACCCAAAGCTTTGCAGAGCCCTAATAAATAGGTATCACACATGGATATAATGAAAGTTTTGGAAACAGTTCTGTGGTCCCATAAGAACTGGCCGGACAATGTTGCCTTTATTGTCTCTGAAGTATAGCAACTCTCTTTATTGTCTCTGGAATATAGCAACTAGAAAGATCCATAAGCATTTCTGTAAAGAGCGCTGAGACCTTCCTTTCTTCCTCTCAATACCCAAACTCAAATGTATGGTAAAGACATCCAAAATAAACTAGGGTAATCACTTCTTTGAGCCCTTCTTTGTTAAGATGCAAAATCAAGTTCTGCAGTAGTGCATTGCATGTATTTGTATACAAAATGTATGCAGCATGCAATTTACAGGTACTAGCAGTCTGATAATAATGAAAAAAGAATCCAGGCAAAGTGGAATACTTCTTTTTGGATCTGAATGTCTCTTAACAACAATGTATTTCAGTGCTTTTCTTTATCTGAACTGTATGGGTTTATGTACCAGCTCTTCAGAGGATTCTTGGGTCTAATTTAAACTACAAAGAAGGTCATTTACTGTGACTCATTTGTGCCCAGCAAGGAAATCACTTCCTTTCAGTGATCTAGATGATAGCTTTCTCTTGAGAGGAAACATAGATTTTAAAAAGTTTTTAAATCTCCTTTAACATAATGCATGAAGCTAACAAAACAAGAACCTACTTTCAGGGTACAGTTGTGGTGTACCACAACACTGCTATATTTTTTATATGTTTACTCATTCTCAGCATTTTTGGATATCAGTCTCACCACAATCACCAGAAAAAGAGAGGGTCCTACTACAGCACATCACGTTACACACGTAATGGAACACTTGAGGAACCTGTACAGCAAAACACACATTTTGACTCTTCTATAGGAAGAGCAAATTGTTCCAAAAAGCAAAGTTTTCCAGAATTCAAAGAAATTAAAAGTGAAAAATTAATAAAGATAATAAGAGGATCATGACTGTACTTTCAGCTTTGCCACCGACTTTGTGTTATCCTAGGCAAATCAGTTCCCAGCTATGTCAGTATCTCTTTACCTTTTTCCGGTGTTTTGAGTTCTACAGTTGAAGAGTTGTAGGTAAATACTAAATATTATTTATTATAAAACATGATAGTTTTAGGGACTGGAAAGCTGATAACCAACTTAAAAATTAGGAAAATGACAGAAATTCTGGTTGTTTCATACCAGAGTGTTTGGTCCTGTTAGAGAGGAAATTAAATGAATGCCTGCAATTTAAACAGTCTTTGGGCACAAGAACAATTTTGGCCAAACATTTACAAAGTGCTAGTGCACTGTGGTCCTAACCCATGACAAGTGCCAATAGGTGCTACCACTAATAAAAAGAAATAATAGTCATCAAATACAAGATAGCATTTGTACCACATTTTCATAAGTATATAAACTGAGCATGGCACCACTATGTCTTCTTAATAGAAGGCTATTTATTTGGGAGGGGAGATTTTTTCTTATGTTACTACAATGGTGACTAAACAATGATCTGGTGGTAAGATTATTAGGTGTGTTTTGTTTTATTTTTTAAAAAGTCACTCACAAGGCACCATTAAGAAGTGACTATTAAGGAGCCTTCAGAGGTGTGATATCTGGGTTTAAGAACAGTCTTGGGAACCAAGAACTCCTGAGTTTTACTCTCATGTTTTGTAAACATGATTTGTGACCCTAAGTTGTTTAACGTCACCCGTCTTTCCTCTTCTATAAAAGGGAGATGATAATGTGTATCCACATTACAGGTGGATTGTGAAGGTTAACTAGATATCTGTAAAATGCTTTGCACAAGATTGAGGTATTGTAAAAGTAAAAAAAAAAAAGCTAGGACCTAAATATAGATTTAAGAGTGTAACATTAAGTACCTAGAGCTAATAAAATAGCTTAAGTATTATTGACATAGCTTTGCAATGTTTGTCTTGTAACATTGCTTCAAGGCAAGGTTGTATTAAGTTATGACAACAACATAGCAGGATACAAAACTGCAGCAGAATGGCACATTTCAACTCCCAACAACATAATTTGCTGCCATTGTGACTCTCTTCAAGCCCAAAGATCAATTCAGAAAATTATTTAACATTAAGCACGTTTAGTTTTTCACTATGACTTCACCTGTGTAACATTATGCAAGTGTGTGAATGTTTTGCAGGATCAGAACTTCTGGAATCATAGCTTATCATGGCAAAACACTGATAATTTGTTAGAGAAGGGAGGTCAACAAAAATAACAACTGTCGGCTGGTGGTGGTGGGATAAACCCACACTAAAGGTACTGGGTTTCCTCAAAATAGATCTAAAATGAATCTCCCAAATTATAATGGCCTTATCTTAACACCATGCCATTGTTGTGCCAATTACTGTTGTCTGGTCTTAATAACAGACAGAGCACCAACTGAAAAGATCTTTTGAAGAGCAACATAGATAGATTGTTATAGATGAGATGACTGAAATGGTTGAAAAGATGAAAATCTGGTAGAAATAGATCAGTCCCTTATTTTTGCTTTGACCAATAATATGAAAATTAAGGGGATATTTTCAGTGATACTGAGGAGGCAATACATTTAGAACAGATAGGGGAAAACGATATACTTTAATTGGAATTCAGTATCTGCACTGATAATTGAAATCAAATACTGTGGCTAGGTTTTCAAAAGAGTTGGATCATTTTATGAGCACTAATAGCATTTATAGCAATTTACAAGCTAAAATGGTGGGGGTAATCCAACCATATGCTTCAGGACATAAAATTATCAGCTGCAGGAGTGAGAAAGGAAACCTCAGTTGCCATACCTAATTGTCATGCATAGCTTCACACAATTGTTTTCACATAGTAGGTGGGATTATTCATTAAGGTTCCCATTGCTGGATTCAGAACTAGTTCCATTATTCATTTTCACAGTACTATCAAAGTGAATTGCATGGTTCCTCTAATAGATATAAAGCCAACAAAAGAAACCAGATCCCTACACTGTAGGCTCAGTTACTTCAGCCCACCTTGTCTTTAAAGCAGGGCTGTCAAACTTGCCTGGCTCTGCAGGCTGGGTGAGTGGTATGGGATCAGTCTATGGACTGAATGAATGGTGTACGGTCAGCTGGTTGGGCTGGATGGAGCCCATGGACCCCCACCATGCCAGAGCCAGCACACATGGTGCCTGGTCATTCTAGGACCTAGGGGGAAAGGCCCAGGCACCAAAGCCAAAGGTCCAGTGCCTGCCCCAGGCACCAAAGCAAAGGGGTGTCAACAGGTGCTCCCCAGTCAGGGCAGGACACAGGATGGACCTGCAAGTGGCTCATTTTGGGGGGAAGGGGCACAGAAATAGGGGAAGGGTGGCTCCAGCTGCTCTGAGCACTCCTGGGCAAGCATTGGTGGTGGGAGGGTGTCCCCTGGATCTGTGCAAAGGGCAAGGGCAGGCTGCCACTGTGGACTTTGCCCTGGACACCAAACTTTGTTACCAGGGGCTGAGGGGGGCATGGTGATTTCCCACAGGCAGCAGCAGCAGTGTCGGCAGTGGGGGCATGGCAGCAGCAAGTAGGGAGCTTCCACAGGTGGCTGCCGTCGTGTTGGTGGCAAGAGGTGTGGGGGGGGCAAGTAGTAGGCGGCAACCACCTGCAGGCAGCCAATCTTAAGCGGGGAACATGCACCAACTACATGTCGCCAATGGCTATGGCACTGCTTCCTGCAATACATCTGGGGCTCTAGTGCTACTGCTCTCACTGGGGTTCCTTGCAGACAAGCCAGAGCTGCAGCACTAGAGCCCCAGCAGCAGTATCCACCACCCAGGCAAGAGCTACAATACTGGAGCCCTAGCAGAACTATAGCTTCTTCCTACAGCTGCAGCCAATTACCCAGGTAAGAGTGCCAGGCTTCTTTCCACAGTGCTGGAACCCCAGCAGCCCTGTGGGAAGAAGCCTGGCATTGTAGGCACTTGACTGCCACCACAGGACCAACCCATGGTGCTGGGCTTCTTCCTATTGTGGGGCTGGGATTCCAGTACTGCAGCTGTCACCCAGATGCTTGGCTGCCACTGTGGGAAAATACCCCCATCACAGCCAGAGTTGGGGCAAAAGTCTGAGAGTCAGATGGCCAAGCCCTGTGGACCAGATCCAGCCTGTGGGCCATAGACTTGACACCCCTGCTCTGAATGCCTAGGGAAATGTACAGACTTTGCAGAATGTCTAAAAACTTTCATCTACTTAGCTTACTTTAGACCAAGGAGGGAGTGAGGAGGAATGTCAAAGCGGGCAGACCCCTCCTTCCCAGCTCAGAAAGACCCCTCCATTAGTGGATCCCTCAATTTTATTTTTAATGGAAAGCATTTCAGGTTGGGCAATTCAGCTAGCTACAGCTGCAGCAATATAACATGGTAAAAATATAGTCCTGCTCTAGTAAGTATGTTCCAAAACATTCTGCACCAAACACCAGACACTGCTAGAAACAAGATAGATAAACAAGGATTTCACTATCTCACTTGTGAAACACTGCACATTGGTGTTCTAATAAGACCACACAGTAGTATCTGGACAGCTTACAAAAAATAATGACTCGGTTGTGCAAGATAATGTAACAAAATAGCCAAGTTCGTTTTCTACTCAAATAATTTGTAATCCAAGGAATACAGGATATATATTTTATACACACACATATGATTACAGTTAATAGCAACAACGTCATTGTAACAGGGTGGGGTACCTAGGAGTAGCCATATTACCCCTAGGTCCTTAACTGTGCCAGTCTTGCCCTCCAAGCACCCTTGTTCTCACCTGCCATGTCTTGTTGGTATGATGAATATAGGGTGGCTGCCCTTTAACTTTAGTTTTGGACACGGTCAGGCTAGATCCTATTAACTCTGTTGTTTCTAAACCCTTGATGTCCCACTTCACTGTATGTCTCTCAGCCATATGGGCCATATGCATGGCTCCAACCACCCCTTTACCATGCCCCAAGCCTCACAGATGACACTGGCGTTGTCTTGCCTAGGCCTCGTATTAATTTGGCCCCTTGTCCTCACCGGGCTCTCAGCAGTCCTGTCTCTGCACCCTCTCTGGTGCTAGGCTCCGTAGTCCCAAATGCTGTGCCCTCTCTGACACCAGGATCCTCACACTGCAGTGTGGTCCCCAATGAGGCCTCCTCCTTCCCCAAATAGTCTCACCCAAACCACCAGTGTTATCAGGCAGCACACCAACCACAGCCAACCACCATGAGTCTCTGATGTCACAACCAAAAGAAACTGTGCCCATGTCACTAGCAAGAAACGAAACTTAAGCCTTCCTCATTTCATATACAAAGTAATTGGCTAAGGGTAAATGAGCCAATACAGTTGGCAACTTCTCATTGGTTCATTCCTCAATAAAAGTCCATGTAACTTCCGCACTGGTCAGAGAACTCTGAGCATATGTCAGAGTAACTTGGCGGACTGATCACCCACCGATGACTCCCCGTCACCAACTGTCCTGACATACCCAAAAACCCCCTGCAGGTTCGGTAGCTCGTTCATGGCGCCTCATTCGTCACACCCGTGTAACCGGAGCTTGAACATGCATGCTCGACTGTAACCGAAGCAACTGTAACCAAAACAAAGTCTCTGCCTGCGTCGCACATTGTTACCAGAGTGACGTAAGTAAAGTCTTCCTGTAACCAACACATGTCTGTACCTAATTAATTTCACTCCATCTACAAATTACCCGCCTACCAAGTTGGAAGCCTGAGCGCCCCAGTGGTGGCCCGGACACTGCTGCTGGCAACTACTGCCGCTCCAGACACCTGAACTGCAACATAATGCAGAACTCATATCATGTTCTGCCCCTTTAAAAGAGTAAAGCTCCCTCTCTGAGGCTTGGCGCCTAGTAGGCAAGGATACCTCCTGGGTTCCTTGTATTCCCTTTGTTCTAAGGGTAGCGTATCTGCTGGCTACCACATCTCTGGGCCCTTCCTTCCTGGAGGCTCCTTCCCCTTTGGCTGCTGACAGGGAATCAACTGCCTGGCCCCCTTGCCCTGGGGCTTATATGGGCCTAGGACCCTGTCTCCTCTGGCCAGCTGGCCAGGTGCAGGTGTGGCCAATTCCCTCATTAACTGTTGTCGTGGCAACCTGCACCTGAGTTCTTGTCTGGCTCTTTGTGCTCTCTCCTGGGGCAATCTCTGCTCTAAGAGGAGCAGGGACCTTAGTGCCCTGCGACAGTCATTCACAAAGACAGGTAAACACTGAAAGTATTAAGTACTCTTGGCAAATTAAAGTTTTAGAGAAGAATTTAGAGAATAGAAAAAAGGATCAGGTGGACAGGAACAGGAGATAATTCCAGGTTTAAGAGCCAGTTTGGCAAAAAGGCACAAAACCAAGTGTAAGAGAAGGAGGGAGGGTAGCAAGTGGAGCAAGTGAGAAACAGCACTAGCAGAAGCATAAGGAGCCCATGATGGGTATATTTCTCAAAGAAATTAAAGATGGATGAGATTATGTAGGGCACTGAAGATTAAGAGCTTGATTATGACGTCAGAAATGAGCAAAGGAGTAGCAATAATGGCTATCCTGGTTAGAGTGTTAGCAAAAGAAGACTTCTTCAGAAGTTGCATTTTGAATAAATTTTAGGGAGAAAGGTAAGAAAAGGAAAAGTCAAAATGAAGGAGTTCATAGTAATCAAGGTAAGAAGTGACCAAGACATGGACGTGATGATTAGCAATAGTGATAATGAGGAAAGGTCAGATTTTGGTGATAATAAATATATGTAGAGAAAACAATATGAATGACAGATTTGGTTAGAGACCTGGGGAGAATGCCAGTTATCAATGAGATGACAACTATGGAAAGGTATATACCATGATTCTCAATAAGGGTGTCGGGACACTTGGCATGCCAGCAGATCCTTTGAAAAGTGTTGAGGTATGAGGAAATAAACAGATAAGCTCAACTAATAAAAGCAGGCTCAGGCTTGTTCCTGCCTGAATTATTTCCCACCCCCACCTCCTAGGCCCTTTGAAGGAGGTAAGCACTATAATATATTAATTAGTTTTTAGAAGTGGATGCAGCTCAATTCACAAGTTATGGAGGGGTGCCACAAGTCCAATGAGGGTTGCCTCAAGTCCAGAAAGGTTGAGAACCACTGGCATAAACAAAACAAATTACACAAATGGATTAGAAAAGTGTGACAAGAAATAAGGATAAAATGCATTTGCAAGCCTGGGAGATGCAGGCACATGTGCTGGACACAACAGCAATAGCCTCATGAATGACTATACTTCACAAACAAACATATATCTTTAGCTGTGATCTAAATGGCCTTCATACTCCAGTTGCTTGCACGTCTTTAATCGAGCTGCAGTCTGCCTACTTATTCTCAGATGGAAATAGCTTGAGATCATAGACCTCCACCCTCACTCCACCTTCCTGACACAAACCTTCAAACCGCTTTCATTTAATTGTGGCAGAACATCTGAAGCCAGCAGGGAACTCAGCCTGTGTAATCTCCTCCCACATAAACAACCACAGGAAGAGGGAAGACCCCAACACAGTGGAGATCCATAGAGAAAATTACCCAAACAGGATGGCACAAACTTAAAGGCTCCTACTAAGCATGTACCTGGAAACATCTATAAAACAAAACCTCCACTGCCTCACAAAATATATGACAGATGCTATAAAGTTTATATTGACCTTAATTACGAAGGCCTGCATAACTCATCCATAACCACTGGTGTGAGTAACACAACCAGCTCACATGTCACAATAAACCTTTTATAGATTTTTCCATGAAGTCACATATTTCCCATGTGCCAGGCCCTACAATCTTGGCTTGGTCAAAATCTCTTTGAAGTCAATGTCAGGAGGTCAAATTGTGAATCCTTTATTTTCCTCAGTGAATAAGTACCATTGAAATCACCAGGATTACTCATGCAAGTGAATAACCACTCACTAATAAGAGTAATGGATACATAATCTAGCCCAGGAAAAATGCAGTTAATCTGGACTCTTCCAACCAGATTCTCTTACCCTTAACTCAGACTGAAAAATATCTTACTCTGGAAATTATGCCACTGAAGTCTGTGGAATAACTCCTTGAGTAAAGTGCTACTCAGCAGAAATAGGCACAGGAAGATCTGATTCTACATTTTCAGCATGCAGTTCTTTAAATCAGAGCCCCAAATGCTTATTTTCCAGACCCTCCAGTGCAGTGAAACTATTTCCCATCATAGCACATGTACAAAGATACTATTATACCAGGAAGCACAATTAGCCAGATGGTTATTTGGAGGTTTTTTGGAATATCAGCAATTTCTCTGATCATCAAGATTAAAAGCCAAAACTGAGTGAAAAATACAATTTTATACAACACTAATTCCTAAGGATTTAATTACATATTATCACTCGTAACTACTAGTCTATGTCAATTATGCAATCTTATTTTATGGCTGCTGGTAGCACAGTTTATAGCTACTTTATAATGTGTATATTTAAATAACTCTCTAAGTATACAGCCTGGAAAACACATAATTTGCACCCGGAATGTGTTAGAAGCATGAATATCATCTGCCACCTGCTGGAAATATCTGTATCTCAACTTAGTTCCAAATACAAAAGTTTGGTCTCTTGTCAAATAAACACAAATGTCATGGAACAAAATATGCTGCAGTTCATCACACACCCACTGAAAAAATGTTATTTGTATGTGACAGAACTTACATTCTTCTTATCAAATTTATCATAAAAAATTAAACAAGCAGACACTGAAACTGTATGTGCAAAGCTTTAGACTGAATAATTAGTCTGTTCTCTTGTGCCTAACCAGAAGGAGAGATGCATATTTTAAAACTAATATGACAGCCAATATATCAGCACCTAAATATTAAACAGCAGGTTAGCAATTCACTCATAATGCTTTTCTTGGTATAATTGTATCCCTTTACATTGTCCTTAAAAAAAAAAACCTGATAAAAATATTGGTTCAGGAATGACAGAAACTAATGATATTTCAAAACTATTTAGATGTATGTGGCTAACTTCCTGATGTATGTTTCAGCAGCCCATTTGCCTGGGAGAGATTCTATTCACATGAAACCCAGCTCTATCTGGGCTAGCTGCCCATTGACTTCTATTGGTTTGACCTACAGAAGTCCTAAATGGTCTGTCATACACTGTCACATCTACGCAGCAATGTGAGAAAGCATGTGATTGCCAGAGTGCTCTCCTGAGGACCCAGCTCTTTGGAATTTACATCCTCTGTAGGTCTAACACATCTGCAGGAAGCCCTGCAAGACCCACCTTTCCCTGCAGCCGCAGGGAGAAATGAGGTAGAACTCCAATGGAGATTTTGCTGGGAAGATTAATAGTTTTGGTTAAATTTATGCTTTTGCTGGATTATTGCATTTGATATGGGGATAGCAGTAAATCGGCTTGTTTAGCGGTGTATTTTGAAGACGGACAGGAGTGCTCAGGACAGCAAAATACTTACTGTAGTGTGTAAAATTACAACAGAACGTTAGGTGCTCCATCATTAGTGTCATATCTATATCTGAAGCCCTCATGCAGCTGATATTAAGGTGCCCAGTAGGGCTGAGTGAACAGTCTGATATTTATACTCAGGGAAATGTAATCTCTGCCCCTGATATTTCTCATTTATTTTTTAATACAGGCAGCAAGAATATAAAGGCAATGCTAGAGCACAAACTGGTTCTGAAAGGTCATTCAGCTTCATGGAATAAAATGTGGAGGGAACACCAATGACCAAGGGGTCCAAGGATCAAATAAATATAATTTTAATTAAAAAATCCTAACTTTCTTGTCTACAATTTGTCTTTCTAAACAATTACATTTGTATAATAAAAAAGTGACGTGGAAGCCCCACAAACAATGCTAATGATTGTTTCAAAAGAAGGCATATGATAGTAGCCCTGTTGCTTGGGTGACAAAAGGCCAAAGGCATGTACCAATAGGCAAAGAATGTACAACCTATTGCAGATTATTGCTTCGTTATTGCACAGTGCTTCAGGCATCTCTTCAGTGTTCTTGAAATGAATATTAGCCTCAGCCCACTTCTCAGCATACACATATGTGACATTGTACACACACCCACACAAGCACAGAACAGCATCTCTTTGTTAGGTTTTCTTTTAGCCGCAAACCTTAGCAGCTCCACAGTGCTCTTCTGTTTTTGCATGAAGTCTACACTTCAGGTCTCTGTAAACTTCCTTTTTATTGTTGCTTTTTGGTAGTTATTTCTTTTGTCCAGCAACTTAGGCTTCACTGCGTTGGCAATTTGCTCCCATTCTGGGATCAGTATAGCCAAACCAATACAAAATACTATTTGTGTACAGGAAAACTGAGACTGGCACTGGTAAAAGCTTAACTGAGTTTCATACAGGGTAGGGTGAAGTTACAAGTTACACTTAGGCCATACTAAATATGTGGAATGTTAAGAAGTGTTAAAGTTAGAACCTGCTGTACGCAGTTGCATGTTAAGGATTAATACTGTTTCTTGCCTGCACAGTTCTGACTTGACACTAGGGACAGACATTCAAAAAGCATGCATTGATTCAATCTTTGCAGGTTAGTTTAACCTGGCTAGGCTAAACCAGCTTATAACCATAAAGACATCCCAGAAATGCAGGAATGCAGGCACATGCCTGCAGTGGCTCAGGTTAGAAGCCAAGGGGCACTAGAGCAGCCATCCTTTCCCTTCCACAGTGGTGAGCTAAGGCAGGGCATGGCCAGGCCCCGGAAGGATACTCTGATTAGGGAGGGGTTTCCCCCTCTCCCCCTCTCCCTCGTGTAGCCCAGCAGACATTTGAAAACCCAGTGTTTTATCACCCCAAACTCAGTGTTTACCACCCCATCAGGAAACAAAGCCTCTCTCCATTAGTTCAAGCTCTTCTTAAACAGCTTTTCCAAGGCAGGAACTGGTCTCCCACAGCATAGACTGTAGCCAACATGTGGTCTGCTAGCTACTGCAGAGAGGTGTCTGGGTAAGACAGAGGGGAGGGGGGAATCCCTGCTTAGCAAGGAGTAGTGAGGGGAGTTGGAGAAGCAGGGGGAAGCCAGGAAGATTCCTACAGTTTCTGCCAAGCTCCTGCTAGGGAGCAGAGGGGAGAGGCCAGCCCTGCTGTGGAGCAGGGAGCCCAAAAAGCATGCTGGGGTGCTGGGGTAGTCTGATTTAATTTAAGCCAGGAAGGGGTCTGGGACAGACATTGCATAAACCGGTTTGACCCAAATCAGTTAAGTCTGATACTATATTCAACCAGGTTTATCTCAAACCAGTTTCATTATAGGTTTCAACCAGTTTCTGATCACTTAAACCAGTTTATGAATAATGTCTGTCTCTAGCCTAGAGGTTTGGGCTAGGTACAGATAATCAAAAAGCCTGAGGCTGAATCAATTCAGCTTTTGCAGGTTAGTCTAAAATGCACAGATTAAGTTAAAACAGAAGTGAACAGACATTTACCTTGGATTCAAGAAATACAGTCACATGCCAATAGTGACCCAGGCCAGAAGTGTGTTCACTTCTTCCTGCTACCCTTGAGGTCTCTGGAATTTTCAGTCCAGAATAACAGCAGCAGGACTCTTCAAGGTTGCTTGTCACTTCCTTTTCCTGCTTCTAGGTGCCTCTGCCTCTGCCATAGTTGCAGTCAGCAGTAAGTTTGAGCAGGGGAAGGGGTGTTTAACCTAACTCCTTGGCCCCAGGCCCCAACTGGGGATTGCTGGGGTGGGGGGTAGTCCCCCCTCCCCCTGTAGACTGGGCTGCATCCTCCAGCTGGGCTCTCTACCCCACACCTTTGTCAGTCACCCTCACTGCTCCAGCTAGGAAGCAGAGGGCCAAGGCCAGTCCTGCTCTCTGGGGCAGACAGCCCAGCCTAGCTCAGGGCTGCAAAGCATGCTGGGACCCTGGGAGACTATGATTTAACTTGAACCATGAAGGGGTCTGGGACTAACCATAACCATAAACTGGTTTGACCCAAATCATTTAAGGCTGATATTACATTTAACCAGATTTATCTTAAACCATTTTGAAACAGGATCATGTGCACTAAGCTTCTGTTCTGTTACAGGTTTAAACCCATTCTGATCACGTAAACAAGTTCATGTGTAACTTCTGTCCCTATCCTTGGTGAGCAGGGGTGTAGCAGGGAGCCAGGACACCTAGACTCCATCCCAGCTTGCAGAGGAGGAGAAGCAGGGTGGGAGCAGTGTCTTCAGGGATGCTGAAAGACTGCAAAGTGATCATTTTATCCAGAGGCAGATTACGGTTTAGTGGGGCCCTGGGAAAACAAAATTGGAGAACCCCTCCCCACTGCAAGAGCTGAACTCCAGCAAGAGCGTGGGCCTCTTCCCTTCCTGGCAGGGTGGGCCTCCATGCCCCATGGGGGAGGCTGAGTGGACCTGGCTGAACTGGGTGTGGCAGGGTACATACCCACCTCTCCTCCATGCCATGCCCAGAGCAGAGCCTAGTGGGGTAAGGGCAAGTGTGGGATGCCTGCTGCAGGCTCAGGTCTCTCCACTCCACTGCTTTTGCCCTGGGAGCACGTTCGCTCCCTGTCATGCACATGGACATATAGACAGACATAAACATATACACACACACTTACTTACTTTCCCTTCACAGGACCTCTCTCTTCTCCCCACCCAATCCCTCTGAGGATGCTTTTCATCCTCCCCATGCCCTCTGGACAAGCCACCCATAGCTCCATCTTACTCCCCATCCTGGCCCCAGGTCCCCAGCTCCTGCCCCACACCCTCCCTCGCCATGAGGGCTTTGATCTGTGACCCCACCCCACTACCCTTTCCCCACTCATTAGACTTACCTTGCAGGGCACTGTCTGCCTGGCCACACCCCAAGCAGCACCTCTTACAGCTACACTACTGCCCACCTGCAAGGGGAAACCTACATTTCCAAGGAATCCCAAGCATGGCAGTGGTGAGACGGGGAAACCCAGGTATCCAGGAGCCCTTGATTGGCAGTGGCCCCTGGGTCTGGGCCATGCTGGTCCATGCATTAATCCACTTATGCATGGAGCAGAATTAAGTTGCCCTGACACGAGCTAGGTAACACAGCCCAGAGTTAAACCTTGGCTGAAGTGGCGTAAGACTGAGATGCTCAGAGGGCACTTAGCATGAGTGAACACATTTTAACATGTGGATGCTTGTACCCTTAGTATGGTGGGAGCTTAAATGGGAGCTAATTCCAAAGGTAGACAAAACCTTAAATACTACAGAACAACACCACGAAAAACTATTCAAAACAGTCTTCTGAGTGCTGAGGTTGATATGAGCTTAGATTTTACAAAAGGTGGTTTTAAAAGTTTTTGAAACATATAGACAAAGTTATACCTTTTATTTCTGATACTGCATTTTTCTTTCCTCTTATTTCTCAAACAGTAAGTAGGAAACAAACTACTGTTTTCAGCTGGGAGTCGACTCCTGATGAAATCTTCTGCAAGTGCCCATATATGAAGGAAATACATGGCAATAATACATAGAGCTAGAGGCTAGATGGAAACTGCCAGGTCACTGACATACGCAGAGAAAATAAGTCCCAGTCACACCTGCAGCTTTAAATATTTGTATCTCACTGATCACAGATGGACTCTTCAGGTACTGAGGAGGTTGTTTAGTTTTAGATGGGAGGACCAATATCTTAACTTTAACTTGTTGCACCTCTGGAGCCTTAATTCCGACAGGCCCCTAGGGCGAGAACGAACGCTCTCTAACTAATTTCTTTTTCCCGCACTAGGCTTTGATTTCCCTTTTAT
>JAGPOW010003316.1:91179196-91214870 GCA_030014935.1 Caiman crocodilus | reverse complement strand
TGGCTTCAGGCGTTACTACAAGGGGTTTGATTTCACTACGAGGGTTTGGCCTCTTAGGTGGTGTCATGAGTCACCGCCTACAATGCAATCTGCACATAACTCATTAACCGACAGTATGAGCTTTCAAAAAACTAGCTTCTTCCAGTGTCTCCAAATGTTCTTCCAAGGAAAGACAGTATTATTAGGTAGCTAGGGTCTGATCCTCCAAACATGTTCATATGAGGTACTTTACTCCTGGGATTAGTCCAACTGACTTCAGTAAAACTATCCATATGTTTAAAGCAAGGCACCTGCTTAGGTATCTTGTAGAATTAGGGCCAGAAATTGTACTGGTATTCTAGGTATCCAGGTTGTAGCCATATTGATCTAGAGGTAAAAGCAATTAGGACTCATGGCAGAGGTGATATCTTTTATTAAATCAATTAGATTTTTGCAAAAAAAAAAATTCTTTATTTGCAAACTTTCAGGCACAGCCACCCTTCTTCAGCCATAAAAGATAGTAAAAGTCTCCTGGGTAGAAATGAAAGCTCATATTTCATGGGAGAGTGTGCCTGGAGCACAGGGTCAGAAAGTGGAGAAGCCTCCCTTGCTCAGAGGCAACCCCAGCCCAAAGAAAAAATGTAGGAAAGCAACACGCCTGTTTTAGGGGCCAGGAGGAGCAAGGAAACGCACGGCAAGAAACCGCTCATGTGGTTTGTAAGCTGCACCCATATACAGCTGGACCCAGGTGACGTCAGGACAAGACGCTACCTGGCAGAGATGAAAGGAAGCTGTAGAAGAGCAGAAATCAGGCCGAAGGTTGGAGGACCAGCAGGGAACCACCAGGCAGGAGGAGGCAGCAGCAGCAGAGGCAGCAGAGGCAGAGGCAGCAAGGGCTATAGAGGATCCCCGAGCCAGACAAGACCAGCAGGGATCAAAGACGTTGGCAGAGAGGCCAGCAAAAGCAGCAGCAGCAGCAGCTGCTACAGGAGGAAAAGCAACAGGAGCTGTAAAGGATCCCCAAGCCAAGGACCAGCAGGGATTGAAGACGTCAGCAGGGAAGCTGGCAGGGATGTCGGATGCGGCAGCGGCAGTGGCACCGGCAGGGAATCCCGAGCCGGAGAAGCACGGGAGGTCAAGGGACCCGGCATGAGAGCCCTAACTAGGGGTGATGGGGCCACCACTCCAGATCAGAGGTGGATCTCAGAGAGGGAGAGCAAGAGACCCTGGTTGGGGGTGAAAGCTTAGGTCTCAACCCAGAGGGTGCCCTAGCCTAAGGGTGTTAGGGGAGTTAAGAGTATATGGAGTCCCTCTGTGGGTGCTCTGTCTCCGTTGGCGTTCTCCCTTTCTTCTTTCCTTTTAGTCACTTTTCACTAGTAGTCACGGTGGCAGCCTTGTTCCTTTTGCTTCACGTCGGGTGTTTCAGGGAAAAGAGGGTTAAGATCAAGGCAGTGGTCCCCTTTAGGGCTTGTCCATCTCAGTCCCCTTGATGAGGGTCAATAAGTGGAGTCCACAGCACCAAGCAAGGGTAGCTGGGATCCTGTGAAAGGAGAGAGAGGAACCACGCTAGAACACACTGTGGCCTACTGCCAGCAATCACTGAGGGCTAAGGGCACTGGAGAAGACAAGCCCAATTGCCAAGGGTTTCCAGACCCTCTCACCAGAGTTCAACCGGGGCCCTGGGTGGTTGTCGCCAAGAGGCAACACAGAGACTGGAGAAGGCACCAGCGGGACCAGCCTGAATAGACCTGGAGGCCTGTCTCTAAGGGCGGTGCATGGTCAGAGTGTACGGGAGACTGGAGCCCCATAAACTCCTGCTGAAACACATGCCCAGGAAGCATCCTCAAGGGAGATCCCCTCCACTCAACCATTCAAAGTCATGGCAGGTGAGTTAGGGGGTCACCCTGAAGACAGCTGAGGTGCCCTCTGGGGTCCACACATGGGTCCCTGGCAAGCAAGATCAACTGCTTAGGAGAAGGCAGTACAAGAGCACACAATAGAGTGGAGGCAGACACAGAGAGTTGAAGATGTGGTAAAATCTCCCGTTTAGAACAGTCCATTTTATATGCAGAGTAGGCTCAGAGAAAAGTTGGAATAGTCTGTTTACCTCAAAGTTGCTTGGTGCCAAAGCAAGGTGTAAAGTCATATTTCCTTCTGGTTATGATGGATATTTCACAGAAGAGTAAAAGGATGGAATTCTCTTCTGGGCAGGAATGTTTTATGTGGTGAGGTATTTCTGGGCTTTGTGATGATGCAAATTACCTTGAACAAAGACAGGAGCAGGGTCTCAGGTTTCAGGTGGTAAAACTTGCTTCCTCCTTCTAAAATTATGAAGATTTCATTTTTAAAAATGGTATTCTAGATCATCTCAATTGTCAATAAGAACTAGAACTTAATTTGTGAATATACCTGGATAACATAGATAGAGGGAACTTTCAAAGTTAAAAAAAATGTTCAGCCTTTTTTCAAAGTACATGTACAAGTCACAGACTAAAGACCAGTAGGAAATAAAGTGCTTTTATCTTGAATATTTTTCCCTACAAAACACATGTTCTTTACTTCAGGAGGAAAATCTTTTATCACTTAAAGAAACATTTCATAACTGAGCCTTAAGCACAAACTGCTCAAACAGCTGCTAACAACTTTTGGACCTAATTGATCTCTCCTTCTAGCACAGAAACTGGAGGAAGAGGGGGCAGGAATTTCACTGACCCTCTAATAGAAGAAAAATGTGGAATGACTCAGTTCCCACCACACAAGCACCACTCTTGTGACAGTTCAGAGGTTTGTGTGGTAAGTTCAGCTCTGCTCAATAATAACAGGTCCAAACTGAAAAATGAGAGAAAAAACCTAAGTCAATGAGAACTGTGTGTGCTTAGTCCCTTCAAAGAGGAACTCAGCACATCTCAGAATTGCCCTATAAATAGACCATCCATTTAAAAAGACCAGTGCAGAACTAACATTTGGATAAGTTAGACTTCTTCCTCATTTTGATTTTATATTGAAGAATGCAAATACAGAAAACGTTATTTGGTTTGCGTATAAGCCTGCATGCACATGAACCTTAGCTAGGAATTAAGGAATGCATTCTCCCCTGCCCCCACCACACACCCCAAGTCTAACTTTTTGCATGCTATTGTTTAGTTGTTGTTATTCCTCCTCAGTATGTATTTCTCACAATTAAAGAACAGACAAGTCCTTGCATGCATAGTATTGCACATTAAGGAAGCGGACAGAAGTCTAGCTCCCAGCTGTAACTCAGAATGACTTTTGCAAAGCATTCTGAGTTCCAGCCCCAGACCAAACAGACGTTCACTGTTGGTTCTAGCAGGAAGGAGAATCTGGCCTGCAGCCAGATTCTCATAGCAATGACCAGGCTCTCTGCCAGGGCTTGCTGTTTTCAGAATGGGAGAGAGGAAAGGCAACAGAGAGTGCTTGGTTTTGGGGCTCCTCAGCTGGTGCTGAAGAGTGGGGAGAGGGGGCTGCAAAACACTTGCCCCACCCTTTGGGGAGGGGTGGGGGCTGAAAACTTCCCAGACTGACCTCCCTCTGCTCCCTTTCCCCCCCACTCCCATTCTGAAAATAGCGACAGGCTGGAACTCCACAGATACAAGTTACAAAAGACAGGACATTTTGTAACATCTTTGTCTTATACTTCATGCAATGAGGGGTAAGATTTTCACCCAATCAGCCATTTTTAAAGCTGTTTGCAGCTGTGCACTTGTGTTTAGTCACAGCTATGAACTGTTTTCTATAGTCAGATCAAGCAAAAATTATCACTTCTTTCTACACCCTAAGTTCTTTCAGCTGTTACTAAAAGATTGTGTGCCATACCACACTAATATAACATCAGTCACTGTGTGTCAACTATATGCTGCAGAGAGAGTAGGCCAATCTGGTTTGCTAAGGATTATTTGTACTGTTAACAGTGACCCAAAACAATTTGGAAGCTCCTTTGGAAGTATAGGACTAGTGGTAGCATTTCCTAAATTATCCTTCCTCCTACCCCTCAGGACAGAAGGTGTGTGCCTGGCAAGTGGTGGGACTAGGAAATGTCCAAGCAACCCTCAACTGCTGGAACAGGCTTGTGTGGTCATAAGTAGCTAGGCATTAAGGTGCTCTACTTTCTTGTAATGGGGGACAGGACCAAGAGTTGAAAGGGCCCATACTGTCAGGGAGGGGAGGAACCATGGAGGTGGAATAATGCTACGTCTCCTCCTTTGCAGAGCCTAATACAGGGAGAGCAAATTATCAGACCAAACAAACTCGGGTTCTCAATGGTCAATTAGAACAGGCTGCTTCCATTTCCTTCCCATTCTCAAGGGCTGATGCAAAACCCAAAATCAAAGGAAAGAATCACAGAATCATACAAAATTAGGGTTGGAAGAGACCTGAGGAGGTCATCTAGTATAACCACCTGCTCAAACCTGGACCATCCCCACCTGGATCATCCTAGCCAAGCCTGTCCAGGTCTTAAAAAATTCCAAGAATGGAGATTCCACAACCTTTATGGGTAACCTGTTACAGTGTTTTACTACTCTCCTAGTGAGAAAGTTTTTCCTAATATCTAACCTAAACTTCCCTTGCTTTAGCTTGAAACCATTTCTCCTTGTTTTGTCATCTTCCAAAGATTCCATCTGAAACATATGGACTTTGGATCAGTTCTTAAGAGATCATGACAGGTCCAGCACTTAAGATAACTTATGTCAAATACACCAAGAACAAATCAGACTACATCAAAATATTTTTAGGGGTGCACCAATAGATTCTGGGGGCTGACACTGATAACCAATTTTTAAGAAGGCATATTGGCCAATACTCACCCAATTTCTGATACAGCAGCATCCAGCTGGTAAATATGTTGTGGTGGACAGGGAGAGGGGAGGGAAGAGCTGTGGGGGGCAGATAAATGCCCCCCATTGTGAGGGAGGGAGTGGGGCAGGGCCTGGGGCAGGGGCTACCCAGCCAGGGTGGGACAGGTATGTGACAGAGCCACAGTTCATCTGGGGGGCATGAGGACGAGGGAGTAGCTCCTGCTATTGTATGCACCCCAGGAAAGCATGAGGGGAGGGCATGTACCCCCAATCTGTGCAGGGCATGGTGGAGTGGAGTGGGGTGGACTACATCTATAGGCTGGGAGTGGTGCTGAGCTCTTCCTGGTGCATGCGGGAGGGGCCTGGGTTGTGCTGCACTTGGGTGGGAAGTGGCAGTGTTGGGAGGGGGATTATGGAGGGGCTATGGTAAAATTTGGGGTGGCTGCAGCCCCCACCATAGCCCCCTTCAAGCGCTGCCACTGCCTGCCCTGAGCTTAAAACAGCTCAGCCCACAGCTAAAGCTCAGCCCCTGTTCCCAGCCCACAGCTGAAGCCTACCCCACCCCACCCCATGCAGAGCCAGGGGCACACCCCCCATGTGCCCTCCCCATATGCACAGCAGAGGGAGCCACCCCCAACCCTGCACCTCCCAGATGAGCCACAACTCTGTCCCATGCCCACCCACCCCTGCTAGGCAGTGCCTACCCCAGCCCCACTCCTTCCTCCCCACACCCCTTCCTCATCCACCACAGTAGACTTACTAGCTGCATGCAGTTCTCCAAGCTGCCAGGCTCCACTACTCACCACCTATGTGCTGCACTGCAGCTGCACACATGCACAGGCATTTATCAGGCAAATTATCAGCCACATCAGGCTGATTTCTGGTATAGTCAATTTTCTTTATATAGGTACCAATCTGATATCAGACCAATGTATCAGTGCACCTCTAAATATTTTTGCTTTTTTGACAACAACACTCTATTGCAGCAGGCCAAATGAGTGGCACAGGGCTGGTCTGTTGGCTGGACTGGACTCCACTCCCCACACATCTAGATATGAACCACACATATGGATCTGGACCCTGCCCAGCCCTGCATGCCAAAGTTGCCTCTGCATGCCTTGCAACCCTGCACCACCCCCACCCAGCACATATGCTGGGAATGGGGCCTAGGACCCTGAGCTGCCTCTACCTGGCCCCAAATGCCAGGATCAGGGCTTGCAACCCTGCACTGCCTCTGCCAGTCTGGGATCCAGGCTTCAGGGTGCCACACCACCTCCGCTCAGCCCCATGTGTGGAGGTTGGGTTCCAGAGTTTACACTAACCTCGCCAGGCTCCATGCACTGGGATTGGGGCCCTGGGGCCCTGCACCACTTCTGCCCGGCCCCACATGCCAGGCTCAGGCCCTGTGCCATCATGTGTGCCAGATCTAGCACTCAAGACCACAGATTATGGGGCTCCCCACAAACTGTCAGGGAACCCTGCTGGCTACAGGACATGGCATTGGTGGTTGGATCTGGCCATCAGGCCAGGAGCTGGGAACTAGGGTTGCCAACTCTGAATCTGTTCTGGGAGGTTTCATCACATGATATAATGACATTAATGACTGATCTACTGCACTGTACTCAAGAAGGCAAATGTACATACTTTTACATTTTAAAAACCCACTGGACTACTGTATCGTTTGGATTCAACATTTAATATTTATTTTTATGAATACTCTATCATTTATCTCCTGGATGACTCTCAGCAGTCTCCTGGAGATTTATATCTAGTTCCTGGAGACTCCAGAGCAATCCTGGAGGGCTGGCAACCCTTTTGAGCACTCCCTGCACTATTATAACATTACTCCTAATTTTTATTAAATATTACACAAACATAGAACTTAGCATAACTAAATCAAAGAATGTATTTTAACTTTATATGCTTTATTAAATGCACAGATATATTCCATATACATTTAAAGAAAAATACTGGAAATTTCCAGGGGGCCAACCTAACACTCCTTAGATCCTTGAACTGGTTGTCAGAGAATGCAAGGCTGCATCTACGTATTGTGATGCCAAAACAGTTAAAAATTCTTGTTCTGGCTCCAAGCAAGATTTTGTAGATATCTATAGATATATATGTTTTATGCCAGTTAGACAAATTAAATGAGACAGGAATTACACACAGAACATATTAGACTCCACTGAGTACCCATATGCCTAATGTTAATTATTTGCTTAAGTAATGTGTTGGATTGGGGATGCTAAGCACCATACAGAATTGAGCCCTAAGCAAACAGCACCAGAGAAGTTTCAGCCTCAGCGTGGGCTGACAGTTTTAACATGCAGAACCAGCCCTATCATTTTTGTCTGGGCCTGAGGAAACATTTCTCTCTCATCTCCTTAGTAAATGTAACCATTTCCTGTCCACTGCACCAGAGAAAGGATATGGGTGACTGCAAGGTAGTTTTTTGTGATACACTGCAAATTAGAGATTCATTTTGAAGAGAAATAGGGACTCTGGATATTTGCCACCCCTCCCAAATCCCTGCTACAAAATGGTAACCTACACAAGATAAAAAGGTACAAATGAATCAAAGCCAGGCTTCTTTTTCGTGGGATGCTACCTCTTTTACCACTTGGCTTGTGCAAATCTCTGCGAGTCCCCTGTACCTCAACGACTAGATAAACAGAGGTAATTGGATTATTAGCAAGTAGAAGTATGTTGGTATTAACAGACAAGGTTCCTTGAGTGAATCTGATATCTTTTATTAGACCAACCCAAATAGTTGGAAAATAATTATTAAGCAAGCTTTTGAGTTTAAAAATCCTTCTGCAGGTTAAGGAAGTTTCAGCAGTTGGTGTGTGCTCTTCCTGGATGGAATTAAAAAGTAAAGAAGCCGGTGGCTGAGCTGGTATGCATACAAGACAGGTAGTCAGTGAAAATGTAGATTGAGGAGTCAATGGGTGAGAGAGAGGCTGGGAGGGCGGCGGGGGGAGCCGGAAGAGAGAGAGAAAGAGAAGGGGGATGAAAGTGGAGAGATACCTGGGGAGTCAGATGTCAGGCAGGTTATAATGCGTCAGAAATCCAATGTCTATATTTCGTCCATGATTTTTAGTATCCAGGAGGTTGATGAAGTGGAGTTCATAGGCTCGTCCCTGGGAAGTGTTTTGTAGGTTTCCTTTGAGGATCAGGACTGAGAGATTGGAGAGAGAGTGGTTTTCTTGTGAGAAATACGCCCCCACAAGTAACTGGGTATTTCTGTCTTTGATAGATTTCCGGTGTGCATTCATTCTGGTGCGCAGTTGTTGTTTGGTCTCTCCTACATATTTTCCATCAGGGCATTTGGTGCATTAGATGAGGTATATTACGTTTCTGGAGGTGCAGCTGTAAGATCCTGGGATGATGATGGCTCTGTTGTGGGGTACAGTAATAGTGGGCATGGTGGAGATGTGTTGACAGGTTTTGCATTTCTTGTCATGGCACGGTCTGGATCCTTTTGATGTGTTCTGGGCTTGAGGAAGTTTGCTTCTGGTGATGAGGTTAGCGAGGTTCGGTGCTTGTTTGAAGGCTAGGATGGGTGGCTCTGGGAAAATCTTTTTAAGAAGAGGGTCTCTGTCTAGTATGGGTTGCAATTGTTTGAGGATTTTTCGTACAGGTTCAAGGGAGGGGTGACATGTCATAACCAGCGGTGTGAAATTTGTGGGGGGGTTTCTTCTGTACTGCAACAGTTCTTCACATGGTATCCAGGTGGCTCTTTCAAATGTGCAATCTATCTCACTGGAGGAGTGTCCTTGGTATTAACATATATTTGTTGTGACTTTTGAGAAGCACATACTGATTAGTGAAGAAATATTTCAGACGAGTTATTGTAGCTCTAAAGGCTACATCCCCGATTGTGAGTTTGCTTTGTACTGCATTGAGACAGGACTTTAAAACTTGTAAAGTGTTATCCATTGTACAGATCCATATGTATCTATGGTGCTATATGAAACGTTAGTAATTGCTTATTGATCCACTGTCTTTCCCCATCAGTGGGAAGTCAAGAATGGCCAGTGAATTATAATGATCAAGCTCTGTAATAAATGGAGACAATACCCTCAGAATCTTTAGCTAAGATGTTCAGCTCCTTTACTATTTTAAACAGATTGTTTAAAACACTCCCATTCAGTTTTTTTTCTCGGTAGCGATGCCATGACAACCACCACATGACCTGCTACAAACATACCAGTCTCCAGGGCTTCACTTAAGAAGGCTCAGACTGATATTAGTCATTCTTTTTATGAGCCACAGATTCAGAGATGTTTTATGGTGTTTAAGATGCACCGAGCCTACCAGCCAATTTTACCATGTGGCAACAAATATCTTCAGCAAAAATGGGACAGAGCAAACTATGAAGACCACAAGAAGAGGGTAGGTACAATTCTGTGATAGAATGAGAGAACAGGCTTTACCAAATCTGTTAAATAATGCGTAAGAATTTTTGCATTAACATTAGTAGGAAGGTATATGCTAACAACTGTAAACTGTCAGACAAATGAGACTTTAAAAGAATGGTATGCACCTGGAGATTGTAATCTTTTGCCACCAGTTTTAAATCTGACATCCATAAAATTTAGAGATGGAAAAGATCTGTTCAGTCACTCAGTCTATCCCGAAAAAGCAGGATTGTTCTCATCAGAAAATTCCTCAGTACTTTATTTAATGCAAGCCTAAATAACTCCAGTGCTTCTACTATGCTGCTACCTTAGGAAGTTGACATCTAAGTATTGCAGACTTACTTGTGAGGAAATATTTCTTAATTATTTACAGACATGCTCTGTTTCATTTACTATATACAAACTATTTTTTTCTGTTTACTTTCCTCCTCACGTAATACAGGAGGAGTGAATTTAAACATGAAAAATAAAATTACAAGCAGCATCCTATCTCTAACCAGAATACAAGATCCCTTTTTTTTTTCCTTAGTGAAAATTAATCTCTTGTGTGAGGTTGAGAGCTCTGTTGTTATGTCTCACTAATGCTATTAATTTTTATATCAGGAGACTGATCCAGAAGTGGGTGACACTGTCAACATCCATTGTGGCTCTACAATAATCTCTTAGAGAATAGCACACTTCCTATCTAGCCTATGACATTTAAAGGTTAAGCCTAAGAACTAATTTGATATTCGAATGCTGTGTAGACTAGAAATTTATTTATAGTGTTAACCTGCATAGTCAAAGATAATTTAGCTATAAAAAAGCTGCTTTAGAATTAAACTTGAGTGATAACATCTCAGCTCAGAAGACATTTAATGGAAACATAATGGCTGGAAATGGATGCTTCAATGGATTAGGAATTTAATTTCAAATTCATATCAGTTGACTACTGGCCAAAAATTGACTAGTCTCTAGGCACATCTACACGAGACACTACTGTGCAGTGGTTACTGCACTTGTGATTATACAAGTACTAAATAAATGCACAGTAACTACTATACTGTTAATATACTCTCTTTCCACTACCTCTGCCCCGTGTTGCTGATAAAAGGATAATAATGTCCCAAATGACAATACTGTGCATTTAGTTAGCACTTGTATAATGTACTTACTATGTATAATCAAGTACTAAATAAGTGCACAGTAACTACTGTGCAGTAGCTCTGGCAAACACATTTTTAGTGATGCTACTGCACAGTAGCCTCATAATACTGTGCAGTAATGTATTAGTGCTGCTTGTGCTGTGACATGCTACTACATAGTATTATTTGGCTACCTTGCAGTTAGCGTCTCATGTACACGTGCCCTCTGATAGCTAAAACGTAAGCCACTATACTACTTTACATCCAAAGACCTCAAAACACTACAGAGACATTAAGGAATTAGGTATCACCACCTCACTTAATGTATCAAGTATCATTATCCACATGTAACAGATAAGAGAACTAAAATAAGAAGTGTTCAAGTGATTTGTAGCCAGTCTGTGGCCCAGCCACTGTGCTTACACTCTGAGGGGGTGCTGGGGCTGACCAGGGAGCTGGCTGCTTCCTGATTCTTAGTGTTCCACATTTTCAGTTTTTATTTAAAAAAAAAAAATCTGGGAATTTTTCAGGGTTTAATTTCCAAACATAAAAGCCAGGTTGAAATCAAGATAAAAGGAAGAAAAGAAAAAAAAATAGTTTAAATTGGGGAAAATAATAATACATTCCTGTGGAAGTGAGGAAGGGAAGAAGTAAGGTTGGGACTAGGGAAGGGGTGAAGGGAGGGGTGCAGTGCAGCCTGTCAGTCGCTCCCGGGGCTGCAGAAGGGAACAAAGTGGAGGGAACTGTCAGTGGGTGCAGGGCAGGGGGGGCATGGCGTTTGTGGCTACATGCACCCCAGGAGGCCTGTGGGCTGGGGGACTGCGCTGGACTCTTCCCAGGGGGCGCATGCCCCTGGATCTGCACACAGGACAAGAGCAGGCTGCCTCTGCAGACTGGGGCCGGTGACAGCACTGGGTTCTTCCCAGAGTTTGGGGCAGGTTGCAGCCTGCTCTTATCTGGCACACAGATCCGGGGGCATGCGCCCCCTGGGAACAAACCTCTTGGGGTGTACATAACACCAAGAGCCGTGCCCCCATGCCCCACACCCACTGATTTACAATTCCCTCCGCAGCTGACATTGGCTGTTCCTGGGGCCACTGCAGCAGGGGCTAGGGGAAGTGGGAACAAGTGGAGCCCTGGGGGGTATGGGACACTTCACAGCTTGTCCCCACTCACTCTAACCCCTGCTGCAGTGGCCCCGGGAGTGGCCGATGGCAGCTGCCTGAGCTGCTGGGCTGTGCCGTGCCCTGAACCCTCCAAGGCTCTGCTTGTCCCTACTCATGCCTAGATTAAAAGAACAACCAAATAAGAACATATTAAACTAAGGTTGCATGAGACTACACTATTGGTGCATCTCCCCTCTGCAACAGCCTGCACTGAACTAAACATTTTGTTGGAGCTTAAATAGCAGAGTAGCATATACACACAGAGACATAACAACAAGGTACCACACAGACCAGGAAGGGGTTGGAAAATATAGATTTTACTTCCTTACTTACTCAGTTTGAGAGAGGCATAAAATGACTTTTGGCAACTGATAAGCTCAAGAGATATTTTTACCTCCACCACCATCTTCCTTTGTATTATGAAAAAACCCAACTCATGAGTAGTTACTACTTTCCCAACAGAGAGATAAAGAGTGAGGAAATAAATAGGTCTCTTTAAAACTTCCAACTCCCAAGGATATGAGCACCATTATATACCTTGTGACCTGGGATAACTAATTATATTGATATAATCCACGGAGAAGAGATGACAGTATCAATACCCCATTTCTAAATTAAACAATAGGTGCTTTACATTTTGACAACTGTTTTCACATTAATAAGCTAAAACCACAATTTGTTTAGTTGTCATGCTTTGTTATTCTATTTAGTTGAAGCCAAAACTCCCAAACTAACTGGTATAGCGACAACTGATTTTCTAGCGGGTTATAAACACATGAGTGTTTTATAGTGTAAAGTTGCTTTAAACCTGTTGTAAATTTAATGATCGTGAAAAATGCTGGCCTGACAGCACAAGAAAATAGAATCTAGAAAAAAGCAAGAGCAGTCCACACTGCTTCTGCATAGCCTTCTTTCTGAGATTTACAAAGATCATTTTGTGGGATGAGAAGAGAATCGTTAGTAATACTTTAAGCTTGAAATTCTTCATGGCAAGATGCTAGACAAGTACTTTAAATGAGCAAGTAAGCGCCATTATCCCACTTTACACATGGAGAAACTAGGGAATATAAATAGCATCTTTCCCAAATCATATTATCTGTGGTGGAACCAGGAACAGAACTGACAGCCTCTGGCACTTGGTTCTGGACCTTTGTACTTGGACTGGCTGCTCTCCTCAGCAATTTGGTCATCAGGCTTATTCACTCCTTGTCCTGTCTATAAAAGCTGATGATTATGACAGGTATTTTGTGCACACTGAAGCACCTGGCACATGTTTGTTTAAAGGCACCATGGGTTCTGATCCCAACAGTCACGCCTCCTGCCATGCTACACATTCATGGCAGGAGGCATGATTTTGGGATCAGGGATCACATCCCAATTGCACCCTTTCTACTTGCCAGTGCAGGGGCACTCCAGGATCATTATCATGACCTTGGGCTCCCCCTGCACTGGAAAGGTGACAGCCAGACCTGCTACATGTTCAATTTAGCAAACTATACAAACTAGCCATAAAAATGCCATTTATGCTGCAAGCATAACATAACACATTCATTAAAGTATAAATGTAACATAAAGAGGGAGACAGTATGCAGACAACCAAATTGCTTCTTATCAATACAGCCAAGGACTGGCAGTAAGACCATTTGCTTGAATTCAAAAGTCACTTGCATTTGATAACTACTTAGATCATGAAGGACACAGCTGAGGACAGAACAGTGATGGCAGACAAAAATAGTCAAAACTTGGGGGATGCTTCAAGTCCAGCTCTGCTATTTAGTAGACTGTTTCCATTCATTAAGGCCCAATCTTGTGATACTGATGTCACTCTCAACTTTGCCTGAAATCAATGAGTATTCTGTATCTCACCAAATCAAGCTCTGTATTTAAAAACTCTAACAGAAACAAATCAACAGCATCATTCTAACTCTAGTATTGCAGCTCCAAACACCACTTAGCAACACATTTTGAAGCCAAGGGCCAGACTTGGGGGATTTCTCAGTTGTCCAGGTATCAGAGAATCAGGGTTGGGCACTGCCACATAACAAAGCTCTTCACTGTGTCAGGCTACCTCAGGAGCTTTGGAGGGCTATATGGGGGCTGCAAGTGAAGCTTTGAACCTTCTACTTGCAATGCAGCTTTTTTGCCCTGTTGCTATAAAATTTGCATTGACTTGACAGCCCCTTTTTCTTCTTGTGTAAATATTTTACTTTTCTGTATATAGCACAGGGGTGAACAACTTCTAAGAGGCTGAGTCAGCCAGGAAGGGCACAGCTGAAACATGATTTATATGTGATACAGAAGAAAAATGTATTACATTCTACCACCCCTGACTTTTCACTCCCTCCCCTCCTGGGTCTCTCTGACCCAAGAGGATTCATATGAACTACTGTGCATGGTGAATCACTGTCAGTGATCTCTTCCTGTCAGCCCTAATCTCAATATTCCTGCAAAGTGTCAGAAGGAAGAAGACATTTACTTTGCCTCTAAATTTGGTGCATACCAAGCTCCACCAGTGATTGTACCAGCAGTTTAGCATCAGAGAATGGCATTATAAGGCCTTGCTGCTGGAGAGCAGCACTAGGGGTTATTTGCAACAAAAGAATCCCATGGCAAAGCATTGCAGAGTTCTTCTTAAATGTAAATTGACTCCCTTAGGAGATACTAACGCAGACAGGTAGGGATGTAGTTAGGGTTTTCTTGGGTTCCAGCAGCTCTGTTCCTTTGTAATAGCCCTGGGTATCTACTACTACAAGAATGCAAGCTCAGGAGCCTGTACAGTGAGCTCAACAAGACCCAACAGCCCCTGCCAAGTAGAGGTACAAGCTGCCTTCCCATTGCCTTCCTGTGCCCTCACCCCAACACTATGATTCATCTGGCCTCACATTTTGTTTTATTTTTGGTGTCTCTGAGAGAAAGAAAGATTGGTTCTCCATCTCTGATACAAATGTCCTTAATATGCTTTCTTTCCACTACCTCTGCTTACACAGGCTCAGTGTTGCTGATAAGGAGGATAATGTCCCAAATAACAATACTGCTGACAACCTAAAGGATGAAATGTAAATGATGCCCATGAGAACTGGTGAGAATTTTACTTTCAACAAAAAATGAACAACAATGTCTTTCCTACTGCAGATCCAGACAGCCAAAGCGATAGTGGACACTTCTACTCCTCTCACATATGGCCATCTGCACTTGAAGCTGAAGAAGCTGAAGGTATCCTATCGGTTATCATCACTTAATTAAACTGGAACACATAAAGCTACGTCACAGCGTCTCTCTCCCACCAAACAATCTAAAGAAAGCTGGGCATAGCAATATCGATGAGAGAGCAAACAGTCAAAGCTTTAGTCCCATTCCTTGTCCCTTCTGTGCTCTGCATAGCTGGCCCCCTGGCTACTGCCTTCCCAATCTCACATCAAATAAGCCCTCATTTTCTGACTGATGCCACACATTCCTTCAAATTCCCAAGTCGGATTCTGTCTTAGGGGTTGCACAAAGGGACTCTTTTCCACATACTGACATACACAATTTCAGTCATTGTGAAAACCCACAACCACGAAGACACATGCACAGTGAAATTAAACAAACATCACAACATGTAGCCATCCACATATATAACAACGTGGATTAGCAACTGTCCTTCAAAATATTTTATCTTTCCCTAAAGATGTTTTTAATTAAAAAAAAAGACAGTGGGGAAAAAAATAATTGGTCATTTTTGTCAAACTTGTTATACAATCTCTCTTAGGCAATGGGATTATTCTCCAGGTGAAAGTTTCAAGATTCAGCCTCTTGAAAATTTTGTAATACCTCACACATTTCAACACTATCCAAAGAACTTGAGATTGTCTCATTATCAAAACAACAACTTTCTCCATGATGCATGCAGGCTTAAATGCTATTATAGACTTGACATTAGTGCTGACTGCTGTCTAGTATTTTTCCTTTACTGTAAAAGTAAAAAAGCATATACCTTTGAAGGGAAATAAATAGGGGAAAAGAAACCGCACAGGTAAAAAACCAAAACAATAACACTCCTCTCACATGAGCCCAACTTCTAGGAGTATCCTTTAGGGTCGCACTATGTTTCCTGTTGATCTGCGTTACCAGTTTTTTGAGAGGTGTTATGTAAACATAGGGCACTTGTACACATGATGGGGGTTTAGTTCCCTAAATTGAAACAATGAGTTTTTAATTGTTACAAACCCACTGTTTCAATTTAGGGTTTTCTGTCACTGTTATGGCGAGGGGACCAATCTTTTCCTTTTTTTTGTGGAGCCTGCCTGTGTCTCCCACAGCTGAGAGGCATGCTGCCAGTGGCCCCTGAGCTGTGGGGGGGCCTGGTTCTTCCTTCTGTATTGGAACTGCCTTCCTGGGCCACCTGGGTGGGCTGCTAGCAGGTGGGTGCTGCCCCAGCTTGGGGTCGGGGAACAGTTGGATCAGGCTGGGTGCTGCCTCCAAGCTGGGGCAGCATCCACCTACCTGGGTGGCCCTGAGGGATGCTGCTGCCACAAAGGGAAGCATAAGTGACTGGTAAGGGATGCACAGAGGTGCACGTGCTCCCCTCCCAATGGCCAACACTGATGCTGTCAGCAGGGCTGGTGCCCCCGAACAACAGGCTCCATGAGGGGGTAGGACCAGGCCCTTCACTACTACTTTTTTTCCCCAGTGAAACCTGCCTGAGTGAGCTGCTTTCAGGCTGTGCAGCCCCTGAGCTACAGTGGGGCCCGGTCCTTCTCTCCATAATGGTGGCTCCACCTGGGTGGGCTACTAGCTGCGGTGGTACTGCTGCAGCTAGCAGGCAGCAACCGCTGGATCCAACTCTTCCCTAAGCTGGTGTGCTGAAAGCCTGCCGGGCGCTGTTCCCTGGGCAGGCTCAGGGAATGGTTGCATCTGGCAGGTGCTCCCTGAAAGCTGGGGCAGGCACTGTGGAGGGAAGGACTGGGTCCCCCTCAGTCGAGGAGGGTGAGCTGTCAAAAGGCTGCACCGTTACAAACAGCTACGTTGCAAACTAAACTAGAATGTTTGCAATGTAAAAGACTCATTGAAATCTGCACGTGTACAGTGTGATGCAATTAAACCACAAAAATGGCCACTTTTCATCACATGTACAAGCACCCATAGTGAGAAGGTCTCTAATGTTTCAGTGAAGCTTATCTTCTCTTCATCGGGTTCCTTTGTAGTCACTACTCCTCCGGGCTTCTAGAGCTCAATGGGATTACTTAACAGCACCATTTTTAGGTACATCTATAATGCAATATAACCTACATTTACCCTGTTACAAAGCCAGGCAAACACAAAAGACAAACAAAGTGCCTCTGCAGTCACTTCCTTATAGCATTAGCTATAGAAGATTATCAGAGCAACAGGAGGCAATCTTTCATATAAGGCATGCTGAAGTGCTAGGATCTACTAACAAAACAAAAAGGCAGGGAATGAACAGGCATGTACAGAATATGTTTCTCATTGATGCTGTAGTGGGGGGTCTTGATAGTATTGTGTAAGAATTAAGCTCTGAGAGAGTGATGGAATTCCCTGCCACTTCATCTCTATTTTTAATTCACCCCTGGTAGAGGTAGCATCCTTGGGCCATGGACATATACTTCTAAAGAGCACATTTTTTGGTTCTTTTGGAATGAATTAAATTTCCCCAAATGGCAGATGCTCAACTAATATTCCTCCCAAATCTGGCTAGCTCTGGCAATTTCCTATAAGATCTTCATCTTCCAGCTTATTCTCTTCTTTCGGTTCATAACCTACTTTCATCACCCTCACATTCCACAAGTTAGTCTGTGTTAAACTGAGGTTACATATATTAATATTCTACAGTTATAACTTAAAAATGATCTTAAAAATTATCCTAAACTAACTAACTGAGAGTGTAAGTAACTAGTTTATGTAGCCACACATGCCTATCTCACTTGCTCCCCCTGCAGCTCCTTCCATTTTTTCATCACATCCAGTTGTTGCTTCTCATCTAAAATCTCCAGGACAGGGATGGCCTGTTACTGTAGTTCTCTAGATCCAACTGACAGGCTTTCATTGGATTTTAGCTCAGTCTCCACTGTTCGTGCATAGTCCAGCACAATGGAGTCCTGGATTTTGACTGGAGCCTATGATGGCCACCAGAACTAACTAGTAATAAGGTTCCTGAAAAAAACCCAACTTCCCATTGACCAAACATAAAGATTTTTGTTGTACACCTATTAATGCATTTTCCAAGTGGTGCAAACTGCATAACTCTCCTGGTTATAAGAAAGAGTTTCCGTTTCAGGGTGAAATTTGCCCCTTTCCAAAGAGTCCCACTTAAAGCCCTATTTACTACCAAAGCCCTAAATTAATAATTTTGCAGGATCTTCTTCAGCATGTGTGCACCAAGGTGAATCCTTACTGGAGTATGTGACTGTCTTTAGGGCAAAGCAACAGGAGTTGCAGCAGCCCTTTGGTAGATATATATAGCGCATCACTGCTGCTTACACAAGGCCATAAGAAAAACCAAACATTTCTCTGCCTCTTCTGTACATAAAGCTTGAGGAGGAGCGACTTTCAGTCATCGAAAGAGACAACCGTTTGCTGCTGGAAAAGATGTCCTGCATCATGAGGACGAAGGGACGGATTGATAACAAAAATGACTATGAGACCAAAAGGTAACATCCACCTTGACATTTGTATGAGGTTATTGAGTTACTTTGCCATCCATAAACATAGACATTCTGCTCAGCAAGGACATGTTTTCAAAAAGATTCAGGAGAGCAGTACACAGGGGTGCTAAAGTGTCTGCATATCAGTTATTCATTCTTCTGGTCAAGAAGAGGGACTCCAAGTTCAGAGTCATCCTTCTCCTACTCTGCCTGGAAAAGGAGGAGCCAGCTTTAGGTTAATGCTTTAGTTTACTAGCCAAGGAGAAGTGAGAGACTGGGAAAATGTTGCCCTAGTTTAGGGGAAATAAACCAATTATATCCCAGGTAAACTGTTATTGCTAAGTGCGTCACAGACTTTTGCTTTTTCAGTCCTTTCTACAGATATCACTGGAAATATGTGGGTCCAAAGCTTCAAGAGGGACTAAAACACCCAACAAAGTAAAATAAAATAAGAACACTGTGGAGCAGTCACATGGAATAAAAAGACTAAAAAAAAAAATACAAACAAGGATTTAAGCCATAGCTCAAGGGAAATGTGTGAGACTCTTCTGGTGGGAATACCATTTGTAGCATCCTAAATCAAAGGGGAAATTCTTAATTCTAATAGATCATTCCTAATCTAATACAGCATGCTCTGCTATCTTCAACAGCACAAAAGAGAATGTAGAAATGGATGAAGGAATCCAAAACCTACAGTGGAGGATGTCTTGTGAATTTCAGATGTTGTCTCCTACTCCTTATGACTCATGTACAGACAGACTGGGTGATAAGAGAATGATAGCTCAGATCAGGTCCCAGGGTGTCTCTGCACTGTAGAGGCTACACAGAAGGTTGCAGCTCAGCTTCAAGTCATCCAGGTAGAGTCCAGAACAGTAAGTCATTATATAACCAGGAGTATCAAGGCATCATCGTGCTCCCATGGGAAGGGAGATACAATCTGAATGCGCTTTAGCTAATGGTTGTATATACCTTCATCAGCATTATATTACACATATGTAAACTACTGCATTCACTTACGTACTGCAATATATGCTCCCACCACACAGATTATTGTAGCTTCTTTGGAATCAATCAGCACCTATTAATTAACTCCGAGCACTCATAAAATGTTTGTGGATAACATTAGACAAGATACTTGCCTTACAACTCTTCACCTTCCTCACAACCCAATTCATTTGGTTTGCATCTGAAATTTGGATGGGACATTTTCCTTCGAGAACTGATGATAAAAGGAGAAAAGCCAGGCTAGAATGGTTGACTGTTGATATACTAACAGTCATATCCTCTCCCTCAGTATAGCAACAAAAATGATTCAGGGGCTGAAAATAACCATTTTTAATTTAAGGTAAATGTTGAGATTTTCCCTCTTGTAAGAAGGATCTTTATAATGAACTAGCAAATTGCTTGTCAAGAATGATGGGGTGTGGGGGATGGGTGGGGACAGCCCTGCCACCTGTCACCCCATGCTGTAGCCACCTTCCAGAAGTGGGTTAGGGGGAAGCTTGCCCCACCATCCCCTCCATCCCCCTCCACCAGCATCCTGCACTGCCACAGCCTCCAATACTGCTGGCTTCACTCCCACACTGCCCTGCTCCTCAGAGGCAATGGTGCACCCCCATGATACCAGGGATGGAGTGGGGGGAATGAGGTGAGTGAGGCCAATACCACTGGCTTCACCCCCTCGAAACCATCCCCTCCATCCCTGGTATCATGGTGGCGCTCTGCACTCTGGCTGTTTCATTAACCAATCAGAGCACTCCAAGAGCATTACGGACAGACAGACAGACTAAGCCCTTTATTACATAAGAATCTTTATAGCATTCCTGAAGAGACATTATTTTTGAATGTAGGGTGCAATGTTTCATTAAATGAAACTCATCTGTTTCAGACAAACAGAGGGCAGATTTCTAAAGGTTGGTTAGTATACAAACAGGGTTTCAAATGTCATCTTGTGGACCAAATTTGGCCCACAGAGCCATGGTATCCAGCCTGCAGCGCTTCCCATGGGTCTGGAAATTTAGTGTTGGGGGAATGGTGGTAATTAACAATTTGTCTCCTCCACTGTCAAATTTCCAAGCTCTGTAGGCCAGATGACATGACCTTATGTGCAGGGCTGGGATCATGGGCACAGGGAGTCTAAAGCAGGGATAGGGCAATGGTCATGATCCAGTGAAGAGTGGAGGCCTGACCCAGTGCATGGGGTCTGGGCTGCGAATGTGATCCAGCATCTGGGGTTGAGGCCATGCACCAGCCTGGCTCTGTGTGTCAGATCAGACCCACAAACCATATCCAGCCTGTGGACCAACCCTGCACCACTCATCCGTCCCTTAAAGCCAAATGGTTGGGCACCAATGGTATAAAGCAAGAAGAGGAGAATCCTCCTAGAAGATGCATAAAAGTTTTTGTGATTTCCGGCCAGAAGATTTACAGTGGATTCAGACTGTAAATGAATCCACTGTAGTATTTGACCCAGCTTTGACCTACACATTCTGTAAGTATATCTGTGACTGGGGTTGATTTTGTTTGTGTGTTTTCTAGTTTAAACAGGGGAAACCGAGAGAAGGAACTGCTGAGAGTGAGCAAGGAAAACCGTGCCATTCTGGATAGGATTACGAAGTCTGAGCCTCAGTATCAAGTTCAGAGGTGGCATGAAGATTGGCAAAGAGCTGAAAAATACATGATCAGCATTGCAAGATATCCTCCTGGCTGGTATAAATCACACAACCATAAGGTAGCCCTGGACTTCTGGGGCTTTTTTCTTCTTCTTAACTGCAGATTTGACCTATCTGCTTTGTGAATTTTCTTGTATCTTTGTGCTAGTAATTAGAACTAGCAGACAGTTATATAGTTAATGATCTTGCATTTATACGGCACCTTCCATCAAATGAATACCACAGGGTTTTTCAGACTTCCTTAGGGAACTGGAGGAACTGTAGTACTTGGCCACTGATTAAATAACACCCTGTGATGCACCTGATGAATGGTGCCACTACAGAAAAAGCTAAATACTACAGCAACTTTTTTTTTAAAGTATAAAATAATTTAATATTTTGGCATCACAAGAATCATGGTTGATTTCCACAAAACATTTGTTATTCAGAATAATCAGAATCTTGTTCTCTTCACAAAATGCACAGTTGTAAATCAGCAACAAACAATATTAAAGAAACAGATCTTAGTGAGTGTGTTTACATGTGTGCTTTAATGAACAGTAGACTACTTCATTGAGCATTAAAGCATCAAGTAAAAGACCTATGCTAATTTTTTATGTATAGCTATACAGACATATAGCATATGCATAGTTATACAGTATGCTAATACATAGTAAAATAGTCTACTGTGCATTAAGTATCACTTAAAAACCATGCATATGTGCTACTGCACATTAGGGCAGCCTAATGGGCATTAATTTAGTACCTCACATTGGAGGTGCTAAATTTAGTGCACGTTAGAAAAGGCGCATTAATGCACACATAGATGTGCGCAGTAGGTGCCTAGTGTCACTGCAGTGTCATGTGTATAACCCCCTACAGGTTTAAAAATGGCCACTGGGGTGCTTTAACTAAAGCTTATCAATTGAGCTTTAGTTAAATTGGTCCACAGCCATTTTTAAATGCATGGTGGCCTAATACACATGAAGGTGTGGCATTTCAATTAGAGTGGCTCTCTGGGAACCACTCTAATTAACATCCCCTCCCCCCGAGCAGGTGTATAGGCACCTGTTCAGAATTGAGGTGTTTTAAAATGAGATCTTCAGCGGTGTATAGTTCAGCTCAGTCTGGGTGACTTTTTCTGAAGACAGGAAAAGGCAACTCGCTAGGTCTAGGACTACCCTGGAGTACTGTGTATAGTTTTGGGCCTCCCCCCTCTATAGAGATAATATGGACAAATTGGAGACAGCCCAGAGGAGGGAAACAAAAACAGTGAGGGGGCTGGGGGTATGACTTACTAGGAGACACTGAGGAACTGGGCTTATTTAGTTTAGTGAAGAGAAGACTGAGGGGGGATTTAATAGCAGCCTTCAACTACCTGAAGTGAGGTTCAAAAGACAGTGGCAATGCACAGGAGGTGTGTAGGGAGTACACAGGAGTGCATGTGCATCCCCAGACACCCAGTGTTTCCACTTAGGCGATGGGGGGGGTGCAGGCGGGAGAGCTGGTGCCCGCCCGAGAGCACTGGCTGAGCAGTGGGGATGCCAGGAGAAGTGCCGCTGGCACTTCCGGGTTGACGTGATCATCCCATGATCAGCTGCGGGGAGAACCCTCTCCCCCAGTCAGCAAGTGCCTCCTCGACTCAGGAGGTACCAGTTGCCCATGCCAAAAAAGAACGGAGCTAAACTGTTGTCAAACAGAACAAGGAGCAACAGTTCGCTTGCTGCAACGGTCTCAAATTCCAGCAAGGGAAGTTTAGGTTAGATATTAGGAAAAACTTTCACATGTGGAGTATAATAAAACACTAGAACAGGTTATTCAGGGAGGTTGTGGAATCTCCATCCTTGGAGGTTTTTAAGACCCAGCTAGACAAAGCCTCGCCTGGAATGATATAGCTGAGGGTGGTCCTGTTTAAGTAGGATGTTGGATTAACTATTGTCCTAAGATCTCTTCCAAGCCTAATTTCCTATGATTCTATGACTTGTGAGAGCGCAGCGGTGGTGGCAGGACAGTGTCCCAGACTTCCCAGATGATGTCCCGGATTTCTGGGATTTCCATAGAGTCAGACTAACTGGTACATCCCCAGCATGAACTATTTCAGTCTAAATAGTCAAAGCCTGGTAAAATTATAAGCAATAACAAAAAGTGGGCTTGGGAAGTATCAGGCAGCATTTATAATTAGTTGTGCTATCAGTCCATTCCACAATGCACATACAGATGTTGAACCCAGATCCCTCTTTAATAAAGGATAATTTTTGCTTTTTTTTGGTCAGACCTTCCTCTCCTTCCCATTTTATGAGAGCTCAGATCTTTCTGTTGAAGCATATCAATGTCACCAAAGACGGTGTGTGTTGGGCAAGAGGGAGACTTCCTCCCCTTTTATATTAGGAACATTTTTACTGATCCAAGCAAATTTCCTCATCGGTGGGCTGTATTATCTGCTGGTGGAACTTACTTCACTTATGAGAGCCAATCCAATTCCAAAGGGCAGAACAAGTTCCCTTTCCTTGCTCCAGAAAAGGATTTTTGCTTTCTCTGACCCTCAAGAACTCTGCTATATCCCATTCTAAACATGGGTTGTGCTTGGCTGAGGAACTGCTTCTAAAATAATTAGAAAATATAAGAAACTTCAAATGCTGACATTTTGTTTACTTTAGATGGATTTTTAATGATTCTTCTCTCTTCTCTTGTAGGAACAAACATTTAAAAAGAAGGGACCAAAACGAGAGCAAAATAGAGATAAGCAACTGAATGGAAAGAGTGTGAAAAGTGAGGAGGAGGAAGAAAGAGGGCATATTCAAAGTGCAGAGTGCACTTGTGATTGCAGAGTGCAGAGTAATCACCAAGAGAGAAACAGCATCTCAGAAAAAGCATAATGCCCCCCCTCCATTTTGGGGGCAGAACTATGGGTGAGCAGTGACTGCAAGAGCCTAGCATATTATCATCTTAAACAGGCTACCGTAAGTGTAGGTCTTAGGCATGTCAGGTCTTTATTATAATTAGGGAAGTGTAGGACAAGTAATGTAGGGTAGGATATGAAAACTTTTCTTTGTCATTGCCAAGAAATACCTAACACTGTATGACAGCTGATAAACATTAATGAAATAGGGAGCAAAGCTGGAACTATGAATTGATTTTAGCATAGGTAACTAATCCAGCTGAGTTATACTAAATTTTTCCTCTTTTTTTTTAAATCACTTCAGTGTCCAAAGATCTACCAGTGAAAACTTGGGTGACTGCATGCAGTTTTAAGCAGGGGGTTAAAATGTGTTTAGGGGCTGGACTATCTCTTTTGAACAGAGCAATGGCTGGATTAAGAACCTCCCCTCCTATTCACGGTTACATAGACCACTTCCTTCCCTATTCATGACTGCATGCCACCTTTGTGTCAGATACACTAGTGTCACACGGGGTGGGCAAAGGAGCACATGCCCTGGGTGCTGCCTAAGGGGGAGCCAGAAGGATGGTGCAGAGGGACTCCACTTTTCCCCAGGGCTACTGCCCGCTTCACTGTTACCTTTACAGAGGGCTGCAGGAAGGAGCTGGCACAGATGATGTATGTAATGAACCACATGGCATTCTGGGAATCACAGTCTGGCAGGGCAGCAGTAGGGTTCAGTGCTGTTGGGGGAAGAACTGAATTTGTTTTTTTAGCCACTGAAATCAGCATTTTTTTGCCTTCTGGACATGCGCTTCAGTGGCCAAACCAGAGTGAAAGTTTCCCCCTGGTACTGCTTTAGAAATCTATGATTCCCAGAATGCCTTGCACCGGCTGCTGCTTGCTGCTGTTCTTCCACCTGCAAGCCAGAAGGTACAGGGAGGAAGGGAGTTTAGGGGAGGGTGAGATGACTGCCCAGGGTACATTTTGTCCGTGGTAGGCCCTAGTCAGTTATGGTAACTGCATTCAGAGACTGTACCATTAGAAGGATATGAAATATATTCGAAGCTTCCTTTAATGGAATCAAGTGGCTTAAAGCAAGGAGACACAGCACAGTGTGACCAGCTAGCCCTATATGCACAACCAGGAAGTGTTCTACAAGCCACCAAGGGCCTACAGGATAGAGAGTGGGAACTTCCCTACTAGAGGATGCATCCCATGTTATTTAGTTTTAAAATATGGTACTTCATAAGCAGGGAGCCTGGTTTTCTCCAATTAAAAAAAAATCTCTAATTTTCAGTTTAAAAAAAGGAACCCCAAATTCACATTTTTCCATGATTTAAATGAAACACCTAAATATCTATATATTAGTGGTGTTTCATTTAAATGTGAAAAATGTGGATTTGGGGTTACTTTTTTTAAAACTGAAAATTAGGGATTTTTTTTAGATCAGAGAAAACTAGGATCCCTGTTCATAAGCTACACCCAGTAAACCCACAAACAAGTATACTAAGCCAGACAAATCAAGTGAAACTTCAGCTCTCTTAGAGGATAGAAAACCTGAAGCCAAATAAAAGGCTGTATTAAGTATTGGCTTTTGCTTGTTTGCAATAAAATGTACATCTCTGACTAACGTACTCTTGGAGACTAGTAACTCTTTTTAGAGACATTCTTCTAATAATATTTTACATGTCAGAGACAGTTGAACTGAACACGTTCTCAGTTGTAATGGAACTACTATGGTTCGAATAACTGACTCTGTGGTCATCATGTAGCTCTCAGCTATTACCTCTGAAAAATCCACCAACCCCTAATATGGCCTGATCCAATGTCTACTGAAGTCAAGAGAAAAGTCAGTATTGACTTATATGTTTTGGACCCTGGGCCAAGCACTAAAGAGCTTAGATCAGCCCCCTTTTTCTATGGGTCAGCCATTAGAGTGCAGTATAGTTGCATCACCTTCAGCAGGTGTGCTCTATATCTAATGCCATTACCCATCCATATCAGACCATTGCACAGTTAGATGACACTTGTTCCCAAACATCCATGATTTGCAGGAGTGCTAATACAGGAGTGTCTATCCACAGCAAAACTATTATTTGTGAGCACATATTTGTTACAGAATATTATGCAAGAGCACAGGGTTTGATTCAGCATCCTTTCATTCTTAGATAGATATTTAACAGCACAATTAATCTAGCAAAAAAACCCTGTAGTACACTCTAACTCTCCCTTGATACAGAAGAAATAGGCTGGCCTGTTTTTTTAAAAGAATTAATACATTGCATCAGTATATATACTGGTGCCAATAAACCAAAACAAAACACAAAAAAACCCCTCCAACAAATGATCCCAGGGAGTCATTATACCATTTCTATAAAAGGGTGCAAAGTATCCCTAGCAATTTTGATGTCTGAATCAAAATTCTTGTTTGCTTTTTGTTTATTAAATGCATCAAATTAGGATAACATGATCCCCCATAAAAGATTGTTGAATGCCCCTGAAGTATAATTGACCAGAATGGCTATTCTTTTCCAAAGCCTTGGAACCATGATGAAAAACTTTTTTACTTAAATTTTTTACACTTTAGGTTTTATTGGAATTTCAGTATAAATGGTTATTTTGAACACAATTTAAGATTACAGAAAGAACTGTCATAGATTTGGGGTTAAATTCCACTTCCAGTTATACTGGATTTTTACATCTTTAGAAATGACATAATTTGTTTCTTAATGTACTTTAAACTGAATTTGTTAATTTTGTACCAGACTTGTTTGCATACGTTTGCAGTTCCTGACTTACAACAAAATTAGCATTTGGACTGAAACTCTTTAGGATTGTCTAACACGAAGTTTGAAAAGCATGTGACTGGCCTCTTAAAATAATGAGATTTTATCTGAAGTCATGAGATAAACAATCTTTTGCATTTTTCTATTTGCATGGCTGTTTTGAAGCCTTTAGGTTCTATGTTTTCAAGCTCTTCTTTGCAATCATGAGAACTGTAAACTTTCAAAAGAAGGAGACTAAGATTCTAACTTAATATGAGATGAACAATAAATAACCTGCCAAAATGAAAAGTCACGATAAAATTAATAACTTTGAACTCTCACAGGAATGGTTAACCCATAAGCAAAGTTCAAGCACATTCTCCTGTGTCTGAATAAGTTTATAATCAGTTCATCAGAACAGTATTCACTTGGTAAAACACAGTGGTGGGTTTTATTTGGAGAAAGAACAAAATGTATATATATTAAGAGCAACACCCTCCACAGTGGAGAAGTGAGAGCAGTAGACTAAGGTGTAGTGACGCCTGGTGGACACCGGGATAAAGTACAGCCTAGTTTCTGGGACAGTTTTATTGCAGGAAGCTATGTCATCTGCAGTCCAAATTACTTACATGGCCTCCATCATCATTATCTGAACATGCCCAGTTATTAAAAAAATGAATTATTGGCCCAACACACCCCTCTGTGAGATTGCAAAGCAATATTATTTCCTTTTTAGAGAGGAGGAACTGAGGGACAGGGAACCAAGGCCTAGATGCACACAAATCAATAGGAGTCAGGTGCCTAAATACTTTCGTGGACCAGTCCTAAGTGAATTACCAAAATGCCACAAGAAATTGGACTTCAACACAGTGCTGAACCCAGGTTTTACTCAAGAGAAAGTACCCTAACCACCAGACAAACCGTCCTCTTTCAGACAGACAGAACTGGCTTTATCTGAACAAGCAGGATTTACAAGGACATGTAGCATCTTGGGTTGTGGGAAGGTAGGAGAATATTTCCCTACAGAACTTCTTATAAGCCTTGACAGATATCCTTGCAGGCCAAGAGAGAACTTAAACAATGGAGAGCAAGAGTAAGTAAATGGGCTGGGGACTTCTGAAGAAGGCAAAGATGATTCTTTTTAAGAAAAGGTAAAGGTGATCCAACTGCTCCCCTACTACTCTTAGACAAGCCAGTGGTGTGACTGAGAAAAAGGAGCCTCGCCTCCCAGTCCTCTCGTACAGATGCATCATTTCTGCCTCAAGCAGACAAAGAAAAGTTAAATGAGAAAGGAAAATTAGAATGGAAAGTTCCAGTCAATTCCACATCCTGCATCACCCTGGCTCTCTTTACAAGACAAACATAGCCCAGATTTGTTTATTTTTGAAATGGCAGATGGTCTTCCTTTTAAATTAAATCTTACAACATTGCTAAGAAAATGTATCAGCTCAAACACAGAAGCAATTCACTTACCATTTGCCAAAATAATACTTGCAAAAACTATGTATATGTTTACATATCTTTGAGCAACTGATCTGCCTGTCAAAAAATCCTGATACTAGCTGTAGCCAAATAAAATTTTGCTATAAAAATATGTTTAAGTAACAACAAGGTCTTTTTCCCAACCATAGGAGTTTGAAGTTTAATACCACATTACAGGAATAAGAATAAAATGTATCAGCAGAAAAACTTGACATAAATTTTAGTTACCTTCGTTCCATGACTTGCTAAAAGTCTTTTTGATCAGCCCTTAATGGTTGTATAAAGGAGAATTTCAAAGGAGGGCTGAGTGAGAAAAAGCCCTGCTCTCTAAAACCTGCTTCTTCAACGTTTGCCAGCAAGACAAATGTGCCCAAAACTCTGCAGCAATCTGGTACAACAAATAACAAATTCTGTAAGTCTTGTTTAAATTTTAAAATTTGTATTTTATCATGAATTCAATACAGAGCCACATTATAAGTACAACAGTTCTGGTGGTTTTTAATTTAATAATGCATATAATTTCTCTCCCCTGATTCAGTAAGCCAAAACTTGTGTTGCCATCCAACAAGTATGTGAAATGGTTAGAAAGATATTTGAAATTGTGCATCTCACTTGCACAGTGCAGACACACATGTATACCTATTAAAGTGCATTGAACCAAACTATGTGGTGGTTTAATTCCAATAATTTCAGTATTTGGTCCATTAAAAAGCAGTAGCTAATTCCTTCTTGACAATCTAATTTGGTCATTGTTTTAGGTCTGCCTATTCTCAGCATAGTTTCATAGTTGGTAGGGTCAGAAGGGACCTGAGCAGATCATCAAGTCCTACCCCCTGCCATGGGCAGGAAAGAGTACTGGGGTCCAATGATCCCGGCTAGGTGTCTATCTAGCCTTCTTTTGAAGACCCCCAAGGTAGGAGCGAGCACCACTTTCCTTGGAAGTTGGTTCCAGATCCTAGCCACCCTGACTGTGAAGTAGTGCCTCCTGATATCTACCCTGAATCTACTCTCCATCAACTTATGGCCGTTATTCCTTGTTACTCCTGGTAATGTTCGGGGGAACAGGGACTCTCCCGTTGCTTCCTGGTCTCCTTTGGCCAGTTTATAGATGGCCACCAGATCCCCTCTCAGCATTCTCTTGTGGAGACTGAACAAGCTGAACAGCAAGATTTTTAGAAAATAGCATTTTATTGATAGGTAATGTTATTTACCTGCACCGTACTGCATTGTGGCAGAAACACACAAACCATTACATAGTGCCACAGCGGCCAAACTGCAGCTTGCGAGTTGCATGCAGCCTGCTGGCATAGTACCTGCAGCTCTTGCTCCAGTTCTTGAAGCCTCGCTCACTTCTCCTGGAACTGACGGTTTGGGATGCCAGGGTGGGGGCTGCAGTTGTGCTGCTTACTCTGGGTCGCCTCCCTGTGGGAAAAGTCAGAGCAGCTCAACACTGACCACTTCCCTCCCCTCACTCTGTCACTGGGTCACTCAGCACTCCCACCCCACCCCCCTGGCTTTTGAACTGTAAGGGAGAATTGGATGTGGCTCCCAGGGTGAGTAACTTTTTGACAGATTGGAAGTGTGCCTACATGGCACAATGCACCAGTAACTGAGGCAGCACTGGTACAGCTAATTAGCCATGCAGAGAAGCAAGTAGAGTAGCACAAGTAGCATTCTAAACTAGACTTCAGCAACCTGAAAATAGTGTTGTATTTTGCTGTATAGATACACCAAACAGATACACTACCTTGTCTACAGGGGAAAAAAATCATTGTGTTCATAATTTGGGTTTGTCACTCATGTTATAGTAACAAAGTAGACAAGATTACTTGCATTAGCAACTTAATTTCAAACCTATGAGGTTAGGTCTAAACAGCAAAATTAAAGGGGTGACTGCAAGATGTAGCTGCATGCATGGATTTCAGCCCAGCCCAGCAGCAAAAGCACAAAACTTCCCAGACCCCAATTCCTTTCCCTGCTTCTGTATCATCTGCCATTGTTTCCTGTGCTAGCTAGCTTGCTGATAATGCAAGCTTGCCTACTTATGCTGCAGTCACACCTGCAAATTGCTATGCAGCTAATCTAGTCATGCTCTTACAGACTTGGGCTCAAGCTGCTAACTAACCCAAGTTAAATTCCAAATGACTTTGTCTTCATGGCTACTTTAAATGTAGTTAACTCACTCATGTTAATTGAGCCAAGTTAAGAAGGGTTAAGGGTCTGGGGCACATGACTTCGGAGGAGAGGCTGAGGAAACTGGGTTTATTTATTCTAGAGAAAAAAAGACTGAGAGGGGATTTAATAGCAGTCTTCAGCTACCTGAAGGGGGGTTTGAAAGAGGATGGAGCTAGACTGTTCTCAGGGGTAGTAGATGACAGAATAAGGAGCAATGGTCTCAAGTTGTAGCAAGGGAAGTTTTGGTTAGGTATTAAGAAACACTTTCTTACAACAAGAGTGGTAAAGCACTGGAACAGGTTATCCAGAGAGGTTGTAGACTGGCTATTCTTGGAGGTTTTTAAGACCTGGCTAGACAAAGCCTTGGTTGGGATTATCTAGTTGGAGTTGGTTGTGCTCTGAGCAGGGGTTGGACTAGGTAACCTCCTAAGATCCCTTCCAACCTTAATTTTTGAAGATGCTAAGAATGCCTTTTTTTTCCTGGTGTAGATATAGAGTATGTGGAGACATTGACAATGCTCTTATCCCCCTTCTTTACCTGTGAAGTTAGGATGTTCTTGGTGTTTTGGGGCACTGTGCCTGGTAGTAGTGCAAGAGGGTTGTTCATGCTTTTTTGAGAATGTTAGACAAACAGTTGCATAGGATGGTTTAGATAGGGATATCCTACCTTGAGATAGATGGGGGTGCAAGTGGTAAGGCATGCAAAAACTTCATAGCTCAGAAGTCACAAGTTTGAGGCCATAGTAGAAGTGCTCAGGGCTTGGCCCTGTCAGATTTTAATGAAACTGAATTCTGCTAAATACCTTGTCAGAGAGACATGGAAAAGGAAGGACCTTGAGCTAGGTGACCTCCATCTCTATTTCTCTAGGATTCTGTGCCTTTGAAATGTTCCAAATTCTGGAGTATTTCAAATTTGGCACACTTTAACACCATGCAGATGAGCACACCCACACTCACCCCTCCAGAGCATTTCAAAATGGTCAGGAAGGCTTGCAGTGACACTGCTCGCCAGTCAGAATTTAAAGCCGTGGGTGTTACCAGGTCTAAGCTAACATATTCTAGATAGCACCTTCTAAAACGGCAGCCAAGAAGATAGTCATAGTTGGAGCACTTCAAAAAGCACATCTAAGTGCCTTTGAAAGAGAAACATCTCTCCTGGAGGCTGGAGAGTAGTAATCCCTGCATGTTTCTGGACCTACAGCCTCTGGCCACTGGAGAGCTTAAGGGCAGCCAAGCCACAGGAGGGCATTCATTGTGTGTCCATCCTGCTCTGCTGTCTGTATAGGAAGTGGGGTGGGGTGCAGAACACTGTAGCATGCTAGAGGGATGCAGACATTTCAGGAAGAATTTAAGAATGAAGCACTTCAAATATTATTATTGTTATTATTATTTAGATTTATATCCTACCCTATCCAGAAAGGCTCTGAACAAATTACAGTATATTATAGGCAACCCACAGACAAGAAAAGAAGTTTTGGGGTTTTTTTGAGGGTCATTGATGAAGTGCTTTAGATATTTTTTGAAGCACTTCTTTGGCTGTGAACATCAGTACCTTGCTGTTCAGAGCACTTCAAAGGCACTTGGAACACTTCAACCAGCAGAGTTTGCTGCAGTTTTAGAAGGTACTACCTTAATGCAGTAACTTAGACCATTAACACCACTGCTTGAAATCTGGACTAGATAAGGCTTCACCTATGAAACTAAAAATAAATAACAGGCAAGATGACAGACTGGCAGAGCCAGATATATGATTAAAAAAAAGAGAAAGACAAGATTTCAGTGCAACTCCATTGACTTCAGTGGACTTATAAAAGCAGTGAACTACCTACTTTACACCTCTGAGTCAAGGAAACTCAGCTGAAGTGCACCTATGTCAGGTATGAGAAGTCAGGTAAAATGATTTTGGCAGACCATCAAGTACTTCAGCTATGGTCATCTAATCATGTGTGTAAAAAAACAAACAAACCCCAAAACAAAACCCTGGTTCAATCTCTAGTCAGTGGTGAAAAAAATCTGTGGCCATGTCCAGATGTGCAGGGGTGTACATTTGCAGCAGCAAAAATAATAATGGCACAGATTTGTGCTGCTACTTTTTGCCTCAGTGTATGCCCTTGTACGTGTGTTTTGCTGAGGAACAAATTGTTCCACTTCAGGCAAACTGCCCAGATTCTCTCAGCATGCTGGAGGAGTTTAGGCACAACTGAAGGAGTGGAGATGCTTTGGCTCACAGCCAAAGCATCCCCCTGGAGTACTGCGCCTCTGTGTCTGCCGACACGTTTCTATTGTGTGTGCCATGCTGTGTTTTTTCCCAGTGTTTTTTTTCCTATCAGAATTTTCCAGTACCAAATTATTGCCCTGCTCTGCAAATTTGCAGTGCAGGGCATGTTTTAACATTCTCCATGTGCAATTTGTGATGCCACAAACTGCACACCCCTCTTTGTCTGGATACAGCTGGTATCTGCACGTTTTCATATACACTTAAAAGGAGACTCATGCCTATTTTTTTTGCTGAGAAGTTGACACAAAATTCCAGTAAATCAGTACCAGTGTAAAAAGCCAGTCTGAACTTGACCCAATACTGATTTCAAGTGTTTTAGAGGTTTGAATTGAATACTTTACAGTTTTAGCTTTCTCAAACTTTAATTTTGAAAGTTGGAGACTGCAGCCCATTTATTTTATGCTGAGTGCAACTAATAACAGCTGTAAAATGGTGCTGGCTGCTTGACAGGGCATAATACTTTTATCCTCTGACCTTTCTGAGAGAAGCAGCAAGGTTGGAGTATGTGCACACTCCCACATTTTTTCCATAGTAGAAAATATTATACTGATGCATTTAATTATTATACAAACTGATTATCAGTTTCCACTTTTACTAAACTAGTAAACAACTCTGCTTTAAATCATATTCACATTTTGTACCTTACTTGGAAAGGGTCTCTTTTGTAATGTATATTGAAAATACATTACTTCTGATGTCAATCTGTTCTCCTTGATCTGCAAATTCTACAGCCACCAGGATAACAGGGCAGTCCTACATGGAAGTCTGAAATAAATTTGGGGCACTAAAGTTAGGCACCTAACTGAACTGTCGCTTTTCAAAGATGTAGGTGGTCAGTTTCTGTGGGAGAGAGAGACACAAAATAAAACACAGCTAACAGAGGTGTAACATTGTGGCCAGGCACCCAGGGCAGGGCAATTAAGGTGGACATGGATGCTAGTCCTAGCTCTAAGATCAAAGATAATTAAAAGTCCTTTTTCAAATATATAGGGAGGATGAAGAAGGTGCTGGAAAATGTGGGGCCCCTGCAAGATATGTTGGGAAATCTGGTGGTTGCACCAGAGGAGAAGGCAGACCTCTTTAACAAATTCTTCACCTCCAGTTTCTTGTGCAGGTACAGGGACTCCCCTACCATGATTTAAGATGGACTCAAGGGGAACTCCTCCAGACCTAAGGTTGAGGAGGACCAGGTTAGAGTGCTACTGGAGGGGCTGGATGTGTTCAAATCAGCAGGTCCAGATGGTCTCCACCCCAGTGTGTTGAGGGAGCTAGCAGAGGTTATTGCAGGGTCCTTGGCACGGCTTTATGAGCGCTCGTGGTGCTTGGGCCAGGTGCCAGATGATTAGCAGACAGCCAATGTGGTCCCCATCTTTAAAAAAGGGAGGAGGGAGGACCTGGGCAACTATAGGTCCATCAGTCTTACTTCAATCCTGGGGAAACTCTTTGAGAAGATCAAGGAGCACATCTGTGATGGGACGGCATCAGGGATGATGCTCAAGGGCAACCAGCAGTTTCATTAAGGGCAGGTCATGTCAGACCAACCTGATTGCCTTTTACGATCAAATCACAAGAGCATTGGATGCAGGTGTTGCCGTGGATGTAGTCTTTCTGGACTTCAGCACGGCTTTTGACACTGTCTCCCACCCCATCCTCATTAAAAAAAACTAGGTGACTGTGGCATTGATGCCTACGTGGTCAGATGGATTGCGAATTGGCTGAAGGGTCATACACAGAGGGTGGTGGTGGACGGGGCATATTCAACCTGGGGGGGGAAGTGGGCGGCAGAGTCCCCCAGGGCTCAGTCTTTGGGCCCATGCTGTTCAATTTCTTTATCAGTGATTTGGATGATGGGGTGAAAAGCAACATGTTCAAATTTGCTGATGATACCAAAATATGGGGGGAGGTGGGCTCATTAGCAGGGAGGAAAAGACTGCAGAAAGACCTGGATAGGTTGCAAGGGTGGGTGTGGCAGGGCACTGGGCCTGCCACTTTAAGGCCCTGGAACTGGCAGCCTCCAGGTGCCTGACGAGGGCAGCCATTTTGAGCCTACATAAACTGGGCAGTTTGGCTGCTGGGGGCCAGGCAGCAACATTGCCTGGCCTGAGAGCTGCTGGCAAGAACAACCTGGAGGTAAGGGGGAGTTGTAAGGGGATGGTAGGAGGCTCCTGGTCCTGGGCATGACCTGAAACTGCACCCTGCCAGGAGTGGGTAGCCTGGTGGGGCTCTCAGTGGTGCGGGAGCCCCCAGGAAGTGCCAGGCCAGTTACCACCCCGGTGGAAGGTGAGTCGGGGTGCCTTAACCCCTTGCCTGCACCATTGGGTGGGTTATCCTGTTTAGTGTGTTTGTTTGGAGGGCCCAAAGGGTAGGCCCAGAGACCTAGAAAGTGAGGGACTAGGAACCCTGGGTGAAGGTGGAGTGGAAGACCCTGTGTGTTTGAAGGGCCCAGAGAGGGGCTAGAGACCCAGCCAAGATGAGTACCTTTGACTGGCCCAGGCTGGGGCCAGGACCCAGAGAGGGGTCAAAAGGGGACAAGTGGCCAAAGGTCCTGGGAAGGACCACACCTGAGAAGGGAAGATGGCTTTGGGGTGCTAGGTAGCCCGGTTGAAGGGAGTGAGGCCGCCTGAGAGTATTGAACATAGTCAGGGTCTGTATAGGACAATTCTGGGGCCCAGCGTGGGGCTGGCAATTAACGTAAGACCGAGATGCCATCTACGAGGCTTGGGCTGCAGTATGGGAATGGAAGGAACTGCAGAAAGCACCCCCTGGCATCGGGGCACAAATGGGCAGCCTCCCGCTTATGGAAGATCTATTAATGAACCAATTAAGATCAAGCTGTGGTGGGCGAGAATAGGCGGGTGGTTTGCCCAGAGACAGGTGTGTGGGCCACATTAAGGGTAGCCGAAAGTGACAACCTGTCACAGTGGGCTCACAAAAACAGGATGTGTTTCAGTACTGACAAGTGCAGGGTGCTGCACTTGGGCAGTAGTAACTGGCAGCAAACTTATAAGATGGGGAAACTCCCTTCTTGAGAGCACAGAGATAGAAGGGGATCTTGGAGTCATCACTGACTCCAAGATGAACATGGTCCGACAATGCGAGGTCATGGTCGGCAGGCCTAACCGGACCTTATCGTGCATCTTGAGTAGGTGCAAGGAGGTGATCCTCCCCTTCTATGCGACACTGGTCAGGTTGCAACTGGAGTACTGTGTCCAGTTCTGGGCACCCCACTTCAAGAGGGATGTGGACAACATTGAGAGGGTCCAGAGGAGGGCCACCCGCATGATCCAGGGACAG
>JAGPOW010003316.1:91144022-91170286 GCA_030014935.1 Caiman crocodilus | reverse complement strand
CTTATGACAGACAAGTCATTTGCAAACTTACAAGCTAATATTAACTAATATTATCTATTTAGGCAGAATACCAAATGCCTCCAAGCAGCACACATCATTGCTTTTTAAACCCTCTGGTTCTGGCTGTCACACTGGGGTGAATTTTTTACCTATTTTACAGTTTGAAGACTGCATAACTGCTAAGTATCAAGTGATTACTCTGGTTATCCCCCTACTTCACTTTTGCCTGTTTCAACAACACTCCAACCCTACTCAAGAAGTAATGAAAAGACAGCCAGTCCATGTGATGTATCAGAAGCAGCAGCAAAAGCCAATGGCATAAGTATGCGCATTTACAGAGCAAAACATCAAGCCAAGGGAACAAGAAACTGACATTTACACACTCTGCCAGAGACGCTACAAAGAGAGAGCAGAATCTCCTGATTACAACACTCACTTTTAGAAAACCAGTTTAAGTGTTTTGTTAATGTAGACTAGTACCCTTTGAGTAAATTGCTATGCTGGTAGATACTGTCTGCTGCCAGGCACTCACATCAGCATCAAATCCTGCAGTGGTAAAACTAATGGGATAATTAAGGGCCTGACCTGCAAGTAGGAGTTGAAGGTCACTTAACATCTTGCAGTAAATTCTCAGTCCTGTATAGACTGGGCTTTACAGAATACATACCTCTAGTACATTACTCTCAGGGCTGGGATGTCAAGGTTTGGGGAGAGGGGATAGGATTGTTACCTGATTCAGGGATTTTAAAAGCCCCTGGCTGCTATTCTATGGTGTGATCTCTCCGTCCTTAGTAGAAGGGGGAGTTGGGAATGAAGATTCAGCCACTCCTTCTGCACTACTCCCAAATCTCCCTTTACAAAACCTTGGATCTGCCCATGGAAGTTGATAAAAAGTATGTTGTTAAAGTAAAAAGGGAAGAAAGTAACTAATAATAACTGTCATATAAATTTGATGAACTTATAAAGGAAGAGCACTTGGATTTACTGATACAAATGTTGCTTAAGAAGTTAAATTTTAAGGCACTTGCAAAGAAGCAGCCCTTTGAACTAGCAAAGCCAACAATGGCTTGAAGTTGCATCAAGCTAGGTGTAGACTTAATATCCAGGAAAACCGTCTTCACTGTTAGAACAGTGAGGCAGTGGAGAAGACTGCCTGGGGAATTTGGAGGTGATCAAGCTGGATAGGTATTGGTCAGGGATGAATTAAAAGTAGCTATTCCTATGCTATGTTCATAGAAAGCATTATAGGAATTTCCTGTGCATCTCGGTTTTGCTGGTTGCTGTCTGGGTTGGAAAATAATATTTTCTCCCCCATTTGTTTCCGGGTTTGGGGTTTTTTTTGGTTTAGTTTGTTTGCCTCTCTCAGTAGCACTGGGTGCTGGCTGCAACCAAGGCTGGGAAATTTAACTGGGGAGTATCAATACTTCTGCTGCAACTAAAACTGGGAGATTCCTGGCTAGAGGGTCCTGACACTCTACTCAGGGTCAATTAAAAATATTTTTATCCCACTGTAAGATTGGTATGGACTGTGTCTGTTAGCTTGACCCCTGAGCAACTTCTGATAGTCACTCTCTCTTCCACTCTTGAAAAAGAGGCTTTTAAACTACTTATAACCTCTGGATCTGTTGGTTCTCAGCTGTGTTACTTCATCCTGGAGTTGGAAGTATGTGCTGACTGCCAAAAGATTGTTTATCTACTGTTTTCCTTCTTCCCTTTTATTGTCACCTCTTAAATGAGATCAATACATTTATAAAGGGAAGGTTAATAACCACAGTCAATAACTTCACTTCACATATAATATTCAAGTCAATTCATAACATGTATCCACATCTGTCACATTCTAATTCTCATAAAGGCACTGATACAGCAAAGAAATAAGCTTATGCTTAACTTTAAATTTGGGATTAGTCATGGGCTTAGAGTCCAGGGGTGGGCAAAATGTGGCCCACCGGGCCATATTATCCAGCTTGCGGGGTGCCTAAAAAATTTAGAAAATTAATATTAATCTGCCCTGGGCTGCCTGTAATGTGGCCCTTGATGGCTTGTTGTAGATCAAGAGTAAAGCCAATTGAGTTATATATCATGTACAGGACACCTGCAGAAATGCTTCTTTTCAATGAATATGAAGGGCATGAGTAGGCCCAGACAGCAGTTCACAGTGTGTCAAATGCATCAACTCTCTCTGCTACAGTGGCTCCAGAGTCCAATTTCACCCTTGGCAAGTATGCTAGTTTCATGCCATGAAATCAAAGAGTTGCATAGTAACATTCACATTCACTCAGTAGTGATGGAAACAGAGCTTTTAAATGCATATATATTTCCCTGCCTCAAGAGATGCGACCCCTTGCCACACAATTAATCTTCAAAAAGTGAGCAACACATTGGAACTGTGTACTCAGATGCAGGGGTGCTTAGAACTAATTCTTACTACTCACTTATTCAGATCCCCCTTTCAAACACTGGAAGTTGTAACCTTCTTATTGTACCATTTCTGCCTCATTACACTCAGGTCTATAGGCAACTATTTACTTTTGCCCTTCTGGTGAGCACAAGTGGGGCATAGTGCTTCTCAATAGCAGTCTTACAAAGATGCCTGGAACTGAATAAGAACTAATGTAATAATGTGACTATTAGGCTAGGTACTGACATTCAGAAAGGGGAAGACAGACTGGATCTAAGTGTAACCCTTCTGCCAGGCATTGGTCAGCAGCAAAAAAGGCTGGGTTCACATTTCAAAGTACCTTATAAATTATACCAGTGGCTCGAGCCCCTGCCCAGAAATCTGGGAACATTAAATTTGCTGGGGCATCCCATATAGACAACCCTCCCCACCACAACAGTGTAAACACAAAACACAAATTTATTACAAAGAACAACAAAAAAAGCCAATATATATATATATATTTTTAGAATACTATACACTATAAAACAAAGTCTGTAGGTGGCACCCCCTTGGGGTGGCTTTACCCATCCCCAGGGAGTCTGGACTTGGGGGTCCCCAATGGGTAGTTCTGGGGGCCAGCGCCTTTATAAATGCCCTTCAGCAATGGGCTCGAGAGAGGGGCCCACACCGGAAAGTCCTAAGCTGCTTTTTGGGTTCACTGCACTGTGGGCAGCTGCTTGGGAACATGGGTCCTTCTGCATTGTAAGGGCTCCAAGAGTCATGGTAGAGTGCCAACCTCCACTTCTGCATGGTGGCTTTGAGGGGTTAACTGCAACTCTCATCAGCATAGATTTCATAGACATTCAGACAGGAAGGGATCTCACAAGATCATTGGGTCCAGCGCCCTGCCCAAAGGGCAGGAAGTCAGCTGAGGTCAGATTATCCCAGCAAGATAAGCATCCAACTGTTTCTTAAAGGTATCCGGAGTAGGTGCTTGCACCACTTTTGGGGGGGAGTCTATTCCAGATTCTGTGGACTCGGACAGTAAAGAATATTTTCCTTATGTCCAGTCTAAGATGGTCTTCCAGCAGTTTATGACCATTAGACCTTGTCTTCCCTTGGGGTCCCCTGGTGAACAGGCATTCACCCAGTTCCTGATGCCCACCCCTTATATACTTATAGGTGGCTACCAAGTCCCCCCCCCGAGCCTTCTCTTCTCCAGGTTGAAGAGTCCTATGTCTCCTCATAAGGCCTGTTCTCTTGACTATCAAGCGTGGCTCTTCTTTGGACTATCTCAAGATTCACCACATCCTTTCTAAAGTGTGGAGCCCAGATTTGGATGCAGTACTCCAGCTTCAGCCTCAACAAGGCCCAATAAAGTAGAAGGATGACTTCTTGGGTCTTGCTTGAGATGCAAACCGGAGTGTTATTTGCTTTGCTGGCTGCAGCATTACATTAGTGGCTCATGTTTATCGCGTGGTCAGTCATGAACCCCAAGTCTCTTTTAGTAATGGTGCTAGTGAGTGTAGCATTGCCAAGCCCATAAGTATGATGTGGGCTTTTTCTCCTGAGGTGAAGCACCTTGCATTTCTCTGTGTTGAATGCCATCAGGTTTTGATCTGCCCACCTTGCAAGCCTGTCCAGGTCAGCCTGAATTGCCAGCCTATCCTCTAAAGTGATCACCCTTCCCCATAATTTGGTGTCGCCTGTAAACTTACTTAGCCAGTCTGCTTCTGACACTAAAATCTGGATCATTTATGAATATTAAAGAGTACTGGTCTGAGAACTGAGTTCTGGGGGAATGCCACTGGTCATCATCCACCATGTTGACTCCGTTCCATCAACTGTCACTACTTGGGTCTGACCACAGAGCCAGTTCCCCAGCCACGGGACTGTAAGGTTGTCAAGGCCACAGTTCCCCAATTTTACCATGAGGACATCATGACAGACCAAGTAAAAGGCTTTTTTGAAATCTAAATATATAATATATAGTATATATTTAGATACCGTGCCTCAAAATTTCTAGTTCCAATCTCAGCCCTGCAGGGAACCAAACTGCAAAAGGACTCAAAGAAAAGGTTGATCCTTTCTTGGCTTGGGCCTGAACTACAACCACACTGCTTAGTTGGGACATAAACTACAAAAAGTGACAAAAGGAGGCCGAGGCCTATCTCACTGGGCCTGAACTGGGCAGCAGAAAGCCAGCCATGCCTATACTGCACTGAGGCCTGGACAGACAACAAGTAGTGCCAAGTCTCATCCTGGTTCAAACTGTGCCAGGGTTTACCCTGGCCCAAATGTGCCAGCCAAACTTACGGCTGGTGTTCAGCCATACAGCTAGACTGAAATTTAACAGCTGTGAAACAGTAAAAAAGACCCAGGCCTATGACTGCAGCTGGACATCTGTTCTCAACTATACCACAATGCTGATCTCTAAACATAGGGGCCCAGTAACTGTCAGGACCCCATTCCTGGTCAGTCTGCTCCAGAGATTAATATACCCATGGTATTACCTCACTCAAGAAAAAGAAATGGGAAAGGAGTGAAATCAGAATCTCAAACTCTGACAGACCTTCTCTCCCTGTACTTGAGACTTTCCCATGACACAGTTTTGCTTGCCTCTCTAGTGAGGAAGGGGGGAACCCCACATGGGGAGCGGGTTTCCTGACTCCCAGTTTAGCTATGTAGCTCTCAGAAGCCCCAGGAGAAAGAGAGATCAGCCTGGGTGGGTTAACTTTTCTAACATCATCACAGGGTACCAATCAAGAAACAGCATCATTTGAGCTCTGTCAGATGTGGTCAGTGCTCCTGGTTCTGGCCGGATTCACTAAACTGTTTTTATGGGTTCTTTTAAGGAATCTTAATACAATAGTCTGGACACAATGAGGGAGAGGGGAGATGGTCGTCTTCCAGTCCTCTCCCCAACCCTCCCCCACCCCGGGGAAACCCTCCCCACAATATACAACAATCAAAAGCACACGCTTTATCCCACACAACCCCAAGCGTGTTTGGGTGTTATGTAAGTTGTACTGTTTTCTGTAAGAGGCATAGTTTAGATCGGCAGTTAATAGAACATACATTCACCTTTTGTTTTCAGGGAGAAGAGTAAATCTTAGACCAGGTTCCACCATTTTTAAGCCAGTTTGTGTGTGCCAAACTTTTATTCTGTTATGACTGTAGACTGGTTTCCGATCACTTGTACCAGTAAAAGTGTAATGTGTGTATCTAGCCTTAGGGTAAATTAGTATTTGCTCAATATTAACTTCCTTGAGACTCACTGTTTGTGGGAATGTTACCATTACAGTGTGTGGTCATAGCCATGTCCCTATGAGATGTGATGAGCAAAAGATCACAGTGTCCACTAACATAGCATGTATAAGGTGACAGCAGGGCAGTGAGAATTGCTGCTATACATTTACTAGCCACTGTTTGAACAAGAGGATAAATATATTTTGATGATATCTTTTGAGGTACACAATACAGGGTTTTCTTTGGTGGATGCCTAGCATAAGCCCAGTGCTTTTAACACCCAACTTGTCAGAGACTGATATGAATCAGGATACAGTACAGTCAGAATCACCCAGCAAGTGAGCTACTGGTACACCATTCTTCAGATCTGAACAACATTTATGGAACTGAAATTCAGTGTTTGTGAATCTGCCCAGAGTTTCATTTCATCACTGTCAGGTAACAGGTCAAGTCCTTGGGAAGAGGCCATAAGAAGGCTCAGCTCCATACCTGATTGCACAGAGAAAGATTGGTATTTAGACTGGAAAGCCAGCTGAAGAAGCAACATTATAGCAAAAACCAGAAGCTATTTTTTTCCTCTGTCAATATCCATGTTCCAATCTGAGAGGAATAAACTTGAAAACATGTTTTACCAGTAATCCAAGCCCCTGTCTGAATGCCGAATTTGTGAAATCATAGTACAGACTTCAAAGAACTACAGTTCCATCTGTATCAGGGACCTAAGTGGTCTGCTGATGCTATGGCTGACATCACATGAAACACTGTATATAAAGGAGGAGATACGAGCCATTGGCGGGGGTAGGGGTGGTGTCACATTCTGTTTGTTTCTACCTTAGATTTCTAACAGTGATCCTCTAGCAGAAATCAGTTTAGGGCAGGGTATCTTAATGGAGAGCCTTCTACATATGGCCATGAATGCACTGTGTGTTGTTACAATTCATAGGATACACAGAACACAATTTCTTTGGGCCTCATCTTAAGAGGTGCAAAGTAAAGCTTTTCCTGCTAGAAGGAAACATAGAGCAGGCCCTTATCAATGGCATCTCTCCCTCAAAGAAAACAAAAGACATTGCAGCCTGCAACAACTAAAGTAGTTGTTGCCTTTTTCTTGACTTGAAGGGGTAGAGACATGCAAATTGCCATGGCCTAATCAATTTGGAATTGTAATTGCATCAGCAGCAATTTTTAGTGGCTGGATGTGCCAGGTAATATAATACTTCCAGGAAAAAGAGAAAAAAAAAATCTAGACTGAGAGCAGAACAAGCCAAAAGCATCTCATCTTTCTTTCCAGTATACCTAGTTTGGCTTGTCACTTTTACTATTTTTAGATTGGGTCCTCCTCTCTTGTATTCTTTTCAACCTTACTTTGCTTCTAACCTACATAACCCATTACAGTATCCTGACAAAGCAGTCTAAGGGATACAAGACAAAGTAGTAAAGACAAAAATAACATGCAGTGCCAAGTCCACCTACACATGCATCAGTATAATCTGTTTAGCTTCAACAAAGAGGAGGCCAAATTGGGGTGAACATGATCTCTATGCTAAGGGCAGCCTTTTGTTGCCTTCAGTTGTGGCTTCTGAATGTCTGCACATATCCTCACTCTGTCTGATCTTATTTATTTATTTAAAAAACAACCCTAATTTCTTCAAAGTACCTTTTTCTTTGTCTACTTCCAAGTCAAAATGATTTAAATACATTAAGAATTCTCTATAGACCAATAAAATAGAGCTATTAAAATATAAAAATCACATAAAAACAGTATGAAATTGATTGTGAAAGCAAAACCTGTAAAATAGAATTATTTGGACAGAAAAAGAGAGCCAGGTTTTCATTTTGGCTATTAGGGTATATACCCAATAAAAAAATTCATAACAGTGACTGAAATTACTCTGGGTCTACACCATTACAACAGTTCAAAAATCTACCCAAAAGAACACTAGATACACTAAGACTTCTTAATTTAAATAATCCAACAATAAGTTTACTTGCTGTAAAAACCATATGAAAAAATAAAGATAAAGCCAAAAGAAAAAAAAAGGACAAAGCAAAATAGTTAAATAATGAAGGTAATTTGTAATAAGCAGGTAGAAGGCTACAGTAAATAATTAAATAAATAAATAATGATCTGACAGTAGAAAGGAATGCTTTTTCTAGAGAAAAAAGGAAAATACATTATTTGGTTCCTGTCTAAAAAACGAACAAGTTTCCTAAAATATTTTTGTACAATAACTTGGTAGAAAATTTGGCAAAATTAATGGGAACATTTACAATCCCCCATCTCCCTATAGAAAGGGTTTGCTTCTAATCTGCTTCAAACATAGTCCACACACTACATGTTGTCAAAACTCACCCCTTTTCTGAGGTCTGACACAGAGATTAACAAGTGCAACTAAGTCCAACAGCCCACTCTTCCGGCTGTTCCTAATATTTCCACTGCAGGACTCCTCCCTCCCACATTCTAGCTCTTTGCCACTAGAGCCACTCAAACTTTCCCTATATCTAGACAGGAATAGGAGCCACCTGTGGTGGTCATTCAGTAGTAACCTCAAAACCTTTTCCCAGGAGGATCAACTCCTCCCAGCAAGGTGAGAGCTTTCAGACAAATATTCCCACCTCCATTAAATTCCTATGAAGACTTGCTATAACTTCAAAACACCACTGGGGAAGCCTCTTTAGGAGGGAAAGGAAATCTTTCAGTAGATAAAATCTGACACCCAAAAACAACTAAAATGAATGTAAACAGTTTCAATCGTATTTAATGAGGAGTCAGAAAAATAAATCAATAAATATTGACAGACATTTGAAGGAAATAAAGTAGGGTACAACTTTATGGCAACTGAACCGAACTGTCAAGTATAAAAAGTCAACGGGACAGTTGGGGATGGGGAGGGGGGAAACCCAGGAGATATAAAATATTAGAGTTCTACTTCTGGAAACAAGTTTTTTAACCTGGCTGCCTGGATAATTTTGATAACACCCTACAACTAGGGTGGTCATCAAGGTTCATCAAGAATACAGGCATGGGTGTCTGGTGCCTCCCCTGGCACATACCCTCCTGATACCAGTTGGTGACCACAGGGGAGCGAGAAGGCACCATCAGCAGCTGATCCCGCTGACCCGGCAGGGGGGGCGGGGGATCTTACTCACCGTAAAACTCACAGAATTCTTGTGGTCACTTCCAGTTTTGCTGGTGGTTCCACTCCCTGGCCGGCACTCACAGGGAGGGCACTGGTGCTCCTGCCTGCCTGCTGGCTAAACAGGGAGTGTGGCCTGACAGGCAGCGCACCAGTACTCTCAGGGGTTGCACATGTACTCCCTATACATTGCCCCTGAATACAGGACCCCCTCGAGCCTCCTGGGCTGGGGGGGGTGGGGCATGGCAAGCTCCAGCAAGTGTCAGCAGTAGGGGCCTGGTGGTGGTGAGCAGGGAGCTCCTGTAGGCAGCCACAGCCTTGTCTGTGGCAGGTGGAGAAAGGTGCTGCTAAGCGCTGAAAAACAGAGGACATAAAGGCAGCCAGTAGAGGACAAAGGACAAGGGATGAGAGAACTGGACTGTACTCTATAAAACTAAATGAATGGCCACCCTACCTACAACAGATACTATTAGTAAGCCAGTGAACAAATCAACACTTCTCAAAAGTAACATGAATGCACATAACTTTCAAAAAGTTTGGCTTATTGCTAGCGATACTACAAATCAGCTTTTGACCAGGGGAACTGTGTGCTCTTGGATACTAGTTCAGGGAGCTTTTTCTTTCTCATCCCAAAGTATTCACTCATGGGTGTCAAGCACCAATTCAGAGTTAGAGCACAAGGTTTTTTGGAACAGTTCACAGTGCCATGACCCCACATATGCAACACAGCACGACCGATCTGCAGGGGAACTCTGAAATTAATAGCTGGCAAAGAGGATCTACTCCCTCACGCAGCATTCAACGGATCACTGCCTTGGAGATCAATCCCGTGAGCCCAGACACTCTTAAGCTTTCCTTGTGCCTGAGCAAGCCACAGCTACAAGCTGTCAGAGTGGCAAAGAGGCTTTCCTTCCTCATGCACCATTCAACAGAGCGCAGCTTAGATCCCAATCCAGAGTCCAGATGCTCTTAAACTTCCTTGGGCCTGAGCGAGCTGCAGCTCTGCTTCTTTCTGTGGTTTTTCTAAACCAGCGGTTTTCAACCTGTGGTCTGTGGACCCCTGGGGGTCCGTAGACCATGTCTAAAGGGCCTGCAAAAGATGACTACGATCAATCAAAAGTATGCGAACACCCACGCTTACAATTCAAAGGGGTCTGTACCTCCATTCAAATTTTGTCGAGGTCCGCAAAGAAAAAAAAAGGTTGAAAAATCACTGGTCTAAGTATAAAGGGTGCCTATACATGAGTAGAGGCTGCTCCTATGTCCTATAATTACAACACATGGGAGCAGACTTGATTTGAGTCCGCTGAAGGGTGGTAAATACTGCGTTCCAGCAGCCTTCCACGTGTCACTATCTCCACACTTCAAAATGGCAGCCGGGGGGTTTGAACTAAAATCAAATGAGCTTTAGTTCAAGCACCCTTGCTGCCATTTTAAATATGGGGTGACATGCTCATGGTGCTTCTGGCATTTTAATTAGAGTGGCTCTTCAAGTCACTCTAATTAAAGTGCTGCCCTCATCCGTAAGCATGTCTATACAGCACCATTGGAGCTGCTCAAATTAAGGTGCTGCCCCCCCAAGAGTACATGTATTCGTGCCCCAAAAGTTAAAAGGATGGTAAAGGAAGGGGAACTCGGGAGATGGGTGCTCCGGTTCCGCTGGCAGGCCCTCTGCCCACTGCTGCTGTGTGGAAACAGGTCTCCACGCCCAGACGCTCAGTAGCTTGAGCACAGCGAGTGGGGACCACGAGGGAGGCAGGACACTACGTGGGATGCTCCAGCCCTGCTTGTCTCTGAGTCTAGTGACAGGAGTTCAATGAGGCAAAGACAGGTTTCCCTTACCCTCTGTCACAAAGTCAAGCAGGCCGCACGCAGCCTACCTTTAGTTTGTAAGTGCATCGACCGCGCGCACCAAGACCACCCCGCCCCGCGCGCCGGGGGAGGCGGGGCCAATCTTGCGCCCCGCCTCCGGGCGCTGGAACCGCCCGGAACCATTCTCCTAGGCACGACGTTTCCGGGGAAAGGGTCGCGGCGGCGTACCGTAACTCCGGCGCTGGGAAGCGTTGGCGTGGGGCGCGCGGCGTGGAACGCGGCTGCGGCAGAGCGGGGGCTGGGAGGACGCCGTTACCCTGCGTGTATCCCCCCCTCCCCTCTCGCGAGACCTTGCTCTCCCCTGCGGCGCGCGCGGGAGGATGAACCTGGAGCACCTGCGGCGGCGCGTGCGGCAGTACATTGACCAGGTGCGCGCCAAGGCGGGGTACTTGGCTCTGGGCATGTGCTCTGCTGGGTGCTGCAGCCTCGGGCGGGGGCGGGGGCGGAAATTCTCCCTTGCTGCTCTGTGTCAGGTGGTTTTTAAGCTTCGAGATGCAAATCTGGACCACCTTCGGGGACAGAGCAGGCAGGGATGGGGATGGGGATGGGGATGGGGGTCGGGGTCGGAGGGCATCGCAGCTACAGCTGGGACCTGAGGCTGGAGGGGCTGGTTCCTTTGCTTTGGGTCAGCCCTCTGATTTGCTTCTTTTAGGGATTGTGGGCACAGGACCACCAAGAAAATGTATAACCTGCTCTTAAACAAGTGGGGACTGAGAAAGGAACCATGAATTTCTTGGGGCAAACAAAATCAGGAACAGGGAAGGGAGCGAGGTCGCAGGGTCAAAATGAGGGATCCGGAAGGAGACACTGGCCAGCACCCGCTTGCCCCTGAAGGAGTTGAGGGAGCATGTGGACTAGGGATGGGGATAGAATTTAAAAGTATGTCAGTTTAAGCTCTTCTAATGATATCACTTAAATGATTAACTGACAGCACAGTAGCTGGGGCAGGGCTGCTGCTAGCAGCTGCTTCCCTTGGGCCTTTGTTGGTGGGAGGTGGGGGGGGGGCTCCCCTGGGCCTGTGAGATGGTGGGCAGCAGCAGAAGGCGAGCACTGGGAAGGAGCAGCTAACTACTTAATGTGGTTCCCAAACTTTGACAGATTGAGCACCACCAATTTAAAATGATACAGCCTTAAGTGCCACCAGCAATTTTTTGTCTTATAGAGTAATTATAATAAATCTGTTAATGTGTATCACTGACAGGTTGTCTGGGGACCACTGGTGGTACAGGAATGCCACAGATTGGGAACCTCCTAATTGATGAGTCATTAGGCCACCCCCTATTTTCCTCTTAGGTTATGGGTAGTAGTCCCCCTCACTTGTTCCTCTCTTTTCCTCCTTGCTCCTGCCTGCCTGCCCTGCTGTCGTCTTGTTCTAGAGACACTGTGCTGTCTCCTTTACATTAACTGGTAATGTGTTACTGGTATAGATATATTATTGTTTAAACATTTAATATTTCACACCCCTACTGTGGAAGTGGAGAGCGAAACTCTGCTTGGAGAGGTGAGTGGAGGAGTTACAGGACATCAGCCTCATTCACCCAGGTTCCTTCCAGCCAGAGGCTTCTTCCTGGGGTTTTAGGTGGCCAGCTTGGTAAGAGCCAGGAAGAGGTTGACTAGGAGGTTCCAGGGCTTGGTGGGGCCACATACGGGATGGGGAGCGCATAACAGTAACAGTGCAGGGAGAAGTGCAGCCAGACCTCAACTGTAAATTCAGGAGGAGGCAGAAGAGAGGCTGTAACCTGGCGTACTTGAGGTAGGCATGTGCCAGTTGGGGATAGCCATGTCACCGCGTTTTGTAGAAATCAGAGAGAAGCAAGGCTGGAAGGGACCTCCAGAGGCCATCTAGCAGGACCCCCTGCCTGAGGCAGAATCGTCCCTATCCAAGCTATCCCACAGAAACTATAATTGTGAACCTCTTTGTAAAACTACTGTCCATGTTTGGGGTTAGGAATTTTGCCCCATGCCCAGATTAGTACAGATTAGGAGTGTGGGCAGGATTTGTCTTCCTCTTTAATTGGCATGCAACTGTCTCCCTGGGATCTCTTGAGCATATGTTAACAGACAGTTACAGCAGCTGGATGTTGGTGGTTATGGTCCCCCTGCTTTGCCTGTGGTTGATATGGGGGTTATATTTTGTGTTGTATCAGGGTTGTCTAGTTTTGCCAAGAGATAAGACAGTGGATATGGATAGGGTTGACCCTGCCTCAGACAGGGGTTAGACTAGATGGCCTCCGGAGGTCCCTTCTGGACCTGCTACTGTATGGGTGTTTATACACATACATTTTTGTGATCCAGTATGCCAGAGATGTGTTGCATTGGTCTGCATGCAAACTGGTGTGCACTGTGCTGCACTGCATGCAGTTGTATAAGTGGTGAAATGCATGTCAGCACGCAGAAAATGGCAGCAGTGCGCTTTTGATTAAAACACCTCGGTTGCCCCCTCTTCCCCTTCCTCCCCCCCCCCCCGTGCCATTCCCAGTGCCACCCCCCTGCCCGCCACAGCCCCAGCTCTTCCCAGCATGTGGGTGAAGGTGGGGGGTTGAAACAGGGGTGTGCGGGGTGACAGCAGCACTGGGAGCAGTGCTGTGGCAGGGCTACAGCGAAATCTGGTGCGGCTGCTGCCCACCCTGAACCCAGCCCCAACTGAGAAGAGTCTGGCTCAGTCCAGCCTGCAGCTGCCGCTTGCCTGCCCTGCCCCACGCAGATCCAGGGGCACCCTCCCCCTCATCATCAGCCCCTGCCCCCAACGAGCTGTGGCTCTGTCCCACGTGCTGCCTCACCCTGGCTGGGTAGTACCTGCACCTGCCCCCTCCCTCCTTCAGTGAGGGGGGCCTTGATCTGCCTCCCCTTCCCTTCCCTCCCCACTCCCCATCCATTACAACGTACTTACCAGCTGCATGCAGCTACATTGGAAATCAGATCAGTATTGGCTGATATGCCTCCTTAAATATCAGCTATTGGTATTGGCTCCCAAAATCTGTGTCGGTGCACCCCTAATTCTGTGAGCCCCTTTGTTGGGTGCTGTCACGGCCAGGTGGACCTGCCCCATGCATCATCTCCACAGCTAGACTGAGGAGCAGCTGTAACCCAAACCTGTGCTCTTCTCACAGCCCTTCCCTGTCTGGCCCATGCACTCCTTCCAGAACAGGCACACCAGGCTGGTGGGACTATCTGCACCCCTCTATTTCCAAGCAGAGCATCCAGGGTCAGCTCAGGAAGGGCTGTGGCAAGAGCTTGCACTCCAGCCACAGCCTTTGGCTCTGCCCAGCAAGAGAGATTAGGTTGGGTGGGAGCAGCCCAGTGCACTGTCTGACCAGAGAAGCTGGGTATGGGGGCACCTATGGCAGGTACAGCCACCCTCCTTTTTCACCCCTATCCCTATGGACACAGGGGAGTTTTGCCTAGAGCATCAAATTCCTTAGGCCTTAGCTCCTTCTTGCTTTAGGCTTATCACATACCGCATGCTCCTGCCTGCATTATGGTTATCACCCTGGTTGAGAACCACTAAGGTAAGTTGAGGCAACACAACACTGGTCCTCAACTATAGGAGGGGGACGTGAAATTAAGAAAAAAAATTGAAGAGGTCACCTGACTAAAAAAAGTTTGAGGACCACTCTAAATGGTGAGAGCCTGAGGCAGGCAGGCAGCATGGATAATAACTGTCTGAACTTGAAGGGTTTGGCGGTGTTAAAAGTAATAAAAACAGCAACCTTTTAGTGGGGTGTAATGGTAGGTGGTGCTACAGAGAAATGACTGTACACTTCCTGTTTATATAGTGCTCTTCTAGGTTCAAAATGCACCTTTAGGCTTTATTTATGCAAGTTTCATGCTGTTGCTTTTTATCCCAGAAGAAACAGCAAACCACATGTACTGCATAAAAGCTTGAGTGGAGAAAATGTTTTGGTTAAAGATACATGACTCTTTGATCAAAAAGGAAATAAAAAATACAGTGACAGCAACAAAAGCTGTTTTTACCAGTCAGAAAGATTTCCATTTGTTACAAATAGTATTTTAGTCAAGTGCAAGATGTTATATAAATAAATAATACTTTTAGATCTTCCATGTCCCTTATTCCTAAGATTCAAGGCCCCTTCTCTCAGACTTGGGTAAATTGCTGAGAAGTGTTTGGGAAGTGCATAATTTGGCCTTTGTAAATGTGTTAGTGGCTGTGAATTATTTGGTCATCAGTTAATTTAGCATAAAAAGTACAAAAACTAGCCTTCATAGCCATTTGTGAAGATTTTGGTGGTGGTGTAGTTACTGTTGGTAACTAGAATATTCCAAATATATTTTAAACTAATCTAAACACCTTTAACATTCTTCTACAGCAACAGTATCACAGTGCCTTGTTTTGGGCAGACAAAGTTGCTTCACTATCTCATGGTAAGTAATCCTTTTTATGTCAGATTTCATATCATTTAAAATCTTAACTTCATTCAGACTTGTTCCTATTGATTTTTTTTTTCAGGGACTTGTATATTTGTAGGCTTTTTTATGTATTGCTCTTCTGCGAATTTCTTTATAATTCTACCTATTCAACTAGTGCATCAATGATTCCAGCTCAAAATCAAGTGAATATAATCCATTCTTCATTCATGCGTAGCCCTTTTGCCAGGTAACAGGCAGCAGTAACAAGGTCTGGGTTCAAATTTAGGGGTAAAGACCAATTTTTTAAATTTAGCTCAAACCCCGACCCAGAAACATGGGAAAATAAATGTTAACTAGGTGTTCTAATGTGAACAGGCTTCCTCCCTGAAGCAAATATTAAATTAAACTAGGGTTTATTACAAGGGGAAAAAGGGGAGCAAATGGGCATCATAACCAAAATCATAACTATTCTAATAGTAACTAAAACTCTACAGAGGAGTTACCAGCAAACCAATTCAGGGAGCACCCACCTAGTCCAGGCAGATTGGAAGGGAGACTCCCCTAAGGCTGCCATCTAGGCCCCTACCAGCCATGGTAGTGAAAGTAGCAAATGCTTGGTAGGAAGGTTTACCCCAGAAACCTTGCTACTCTTCCCTGCCAGGGGTTGCTGCTCTGTTCTTGGGGCTTTACTGTGTACACCAGCCAAAATAGCAAGTACTCAGGAGGAAGACCTACGCTGAATTTACTGCCACTGACGCTGGGGAAACTGCTAGGGTGCAAAGCTGGGGTCCACTGCTCTGGCCACTGGGGCTCATTGTAGTGATTGCTGCTAGGGAGTGCTGCGCTGACTGCTGCCTCCAGGGGTTACTGCTTCTCCACGTTGCTGGGTTGGCTAATGCTAGTCCCCTTCAAGTTATGTAAACCTAAGTATTTCTCAGTCTTGACCTTCAGTTTTAACTACAGTGAATGTCAGGCTTCTACTATGAGGTCCTGTGCACAGAAACACTTTTACTTTGAGGAGCTGGTGAACCACAAGGCCGTCCCAGGAATGACTCCTGTCTGGGTCTCTTCTTTCCTTACACACACAACTTCGTACTTAAACTGAAGGCCACTCCATTGCAGATCTCTGCACAGCTCACAGTGTGGTCTGACTTTTGTATAGCTTAGTATTAATAATGCTTTTGTGCCTACAGACTTCATACATCTGGAAGGGAGGGCTGGTGGACATACGATCTGATCCACATGTCCTTTACTGGTGCACACTTTTACCTATCCTCAGACAGTATAAACCAAGTCCACAAACAGTGAAAATGGGCACGAATAGCCCACAAAACCTTTATACAAATGAGGCTATGTAGATACAGAATATACAAAGTTACCAGTATACAACATAAACATAATCAAACATGCAGAACACAAGGATTACACATGTTTGAGTCCTGGCCTGAAAATATACTACTTAACTTACAGTGCTCAATCTTTTTAGCCAATATTTTTTAAGTACTTCTTCACTTTCCTGAATTTTGCAGGACCCCATTTTACAATAGCTGAATTCATGTTCTAGCTCAGCAATGATTTAACTGATCTAGCTGGTATTAGTTAAGAGTGAGGGGGGTCAGGGCCTAACCCTCCTGTACTCTGCTATTTGCACTGTCTGCCTGCTCCCCACCATCTGTGCCTGAGCAGGCAAGGGAAGTGCTTGCTGCTGAGACTGATCCTGTAGTGCCTTGTACACCAGCAACCATTGCTGTAGCCACATCCATTGACCTCTGGATTTTGTGAGGGTGAAGGGCAAGAGCTGGGCTACAGATCTCATCTCTGTGTACACGTCTGCCAGCCTGCTAGAACATGCTGCTGGGGGTGTGGGAGGGCAGCAGTGATGGCAGTCCTCAAAGAAGCAGCTGTAGGCACCATTGGGTAGCTGCAGGGGGAGGAAGGAAACAGTACAGGACTGGGAAAAAGCATTGACTGCCTTGCACACTGGCCAGACAGCACAGTATCTATAAGCAGGGGTGGGCAATTTTATGGGCCCAGGGGTGACGTATGGAGTTTTGATGAGTTGTCATGGGCTGGGTGGAGGAGGGGCCAGAGGGTGTGCGCATCAGAGCTGACCCAGGGCCAAGCCGTGCCATGCTCCCACTTGCACCTGCCAGGCTGCTCCTAGTGCAGCTGCAACCGCCTGGGTGCTGCTCAGCTCCTCTTCCTGTTCAGCCCAGAACAGCACAGCAGGGAGGAAGCTTCAGCCAGATAGCTCCTGCCCTAGCTCCTAGCTGCCTTTCACCCACTCGGCTGCCTGTGCCAGACCAGTGGAGCGGGTGAAATGCAGCTGAGAGATGGAGCCGCATGGAGCATTGTAGCCAAGAACCCTTCAAAAAGTCCAGCAAAGCTACCTCAAAGAAGTCTTTCCAAATCAATATGATTGCTATTTACAATATAAATACATTGTGTAACTATATTACTTATCTATAATGGATTGAATATAAAATCCTGGGTTATTTTTGTTGAAAATAGGGTATTGGGCCTCTTTCAGGAACCAATCCCCCACTTATAACGTTTCCTATGGGAAAATCGGTTCCAAGTTATGTTTTGACTTCAGACGTGGTTTTCAGGAACCAATTGTGTCGTAAGTCCGAGGACTGCCTGTAATAATTTGTTTTATCCATTCCTTTTTCAATGTAAAATTGTTTCCTACAGTGGCTCTGTAGTGCTTAGCCTATTTTACATATGTAGAACCAGCATTGCTATATCTTCTGTATTTTGAAGAATAGTAAAGTGTCGACTATTTTGAAGAATAGTAAAGTGTCGACAATTTTGAAGACTCTCCCAATATATCATGACTTAACACAGGTTGAGTGTCATCCAGATTAATTGATCTTTTTTCCAAATATTTCTTTTCAGTTCTTTATCTGTATCTATCTTAAAATGACTTTATATAAATCTGATCCTGTAGAAGCTTGAATTACTAATGGTACATAAAGTGTAACACATACATAAGTTCTTACTGGATCTGAGTGTACTATTATACATCTACAACTTGGAAAAAATTGTTTTATTTAACAAGTACTTGATTCCACAAAAGCTTTAAGTGTGGGGAAGGGAAGAAGAAATAGATGACACCTGTGTTTTCTTCTGTGGCCTCATTCAGGGGCAGGATCTACTTCTAACGATTATGCATGCTGTTTTTCTTGTCTTCGTTAATTATAATCCCCTTCTATTATGATATGCAAACTGATGGTAGATTGTTTACATTCTTGCTTGACAGTCCTGAAGGGACTGGAGTCCTGGAGGGTGAACTTCCATCTTTTCTTATTTCAGACATGTACCCTAGGGTGCATTTTTAATTATCACAAAGTGAAGGTTTAATTATTATTTTATAATTCTAGAGATGATTAGTGTAAGGAAAAATAGGATAATAACTTTCTAATGACCTGAAAATATATATGCCTTTCAAAAGTTGTGATATTTATAATAAAGTGGTTTAGAATTGTGTTTAATTTGATATAATGTATTACATATATTAAGTATAATGGTATAAATCTTGTATTTTTATAAAGAGGAACCTCAGGACATCTATTGGCTGGCCCAGTGTCTTTACTTGACAGCACAGTATCATAGGGCAGCACATGCCCTGCGATCACGCAAGTTGGATAAGGCAAGTAATTTCAGGCAAGAAGTAATACTTCTGTTTTAAAACAAAGCACCTGCTAAGCAGTTGATCTGTGCTAAATGTGGGGGGGGGTTACCCCCCTTAGATCTTATGGTCTAAGGAGTGGCCATGCTGCAGCATGGGTGCTGCAAGTGATGCGGACAACCTCTGTGGTGCACAACAGATTGGGAGGGGATAGGTAGCACAGTTCCAGATAGGGTAAGGAGCAGAAAACAACATCAGATCAGGCAGGGAACACAGGGCAGAAAGCAGAATGCAGAACAGCATATCAGGTAATGGAAAGGGATTGAATTAGCACTTGGAGAGGGTTTAGGGCTAATTTGTGGCACACCTTCCAAAAGGCCTATCTCCCACTGATCTAAAGGGAAAGTAACTGCATTGTATTGCATTATGCAGTCTGTAAAAACAAATATAGCCACTTGCTCATGTAGCCAGAATGCAAAGAATAGGACCAACTAAAGTCGGAGAGAATTCTAAAGAGGAAAGGGGAGGGACAAATATGAGGAAAGCAAGGAGTTGGTCAAAGGCTGTGCTATTCTATTTCTCCCACTTTGCTAGTGACAGTTATGGAGGAAAGGAGAAAGTATTGCTGGAATAAGAGCACTTAAAAATAATATCGAAGTGCATCACAGGCTGGGTCTGATCATTAATAACTATGATAAGGGAGATTCTGCTGAGATAGTAAAAGGTTAACCAGACTGCAAGACGCAAAGAAAAGAGAGCAGACTAAATCCAGTAGCTGGTTTAAACAGCATGCTGTGTGACACAAGTCAAAAGAGAGAAAGGAAATATTATGAGATATTGCATGTTGCAGTAACATAACAAAATGAGGATGAAAAAATAGAAGAGGCTGTGTTGTCAGACCAGCTGCCACCATGTTGCCAGAAGAGCAGACAGTGATACTGCCCTGCCTATGTATCACTACCACCCGGGTGCCATGTTGCATCTCTGGTATGTTGATATGGAAAGGGGAAAAAGAGTGCCTAATGTGTGCAAAGAGGCATGGAGGGGGATAAGTTCAGACCAAGGAGATAGAATGGTGGCTTGAGAAATCTGGAGTCAAAGATTTAAGTAAATGATGCAAAGGTAGTACCATCTTTAGGTAGATTCTTAGTTAGAAAACAGGTGTTTTTTACAGTAATAGCTTTTTGCTGTTGAATATTTGGGACTTTTGCTTGCAGCTTCTTTAAGTTTAATATAATTTACACTTCTGTTTCTTTCTCAGTTATATGAAGCATGTCGATACCTTGCAGCAAGATGTCATGTAAGTACATAATTTAGTTAATACTAGAAACAAATCAAACTAAACAAAACTTACAATGTAAGTGTGCATCTTGCACATCAGAAGATTGTAGACTAGAGGAGGGATATGTATTGGTCTAAATCTGAGGTTTGCAACAATTTGCTAAAGCTGTGGGTTCATTCTGTGATGCTAGTCTTGTTTTGTCATTGTTCTAAGCTAGATTTTTTTTTTTTTTTTTTTTTTTTTTGGAATCGTATTGTGTGGGTCTTTTGAATGAACAGAAAATATTAACACCTCTTTGTTCAGCCCAAATGCTAAATTTCTGTGAGTATGGAGTTTGGTTGTTACCCATGCATCAGAATTTCCTTAGTCTACAATGCTGTTTGTGAGGATGTGCCCCAAAGATGGCTTTGTTTTAATGGTGCCATAAATGCAAAAGTGTTGCATTTATAGTTGCATATGTAGAAGAATGAGTAAAGTAAAATTGAATAATATGTATTTCAGTAGGGTTTTGTACCATTTGTTGCAATTTGTTGTTTATTTCATAGATTTATAGATGTTAGGGTCAAAAGGGACCTCAATAGATCATTGAGTCTGACCCCCTGCATAGGCAGGAAAGAGTGCTGGGTCTAGATGACCCCAGATAGATGCATATCCAACCTCCTCTTGAAGACCCCCAGGGTAGGGGAGAGCACCTAACTGTGAAGAAGTTCTTCCTAATGTCTCGAGATAAATGTCTTTAGACTTCTATAATCAGACAGTGTTAAACAATATGATAAATGCCTATGAATAATTTAATTTCCAGTTTCTGATTTGATTTAATTGTTTGGTTGTACAATATAGACTTATTTAATAAACTACTAGTCTACTAGTAATTATTTTTTAATAAACTGCTAATACTAGTGGGGTGCGTCTACACAAGACATTTACTGTGGAACTGTCTAATTAGCTTTGCAGTAAACATCTCAGTGTCTGCAGGTACAGCCTTATTAAGCCTCAGTAAACTAATAAACTGCAGAGGGTAGTACTTGTACTTACACTGCTGCAGTTTTTTAGCGTGCAGCAGTGCATGTGTAGATGCTGACTTGGCTGCCTGGTGCACAAGGGTGCTTCATTGTGGGGGCTGCCTGCTGCAAAATGTTGAGCTGGGCAGGAGCAGCCCCAGGCTGACTCCTGGGGACCTCTGCCAGCCAGAGCTGCTCCAAGCCAACTCAAATGTGCTGTGGTCCTAAGCACGTGTTCAGCCAGCGTGCCTGGGAGCAATACACTCCAGTGTGATAAGTGCTGGAGTTCATTGCTGTGCCTTAATTGCACGTGCAGACAAACACATGAACTATGTTGATAAATTAATCTGCAACCAAAATAAATGTTTAAATACAAATAGTGCCCTAGGTTACTAAAAGCATTTGTGCTTTTCTTATGATAGTATATTTATTTGTGCTTTAATTTATATAAATGCTTAAAACCCAAATCCTTTTTTTTTTCCTGTAGTATGCTGCAAAAGAGCATCAACAGGCCCTTGATATTCTTGACATGGAAGAGCCAATCAACAAAAGACTATTTGAGAAATACATGAAAGATGAAAGTGGGCTCAAAGACTCCAGCAGTGATTGGGAGATGTCACAATCCTCTGTAAATATCATTTTTTAAATATCTTATTTTAATTGTTGAAAAAAATGTTTTAGTACAGGTATTTATCAAAGTACTGGCACTGCAGTCAGCTTCACTGTGTTTTCTCAGAAACTTGTTTCTGAAATTGAGGAGCATTATTATTATTATTAGCTGCCTTGGTTATTGCCTCTGCGGAATAATTATTTTGGCCTGTCAGTAGTAGCAGTCCCATGCAAATACTTCCTCAGAATTGTTATCTGAAGATTTAAATTCTAGGCTTGCTGAGTTGTGACTTGAGATTTGACAACGTAGGTTCACTTGCACTGCAGGCTCAGAAAGCAGCAGTCCTCTGCCCATCAAATATTTTAATGAAGTATTACGTTAATTACTTCAGTACTGCTTTCAAGGGGCCATTCCTCATCTGTACTTGAAAGGTAGGAAGTGTATTTAAAGTACAGCAGTTATTCTTGCTAGATTCCATATTTAGACAGACTTGTGCTGTAATCAGAGTTAAAGGTACAGAACAATTTTATTTATAATAATACTGTTTCATTAACTCCATAAATTTCTGAAACATGTACAATTTGCTATACAATAAAAAATGTGATTGGTCCTTAACCAAAATATTTTTGTAAATATTTGAACCAATTGTTCTTAATCTCTCTTTTTTTTCCTCATCTTGATTTGGGTATTCTGTTTCATATGCCTAAACTCATATTCCTATCCCCATCCAAACACAAGCAGCTGAATTCTGCTTATTCACACTTATGCCATCTCCTACAACCACAGATTCATTCCTGGGATATTTTATAGTTGTGAAACAATACATTAAGCCAGTGGTTTCTTTAATCTTCATAGGCCCTTGTTTGAAACACTTACATGCTTGAAAAAAGTAAGTCATATTTTACTAGTTCTCATTTGTTAGAAGCCTGCTATATTCTTTATATTGGTTTAACTTATGAATAACTTTTTTTTAAATTTCAAGGTAGTACTAGAAAATCAAATCGCATCATGTAAAATGCTTTTTACTTTTCAGGGAGTCCATTTGCTATGTGCTCAAAACCCAATTGCAAACATTGATTCAGTCTCTGACCTCCAGCCCTACTTTTCCACCAGATTAAGAGCTCTATATGCCTTTTGCGAGGGAAGATCTATGATGCTTTGGATAATAGAACCCTAGCAACCTACAGCTACAAAGAGGCGTTGAAGCTTGATGTTTACTGCTTTGAAGCATTTGACCTTTTAACATCACACCACATGTTAACAGCACAAGAAGGTTTGGAGAACAATATTTATTTTTCAGATGTAAACAAAATTAAACCTCCAGTTTCACAGTCCTGAATAAAATTAATGTTGCATATTACAAATCTTAGTTCTGAACTAATTTGAAAGACTAGCATGTACCCAGTTTTATTTGTATTTATTAAAGATTCTGGTTATGTTAAATAGATAAAGTATTCTAACTTTCTGAAATTTGCACTTAAACTTCAGATTTCAGTTCATAGGGTGCAATGTCTGGATTATATTAGGTGACCACTACATCTTAAAAATCAGCAAAATTCTGTAACTATTAAGACTTGAAAAGAGCAAAGTAAGCCCAGCCTCTGTGGCTAGTTTCTCCAGTAACTTCCATGCCCATTACTTAGATTTAGCATCTGTTTTCTCTATGAGCCCAGTGCAGTAGTCCTTTGAAGCCACAAAGCATTGTGAGATTACGGTGAAAAGTCATAGTTGTTTTTGGCATTATGTATGAAAAAAGGTTAAAAGTAATTGTTTCATCCAATGCCCCCCTCTTTCAGTGAAAAACCTTAACCCTAGAGTCAATTTAAAACTGTAGATTGTAGTACTCCATCAAGTTGAATTTGACTCAATTAAGTTCTGTAGAGAAGAATTTAAAAAGTAAGAATTCAGTTATTCACCTTCATGCTTAGGATGACTTTATCATAATGCAGTTGTTTAGGATCATTAATAATTGATGCTTTACTTGTAGTATTGGAACAGACATTTCAAACTTGTGGTTTTGAGCCCTGTGAATTTTTTACTTGTTTGCAGTTTTTTTGTGCTTGTTTTAATTTACACAGAAAAAGAACTGCTTGAATCTCTACCTCTTAGTAAACAGTGTATGGAAGAACAAGAATTGCTACATTTTCTGTTTGAAAATAAACTGAAAAAGGTAAAAAATTAAAAAAAAATTTTAAAAAGTAAAAGCAAAAAAATAAGTTTGAATTGGAAAACTTGTCCTAAAAGCTAATTTTATTTGATTGTGTTTTGTTTTGAGCTTTTGAAACATCAAAATTAAAAAACGTATTTTTACTTTTGCTTATAATTACCTCATGTATTAAATTACCCAATTCATTAAATTATTAAATGTTATTACTTAATTTATATTACTGCTTTTCATATATAGAAATATAAAAAAGATAAGAGTTTCATGTAGAATTTATTCCACAAATTCTATAGTTTCGTTTGATGAAAATCTCTACTTGGCTGACTTACAGTTTTTTGAGAAACATCCAAGTATAGAATAATGCTGTAACAATTGCTTTAATAATGTTGGTGCACTAAAGCTTGTTTGTGTAAAAGGATGTAAGGGATTTTACAGTAAGAATATATTATGTCTAAAGTACTGTTTCTGGAACTGCACCACAGCATTGGCCAACATGGGTCAGCAAGTGCCCTGTTACTCAGCATTGTTCTTTCAGCGACTGCACTTGAAAAACTGGTAATGAAATATCTTTCATTGTCTAAAACTTGTTGACTTGAGTCAATGAACTATTAATAAATATTAGTTTTTTACTTAGCGCAGGCCTTCTAAGCACAAGTCAGAATTTTAAGGGATCCAGAAAAATATTCAAATACCTTTGAATTATTATTTCAGACAGAACCTAAAAGCAGATATTATTAAAATCAATTTTTTTCATTTTATACAAATTCTTATGGTTGTTAAAATGTCTTCTTTTTCAGTATAACAAACCTAGTGAAACAGTGATTCCGGAATCTGTAGATGGCCTCCAGGACAATCTGGATGTTGTAGTATCCTTAGCCGAAAGACATTATTATAACTGTGATTTCAAAATGTGCTACAAGCTTACCTCTGTGTAAGTACATAAAGCAACTGTGATATTTCAAGATTTTATTTCTGCTACTTCTCAGGTGTCATGTAGGAAATATCGTATGATCACAAATATACCCAAATCTATCATTCAGTTGTTTAATGTATTTTTTGCAAATTAATATTATCTCAACTGAGATAAGTTTCATGATTTCATACCAAAGTCCCAGCTGGTTAAGAAACTGTGAAAATAAATATATGTTTTGTTTTGAACAAAACACACCACAAAATGTGATAGTGTTCTATAAAGCTTCTTTATCTTAAGCTCTAGATTTACCCCATGTTGATACTCAAACTATTGGTCTTGTACAATAAAATAAGCTTTCAGCAAAGACAGTGCTATATTGAATCTAATCTTGCTTCCAGCAGTGGCAGGACCTGAGAATGTTGTAAAGGCAGTATACTAAATTTGTCAATAGAAATATTTGATTGCTATCCTAATTGCATATTCCATCTACCAAGTGTTTTGTTAACCAGTTTGGCTAAATTAATTCTATCTGGTTCTAAATTAGTTATTATTATGCTAGTAACATCTTGTAGCTAGAATATGACTGTTGGCTTATTCAAGTGCCGATTGCTTGCAGTATTACATGTTGTTATAACATTATTTTCTTTCTAATTCAGTTAAGTTACATGAACCATTTTTTGTGTAATATGTTTTGTTTTTAATAGGGTAATGGAAAAAGATCCCTTCCATGCAAATTGTTTACCTGTGCATATAGGGACACTTGTGGAACTGAATAAAGCAAATGGTGAGAATTGTTATTGACTAACAATCTAATAAGACTCAAATGAATGTAGAATTTTAAAAGCATCATAGCTAATTTTGACAGTGCCTTTTGAATAGATTTCTCAACAGTCAAGCAGAAAGTAGCATTTTCTACAAATAAACCCCAAAAAATGGGATCAAGGGGAAAAAAATTTAAACTTTAAATTAAAAAATGTAAACATTGCAGAGTTGGGTAGGGATCACATGAGTGGTTTTCCTGTGCTCTAACAGCATTTTTGCCTCTTAGGTTATATAGCCAATGAGTTGCAGAGAACCAAATTTTTTATTAATGTCTACTGTGTGTTGAATACCATGGTAAATGTAGGTTTATTTTCTTTCCAAAAATTAAAGAAAATATATTTTCCACAAATATAAGAGGGAAATTTTTAAGAATGGCTACTTGTGACCACAAAATCTGTGGTCTATATCTGTGGTATATCTATTGTGTTTTTCAGGGAGGATCAGATTTATTTTCTGTAGAGTGAACTGCCTGCAGACAGAGACCTGTTTCATAAGTTATTGCTTCCTAGTTGCAGTTATAAACACTGCTTCAATTATGATCCTGTTCATAACCACGCAGTCTTCTTGTGACAGTTACATCAATAGCTTAGCTACAGTTTGTTTCCAGACTCTTTCCAAGAAGGGCTTGGAAGTATTTGGAAACAATTTGAAATGAGAATGAAGACCTGACATCAAATGGCCTTCACTCTTTCAATGTATTAATCTGAAATAAAGTATGAAAATTCCACTTTTGTACAAACAGGTAGGCTATTACATATGCTAGTATATCTTTGTATGCAGTTGGTGTGCTTCGGATTCTTTAATCGCAAGAGTCAACAATTTTTTTTTTTTT
>JAGPOW010003316.1:91086969-91143922 GCA_030014935.1 Caiman crocodilus | reverse complement strand
TTTTTTTTTTTTTAATTTGGCCAGTAGTCTTTTTTTTCTGAGGGTCAGTTGAGAGCTACTTCTATAAAAAGTGAGAAGTACTGTGAACAGAATTTTTATAATAGGCCTCGATTTAAAGTTTTGAATTGGGGGAAAGAACTCCAGTGGTGAGACTTGCACTGTGGATCTTTCATTACGTTTAGAGAACAAGGTTTTTTTTGTTATTCCTTCCTGTGGGGAGGAGAAGACCGGGGGAAAGGAGGGTAGTGTTGTTATACTTCGTAAGTGTTATTGATAGCAAAGTGCTGGAACAGGTTACCGAGTAAAGTTGTGGAATCTCCATCCTTGGACATTTTTAAGACCTGGGTGAATAAAGCCTTGGCTGGGATGATCTCACTGGGGATGGTCTTGCTTTGAGGAGGGTGTTGAACTAGGTGACCTCTTGAGGTCTCTTCTAACCCTAATTTTCTATGATTCTATATAGTTCTGCTTTTATTTATTAAAGTAATTAAGTGATAAAACACTTCCGGATTATTTTTATTCAACATACAGAAACTTTGGTTACATGTTTAGGTCCTTGATCTCTTAATTTTAGTGTTTAAAGAATTCTGCCTCAGAATTACTAAGTTATCGTACATTGTCAATGTTGAAAGTAGAAACAAGTCAGTGTAGTTAATTTATAAGAAGCAGAACTTTTAAAATTGTTTCAAATATACGTGGCAATGTTTTCTGAAAATGTAATACTGTACTTTAGCTGACTATCTAATTTGCTGCAACATTATGTAGGCTAGGATTTTCTTAACCCGGTTGAGTCAGATGTACAACTTGTCTGTTATGCTCTTCACATACTCAGGCTGGATGGAAACTGACATCTCATTTGAGGTGATCATGACTCAACCAGATTTTAACTCTGGTGAAAGCACAAATGGCATAGCCGTTTATACACTTAGGTTTTTCAAGCTGTATTGCTGCCCCTCTGACAGGTCTATCCTGGGATGACTGGCAGTTAACTTGAATGAGCTGTGGTTAATTTCCAGACATACACAACATTGTCCTGGGAAAAAATATCACACTTTACCTCGCTTATTTCACAGGTACTTAAAGTGGGACAATGGATGTGTGTGTCTGTGGGATCCTGGGGCAAGCAGCTTTCTCTTGGGAGAAATGCTATCTATGTGCATCTACAGTGCTTTGAATTTGTATTCAAGTACACACAAACTTATTCAAGCTTTAAGTTTTGTAAAAATAGATTAAAATAGAAAGTTAAAGGGTCTTTTTTTTTTTTAAAGTATCTGTTTAAAGAGTAAAACATTTAGCTCTGAGTTTATAGATTAATTTTCAAAACATAGTGTGAGATGCACGTAATGATACTTTATAACTATATGTTGTCCAGAATTATCTTTCGTTTAATGTACTATAATTTTCTCTCCTCCTACCCCCTGCCCTTTACAGAGCTTTTCTATCTTTCTCATAAATTGGTGGATTTGTACCCAAACAATCCTGTAAGTTTTTACTTTACTTTTTGTGAAATATATTTAGCCTCAGGAATTGATCAAGGTTTTAAATCTAGTTTTAGAATACCTAATATTGAAACTATTTAATGTAAAATAGAATATTTTATACTTCTGAATATAAGCACTCAAGAATTTTCTGTCATATCAGATATTATATAACTAATTCTTTCAAAGTTCTGTGATGGTGAGGGTCTTCATCATTTTTAGGAGTTATGCTATATAGTTTAAGCCATGTTTTGAAAAGTCTTAATCAACTTTCTGCTCCTTCATATTGGAGATTGTGTACAGGGAGAGCATGCTTTACTGCCTAGAATTGTTTCCTGTGCTTTCGATTAATTAACCATAAAGGCTTTAAATTTTAAAACTTTCAGACTTGGCATCAGTGAGAACTTACTTTTAGATAGTTGAAGAAATGTGTATAAATAGCAATAGTGTGATAGTTTAAAAGTATACTGTGCAGGCAGTTTGCTGCTTTCTGCTTATTTAAGTACATACAGGTATACAGTTCCAGATATACATCTATTTGAAGTAGTTTACATCTGAAAAAAACATATCTGTATGTATACCACCTTTTTGCTGTCCTGTGAAGTATGAATTTTCATTTTTACCTAGGAGAAATATTACAATCTTTGCACTCTTCTATGCCTGAGGAAGGGTGTGTGCGCCCAAAAACTTTCAGATAAACATTTATTTTGCAACTATCTAGTTGGTCTAATAAAAGTTATCACCTCCCCAAGAGTTCTGATTACTTTTTTTATTCATTGAGTACACATTCAAATGAGCATCCTATATAAATCTGAAACTTATTGAAGTATTGTCATAATTGATAAGTGAAGTTCAAATATGTTTGTATGCTTACATATATGAGTTGCATTTGTTTGTGATTAATTTATTTTCTCTTTTAGAAAACAAATTTTGAAAAGTTAATACAAAGTTTACATCACGTGTGCAAAATTCAAAGCCTTCCAGGGTTACTACTCTGTAGCTTTACTTGTGGGCTGCAAACTTATATCCAAAACTTTGTGTATTCTCACATACCATATGTCTCCAGATAAGAAATGCACCTCCTTTTAAGAAGGTAAAATATAGAGGAAAAACTATTTTTCTGGAGTCCTGGCTTAGAGCTGGCTGCTTTTTGTGGAGGCAGTGCTGCAAGATGGCTACCAACTTCTTTCTGAGACAGCAAGCATGAGGGTTGTGTTTTATATTAACCTTTTCACAACTAGTCACAAAGGCAAAAGAGAGCTGGTTTATTCTGGGGTTGATTGTCCCAGTCTTTGATGGTGGTTGCATCGAACTATCTGAGGACAGTCATAACACACAATGCAATTTGCAGCTTAGATGGCAGTTAACTCAAATTAACTGCTATTATCCGAGAGAAAAAATGGTTATCTCCATACTTCACAGGATCCCAGGGAGAAATTAGATGTGTGTTTTAATCCAAATTTGAGAGAGTCAATTAAAGGCTTAACAGTTCATTCCACTCTCTTTCCTGCTTGCTGCCTGAGAGAGAAGCTGGTAGCCTTCTTGCAGCACAGCATCTCCATGCTTCTGGTCTTCCGCAAAGAGAAAAAAAATGTTTCCCTACTTAAGAAACACCTCAATTTCAGAGGGCTGATTTTTATGGGGAAAGGTGTGCATGTAGTATGCGAATACATATGGTACTGTTGAGGTTCAAGAATTTCCTGAACCTGAGGACTGAATGTGTCCTTTTTTGTGGTACTAAATGTTTGATGGAAATTTAGATTTCAATTTAACTTTTACTGCATCACATTTCAGGTGTAAGGGGTCTTCATCGTGTCTGCAAAATTTTTCTAGGATTTTTAATTATGAACTGAGCCTCAGAGCCTCCTCTGACATGATCTGGCTGTTAGCTCTCCGGAGCAGCTTCATGGGGTTCTGGATTCAGACAGGGACAGCAGTGGCAGCACATGGGTTACTCTTTCCAGTGCCTGCATCCTGTCTGGTTACCTTCCTCCACATCCCTCCCTGGAGTGTCTTCTGCTGCACTGGAGTAGGGCCTGGAAGGGGGAACCTGCATTCCTTGGCCAAGCCTAGCACCCTGTGAGCCACTCTGTGTTACCCACAGTTAGAGCAGAGCTGTGGGGGACAGGGGACTCTGGGTCTCCCTCCATGCCTGCATCAGCTGTGGACAGTGGCAGCAGGAGATTGTGGGTCCCTACCTTCAGTGCCTGCTTCTGGCCAGTGGAGCTCACAGTAGGAAAGTAGCAGGTGCAGAAAAGGGAAACCTTTCCACAGCTACCACTATTCTCACAGTACCCTACACAGCTCTAGCCTGTCCCTGGAGCAGGGCAGGAGTAGATTTCAGGCTTCCCCTGTACCAAAGTCAGTCAGAAAGAGCAGTGCAAGGGGAAGGGGTGCCTTACTGCACTCCACTGTATCTGTTCCTGGCTGTACCTGATTTGAGTCATGTGAACATTGTTATTCCATTTATAATGCTGTCAAAAATGGATGTTACAGATTATTCAGTTGTTTATTTATAGTGAAAACAGAACTATTCTTGTTCTGTAGCATTATTTTTAGTGTGCAACTTTAACCACTTTTTATATGCATTTTAATGCTGCTTTATTTTGAATTTGATGTTTAGGTCTCGTGGTTTGCTGTAGGATGTTACTATCTCATGGTTGGCCACAAAAATGAGCATGCCAGAAGGTATCTCAGGTAAGAACTTAGTACTTGATAGCAGTGTAGTCTATGTGATTTTTTTTTTTTTTTTGCTAGATCAGTATTGTTCAGTATTTAATGTTCAAGTAAAGTGTACAGACAAATGTACATTTAAGCTGCTCTGGAGTATGCAGCAGCTTTTACAGTCAGCTGTTATATTTTCATGATCCTATAGCAATATAAATTAACTTTAACACCCCAACTTTAGCCTCAAGTGGAGAAGAGTTAAAGATGGAGTGGTTCTGCTGCACTTTAATGACTGTAGGATCATTCAGCTATAACACTTGTATTGTAACAATTTATATCAGTATACTTTAATAGCAATAGAATTTGTCTGTCTATACACAACAAATAGTTAATAATAAAGTATTATGAAAGTTTCTGCATGTCTGTATTTACTTGCAATAAATCTAGGTATCCTAGCTCTCGCTAAAATATGCTCTATATATTGACCCTTTTGATATAGTAGTTAACATGATACCATCTAAATTATATCTAAAAATATGTACAGTTTGACTCGAAATCCTCCATCCAGTTACCATTCTGTTGCTAATGGACCCATTTCCTGCATCCTACATGCTTCCAAGCCAGTTGGGCTGGTTTTGGCTCTATCTCTTTGACTCTAGGGCATAGTCTGAGCTTTATGAATCTTACATTTTCCCATATAAAATAAACAGCACCATTCAGCTGCATCTTAGACAGCAAAAATGGTACAATGCTTCAGGCCTCCTCCCCTTCAAGCCTTCAGTTGCTTAAATATGCCCCTTCAGAGTTTACATAAGCACTCTCTTAGGAAACAGCAGGGCAGGAAAATGGAAAACACATACTTATCTGAGAAATTTCTCAAATACAGTGACTTTGCAGAGCACCCCAGAATTACAAATCTCTGATCAGACCTTGCCTTTTCAAGTGTGAATCTGTGATTCATCAGCATTTCAGGCTGGGTAGTCCTAATCCTTTACCCATTCTTAGAGTGGCATGGTCAGTTTTGTGAACAAATCAGATTCTTTGTTTTAAATAGAGCCTTCATCTCAATAAAGTTTGCTCATACTGAGGGATAGAAGGAATAAAACAATTAATCTCCTAACGTGACTAATTGTAACAATGGATAATCAGAATTCTAAATACAACCTCACTGTTAAAAACTTAACACTGTAGAAAAATGTGCAGGTACACAAATAGCTTTACTCTTACATATTTTTGATTAGTATAATCATTTGATTGCTTTTTTTAGCAAAGCCACTACACTTGAGAGAACCTATGGACCTGCATGGATAGCATATGGGCATTCATTTGCAGTTGAGAGTGAGCATGACCAAGCAATGGCTGCCTACTTTACAGCAGCACAATTGATGAAAGGGTATGTCAGAAGTGGATTGTGCTATTTTATATGTAATGAAATTCTGGGAAGTTTTAAAAGCTGTTCAAAAGTATTGTAGGGGTATGTTCTCTTTATTTACCAGTAAAAATACACTTAGGGCTAAACAGAAAACAAGACAGGAGAAGTATAGGAACTTTTTTTCAAATTCTGATACATGTTGAGTACATCATTTTTGTCTGAGTGTTTCTTCTCGCTGGTTTCTTACCTAAATGGGACTTACTTCCTGTGGTTAACACGATTTCTCTATTTTCTACATGCTGTACTCAGTTTGACTTCTAGGATTTAATGCAAGATATTCAGCCCAGACCCACATGTTGAGGATACAGCATAAAGCAAGAGCTCGTTCATTTCTGAATTAGCAGGAGAGAGTCAAGGTCTCTCTGACAAGACCTAGTACTGAACCCCCATTGCCTTTTTCTAATCATTTGGGATAAATCTTCTGCCTCAAGCTTATCTGGTTGGTCTTTTTTGTCTAGTTCAAGATGCTCAACCCCTGGCCCATGAGCCAAACCTAGCCTGTGGAGCCATGGCATCCAATCCATGGGGATTGGGGGTTAGGGTTAGGGTTCCCCATGGGTCAGAAGATTGGGAGGTGAGGAGCAGTGACAGTAAATACTGCCATCACTCCCCCACTGCTAAATTCCCATACCCCAATTTGGCTGGGTTAGGGCTTGGTAGGCCCCCTTTCTTTTGTGCAGCTGGATTTTGGCTGGACCATACCTCCTCCCCTACAAGGCTGGATTGGAGCTGGGCCACACCCCCTCCCCCTCCATGGCTGGATTGGAGCTGGGCTGCTCACATAGCTGCTCTGTGTACCAGATCCAGTGCCAGCTCTGGCCTGGACAGACAGCACAGGCTCTGGCCTGTGAACAGACCTGGCACCGCCCATTCAGCCCACAGGACAAAAAGACTGAGCACTATTTAGTATGTAGTAGTCTATACTGTGCTATTGGAGTTTGAGCTGTACTGCAAGTGATGCTTAAAAGGAATTTCATGGCTGCATGCAACACTTTAAAAAAAACTTTTATCTTTTAAATTAATTTGCAACCTAGGACTTTTTTTTTAACATAGGGTTGTGTTAAAATTGGTTGTTTAGGTTGTAAAATCATGCACTTTCATGTTAGATGTTGTCAGATGTATGGCTGCACATGGGACATTAATTGTGCTCCTTCCTGTATGTATCATAATATGATTATAGTTTCATAACTGCATACAGTGTGCCTCTTATTTTATTTGGGATGGATGTATAAAAAGAGAAAAAGTAAGATTGGCTGCACAATTTTGTTTCCTGACCCAGTTTAAAATAAGTAGAATATAAATTACATAAATGAAACTCCCCTGAAGTTTTATGTGAATCTCCTATATTTCATTGCATATTAGAAGCTGCTACTTAGTTGAATAGCTATTCCGTTTTATTCCAGAGGTAGTAGCAAACAAAAATAATAATGTATTAATGGATCCTTATATACATGCAACATTTGGGGATACAGTGTAGTATAGTCTATTTGCATGCATACATTGGATAATTACATAACTAACTTATTTGTGTGACAATGCCAGTCATAATTGTTTTGCCTGTTGCTTAAACCAGGCGTGCTCAACTTGCATCCCCCAACACAGCATCATCCATCCTTCAGGACTGTGGGGAGTCCTGTGGGCCGTGGCCCTGTGCATCAAGTCAAGTGCACGGAGCAGTGTGAGGTCCAATCCTGGTGTGCATGGGCCCCTAGAGCCTGATCCCTGGACATGGGACTGGGCAGGTGTGTGGGTGGCGCTGAGCCCTGGGATCCATCCTGGGATCGGGCAACAGCAGCCCACAGATTGGCCCCGTGCTCCTCATCTGGTCCATGGGGCTAAAGGTTGAGAGCCACCACTGGCTTAAACTATAACAGATTTCAGTTACCCACATACTGGTGAAGTTCTTAAACTTTTAAGCACATAGCGTTTTTCAGTCCCGCTCTTGCTTTGCATTGTGAGTATAGTAGTAGTTTGCCTTGTGACAGAAATAGTGAACAGAAAGCAACTGTTGAAGAGCTGCTGTTAGAAACCTTGAGAGCTAGGCAGCTGGAAGTGGGGGGGTGCTATTAGAAGCTTTAAAATAAGGACAAATAGCATCCCTGAAACTTGCTAGCTTCCCTTATTTTCAAGGTTTCTAATAGCAACCCCACATTTACTATTAGAAGCTATGGCAATGATTGTAATTGGTCAGTTTTGGAACTGCTACTACCAGAGCCCTGATGGTGCTGTGTACTTAAACAAGAATTGTTTCAGTAAATGCATACCTTTCCCCCTCTAGTCCTGAGGCTGAGGTGTTACATCTATGGAATGGAATACTAACTACAGGATTATCAGTGTCCATCTATCTTTTTCAGTTTATAAGTGAAAAAAAATACCTAGATTAAACTCAGAATTAATTTGGGGAAAGTTAGGAAAATATCCACAGTGATTTCCAGACTAAAATACTATTAAATAGAACTAATTTTTTCTTGTTAACTACCTGGAGTGTGCTGTTTTTCCTCAGAAAATAACCCTTCAGGATAGGACTTTGGGAATCCATTTTGCATGGTAGTATTACATGATAACTGTTTTTGAATATTTATTATTTAAGATATACTGAAAACATTTAAGTTTGTGATGCATTTTATAAGATTTTTGCAAACATATTCCATGCTGAGTAATAAATATATGAAATGTTCTGTTGTCTTGTAGCTGTCACTTACCAATGCTGTACATTGGACTGGAGTATGGTTTGACCAACAACTCAAAGTTGGCTGAAAGGTTTTTCAGCCAAGCCTTAAGCATTGCACCTGAAGATCCTTTTGTTATGCATGAAGTCGGAGTGGTTGCATTTCAAAATGGAGAGTAAGTAATGAATAAATAGGTCTATTTTATTAAGTAATGTGTTCAGCTCACCATGGAGATAATACAAGTTCAAAACTCTGGTGCAGTGCAGGAGCTGGGACTGCCTGGCATTGCATCAGAGCCAGTTCAAGATTGCCAGCAGCATGGACCTTACTCACTTCATGAATCCAGCAGCAAGAGTGACACCCTCTCCTGGGCTTGGCGTCCTGTGACTTCCACTGCCAGTGGCAGGGACCCAGGTGGTCCCAGCATGCCAGAGGCAGGAACTCCCAAGCTGGGCAATGAGGGGAATATTGCAGGCAGGGCACAGGCTCTAAACATTGGGAGTTGCATGTTCTCACAGACAGATATGTGAGTGTTTGTACCCTGGGGCAGGGGGAGGACCCCGCTGGCTCTAGACCTGTCCAAAGTGGGCTGAGATCATAGTAAGCATTACCATGCAACAGCTCAGAACATATTCTATTTTTTTTTAATATGGTACAATAATGCTTATAATGATTTCAGATTGAATATATCCAAAATCCCATGCAGTGAGGTCCATAGAAATCAGTCAGCTGTCTCTTGATTTCATGCTAAAGGTAACTAAATGTTTGAACTCATATTTGTCATTGATTAAAGCATGGTGTAAAACTCTCACCGGGCCAGATCCCAGACCTCAGGGCCCCTTAGCCTAGGTCCACGGAGTCAACAGCAGCTGTTGTGAGTTGTGCCAGTAGAGAGCATCTGGGAACTGTAAGGTGAGCCAGTTCTGAATCAGGCTCCATACCCCCAACTTCAGGTAACGCTGTGGGCTGGATTTGACCCATGAGCCATATATATATTTGACAAGCCTGGATTAAAGTATTATATAATAAACTTGGCAAATCAGGAAGTATCACAAATATTCTGCAGAGATGAACAAATATAAAAAAATGTTTACTTGGGTTACCTTTTTAGTTGGGGATGTGTGGGATGAAGTATTTAATGCGTGTCTTTGGACTGTATTCGGTTTTAATTCTTGTTCAATGCATCAGATTTAACTTAATATTCCTTTCTGGACAAGGTGTTGCTAAATGTGGATTTTGCCTTTAATTTATGAGAATAGTTATTTGTAACGAACAGTGTAAAAGTAACTTATTTTTCTATTACGGATTATTCACAATTTCAAGAGGAAAGGACTGTTTATTAGAATCATGTAGTAGCTACTTTATAATTCCAGTATTTATGTATTTATTTTAGCTGGAAAACTGCAGAGAAGTGGTTTCTTGATGCATTAGAGAAAATCAAAGCTATTGGAAACGAGGTGTGTGCTAAATTAAAGTGTATTTAATTTCATATTGAAGTATTTATTAAAATTCCAGGTTCTTGTATTATTCTGCTTTATATAAATGGAACATTAAAATAAATTAAACAAGTTCTAAAACATGACCCTTCCCAACAATATAAGCCTTTGGCCATTCAATTTTGGCATTCTTTAAAACAAGAGGATACTATCACATATTCTGTTTTAGCTTTTCCTGTGATATGTAGAACAAGCCTCTGGATGAAATCAGAAAGCAATACATAATAATGTGTGTGCCTCTGATACAGTGGGAAGCAGAATCTAGGTCTGACTCCCAGTCATAGTTTTAATTTCTAGGCTAAGTGTTGGCAACCTACAGCTTGCTGGCTAGATCTTTCAAGCTGGGGCTTCAGCAGTGACATTTCAGCAGTAACATTGTGGAGGTGGGGGTTGCCTGCATTGTGGCTGGGTAGTGTGAGAAGCATTAGTTCCCCTTTTAGATGTGCTACCCCATCTTAAACCCCTGTTGGGTAGTTTCAGCCTACCACTTCTGAACATTGCTGATCCCTGTCACAGACCATTCTTTTCCTATCTATGTTACTGTTAACACAGATTACTCATTGCAGCAAAATAGTAATACAGATATTCACTTTTCCAAACATTAGACAATTGTAAGAATCAAGAATAGCATTTGTACTTATACTGCCTGCAATAAAGCTCTGGAACTTTGTATGTTATTTAAAAGGGTAGGTTAGTGTCTAACATCAAAATGAAATTTTCCTCTATGTTCTTGTATGTCTATGAGAATGTTGTTGGATGTCTTCAAAGAACAAACAGATACTAGGAAAGCTGCGCTAGGATGCACTAGTCTTCCTACAAGCATAAGAAATACATGAACCTATAAAATACAATTAAACTGGTGAAGAAGGCTCACATTAAGTAAATAAGTAGTTCACTGGGTGACATTTTTGCTACTTTTACCTGTAAAATGTTTTTTTGGACATAGGGAAGGCATGCTTAATATTAAAGAAATTTAAAATGTTTGTCACCTTTTCATTGTCCATGGATATATATTGCCTTCTATGCTTATATCACCTCTTTTCTAATCAGGGATTATGACACCCAAAGGGGACTGAGTCCCAAGGAAATTCTGTTGTTGTAGTGTTTGGGCTTGTGTTAGAAATAAGGTTACCTGCATAAAAAAAGATTGGGGGACCCACGGACTTGCATTGATTTCTCTAGTGACAATAACAGGAAGATTTACCTGAAGGTTGCCAAGCATATGCTAATAGGTTTGATGGAATATTTTTCAGGTAACAGTTGACAAGTGGGAGCCTTTATTGAACAACTTAGGACATGTGTGTAGAAAGCTGAAGTAAGTTGAAAAACTGAAATGTTTTAAGGCTACATTTATCTAATACACTGTAAAGTTATACGCTACATTGGTTCACTTCATAATTACACTGTGATAGAACTATAAAAGGATGTTTTATAGTAAATGAGAATGTTCCCAAGCATGTCACTCTAGGTAAAGAATTCTTCATGTGAAAATTATGTATAAAAGTTTTTCTTACTGTGGAAATGACATCAAATCATAATGCAGACCAGCTATAAGTATGCATGCTCTTATATTCTTTGGGGTCTAAAATTAATAATTAAAGTATACAGTTAATTCTTGTTCATCCTAAATTCAAGAAAGGATAGGATACTTGAAGGGAACTGTGGATGCATGTAAATCTATATGAAGTAAACTAAAGAATTCTATAACTGTTGAAAGCTTTTTAGAATATTTTAAAAGCCATCATGATCCCAATAATGTCAAGATATTTATTTTGATAAACGTCATGTTGTTGCCTACTCCTGGAAGGCAGAATTAGAAGCAGAGAGTAACATACTCATTATTGTCTGTTCCACCACAGCACCTTGAGCAATGGCAGTAGCAGGACTGAAATAATTTTGATGCTCTTGTTTACTCTGTATAATCGCCATATGCAAATAGCAGGAAAGATTAAAGCTGATGCTGCAACATTTAGACCTCTACAACAGTTTGCTACACAAGCTGATAATCATCAACACCTACCATTTTGCAGCCAGCTACAGTTGTGCATGTGCAATGTGCTTTTCAGTAGAAAGACATTCTTTCCACGCATTGGCTATGGATTTAAACAACCTATTCTTTGCAAAGATTTTTCATGCATAAAGTTTTTTAAAGCCTTGAATTTAAGGAAAAACTGATTTCTCAGTTACCCTGAATAATATCATGATTATCATGAAAGCGTGTAATGTATTCCTTTATGTTGCAAATGCAGCAATAATTTAATATTTCATATTGTTAGCCTAGGCTAATGGCTTAAGGCCAGGATATTATTGTATCAGATGAAATTTGAATATAGGCAATCAGGACTCATTGTAGAGATGATTGCCTTTTCCTCTAGACCAATACAGCTATAACCTGGATACCTGATGTACGAATATAGTTTTCTGGTGCAGAGGGTCACTGTACTTACTAATATATGCCATACTTAAACTTAACAGAAAGTATGAAGAAGCATTAGAATATCATCGGCAGGCTCTAGTATTGATTCCTCAGAATGCCTCTACGTATTCTGCCATTGGATATATACACAGTCTCATGGGCAATTTTGAAAGTGCAATTGACTATTTTCATACGGTATGTATGTGCTTTATATTAAGGTGGTGCTGCTCACGGATCCAGAATTAAGGTTAAATTTTCTATTGCATTTTAATATAGAAATTCATGAAAAATTATGTATGTGAAAAATAAATGTATTCTTCTCCAACTTAGAGCAGGTTTTGAATACAGAATTAATTTTGTTTCAGTTTCCAAATTCAGTTTCCAAATCCTTCCAGGATTTATTTTTTATCCCAAATAAATTAAACAGATGCTTCTCAGACATTTAAAACTAATTGAAATATAGAATTTATATAACAAGAAAAGGTTATATATGAACCAATTTTTTAGTGATCATGAGGAAAAAATATTTTTAAATAGTTTTAATTAGTTTAATTTGGGCTTCAAAACCCCTAAAACACCTTTATAATAGTTAAGGTTAAAAATTATGGTTCTTTTGATTGCTAATGGATTTCTGTACTTAAATATTTGACTTTCTAAGCCCTTAATTTTGAATATCCTGAGATTGTAGTGAGTGGTTCATTTGACAGAGTAACTGTTCTGCTGGGTTTCTTTTTACCATGCAGTTAGTGTTACATGTATTTAGCATTGGCTTTATCTTATGTTTTTTGAGCTGCATATAGATGAAATCCATTTTATCTATAGGGATACTTGTTCACAAATACTTACCTTAAAAGCTTTAATAATATATTTTATTAGTCTTCCTTTATGAAAGATTGCACTGTAGTATATGGAGTGGAACAGAAGGGAAGTGCGCTGTAACTGGATTTGGGGCTTTTTTTAATTATTAATTTTAGTACCTTTCTGGCCAGTTAAATACATTCATCATCTTGGTTGAAGTGGAACCTTTGTTTCATAGTGAGGATCAGTTTATAAAAGGTTAATTTAGTTGTCATGATGTAAATATTTATTTCTGATGTTGAACATTCTATATCTTCTTACAGGCACTTGGTCTTAGGAGGGATGATACATTTTCTGTTACCATGCTTGGACATTGCATAGAAATGTACATTGGTGATTCCGAAGCTTACATCGGTAATTCTGTTGTTTATTACTATATAAGAGAGCAGTATGAGCAGTAAAAAAAAAAAAAAAAAAGACTTGTTAATGTTCATTAAATAAATGATCTTCTAGCACCTCAGCAGAAAAATTCCCTCCAAAGTACAGCTGCTGCTGAATCTTCCTGCCCTGCTCCCACCAAAAGGCAGTTGCATCTTAGTGGGAAGAAGCTAATGTAAGGGTCAAAAACTGACATAGAATTTTGTACATAAAATACTGTAAAGCCTATCCAGAATATTGGAAAATATTTACTCCGATACAATGGTGTGTTTGGTTACTATTTGCTGAAGTTCTAAGGAAGCTTATTTTAGAAGTCAGGGTAGATATGCACACTTCTAGATTAAGATAAGCCCTCTACACACGTAGCTAAAGACATGATTGGATCTAACATGTGATCCACACAGTGGTACCTCCTGTCAGGCCACACATGCATGGTAGGAGGCAGAGTTGTAGGAATGCACATTAGATCTAATCGTGCCTTATTGCCAGTGTAGGGAGAGCCTGATTCTGGGCTAATACTGGCAGATAAGTAAGCTCCCATGGCTGGGAGCCCCCTTTGCTGAGGGGGCTTCCAGCTGAAAAGGCCATATGCAGCCAGGGCCGAGAATCCTGCACCTGCCAGGGCTCAGCCAGGAACGTGAGTCTCATCAGGCCACAGATACTCAGTCTCAGCCGCTGCAGTCTCCTCACAGACTGTCTGCATGTGCAAATTAAATCTGGACAGAAACCAGCTATAAAGTTATTATACATACTCAGGCCATAACTTTATAGCTGTTTGGACCTTCTAAGGCAGGATAGTTAATTTGCATGCATAGCCAGTCTAAATTTATTGCACAGTGAACAAGGTAATTGCACCATAGATGTAATATGTAGAAGGGGCCTAAATAACTTATTTTAGCTCACTTTTTACAAATAATTTCTGTAGCTATTTTACAAAGTACAGTGATACTTAAGGTAGAGATTGTTCAAATAAAGGAACACGTTATAGACAAGAATGAAGAATTTTGAGAGAAAAAGCAAACAACACATTAAAAATGGAAGAGTAGAAAAAATGTTTCATCTTGTCATAAGAGACAACCAGGGATTGTTTGTTTAAAATTATATTAACTATTAGGGTTTAGAGAGAAGCCTGAAAATAAGCAAAGTGTAAAAGTAATACCACATGTTGGAGTTGGTCACAAATGATAAAAATATGGCTGAGAATTTTGGTTTGGTTTTGTTTTGCTTTTTTTAGTAGTCTATGAATATCACAGTTGTCATTTGGAATGAGTTAGGATTAACACATCTGTTGTCTCCCCTCACCTGGAAATTCAGGATTATACAAATGAAAAATAAAGTCTACATGCCTATAATTTTAAGATGTTCATGAAATACAGAAATATTTTTCTACTTGCAGCTTCATAATGCACAATTTTTTTATTATGTTGGACTTAGGCTTTTCTCCATAGTGAATAATTATTCATTTAATATACGGTGACATATGGTAATGAGCATGAGTGCAGTTAGAAAGTAGCATCTGTCTACTACCTGTTGCTATTTGCATCAGTGAATGGGTTTGCCAGTGTGAAAAGTGGTTGGACAAGCATTTTCTCTAATTTTTCATATTGTAAATGTATTATTGCAAAGAATATATCCTGAAGTACCATATAGATATATGATTGTAAGGTTGCACCTCTGTCTTAAACTGATAAATTAGTTGTTTTACCTGCATCGCTGGCTGTAGCCTGCAGCCCCAGTAGTTTCTAAGCATGCCAGAAGGGGGAACACAACAGGGAACTGTACAGCTGCCTGATGGTTGAAACAGCACATCTTTTTTTTAAATCTTTCCAAAACAGTTGCACTTGGAAATGTTTCAAATAAGCACCTGAAGTATCACAGTTATTTGCTGATAGACTCAATATTTTATAAGATAGTAATCTTTGCAAAATTCACTTGGAGAGTAGTAACTGTTTTGTGTGTTTTTAGGAACAGAAATTAAAGACAAATTAAGATGTTATGACTTTGATGTTCACACCATGAAGACATTAAAGAACATTATTTCACCTCCCTGGGATTTCAGGGAATTTGATATAGAAAGACAGACTCTGTTTGAAAGTGGTATTGTGACATTGGAAGCACCACATCAGAAGAAAACTACAGATGCCAGTCGTCCATTAGAAGAAACCTTTGAGATTGAAATGAATGAAAGTGATATGATGTTGGAAACATCAATGTCAGATCATAGCACATGACTCTAAACACTGGAACAGATCTCATCTTTGTCAAATTGTAACACACTTTGTTTTTGTGGGGTTTTTTTCCTCTCCATGTCATGGATTTGAGAATTTAATGTTTTTATATGAAACCCAACTACTCTATATGTAACACCGGAAGTAATGCCTGCCTTAAGAATGATATAATATTAATTCCCAAAAGATTAATTCAAACTTTGTTTCTACAGAATAATTATACACAATGAAATAAGTAAAATGCATGTATTGTTCTTAGAGCTGTTTACTGTATCCTGTGACTGCCATTAAGACTGTGAAAACTTAAAAATAGTACTTAAAATAGTTTACAGTTCATTTCAAATTGAGTAGCTGAGACCTGTTGTAGTGTTGTTGTGGCTGCAAAGGTTTCTCTCATCTGTGAGGAACATACCATTAATTGTTGAAAAATAACTAGAGTTTTGATGCTAATATATTTTAGTCTTTTAAGACAGGAATTATTGCAACAATCTTCATTATTTTGTTTAACCCCTGCTTACATTCAGGGAGAGCTTTTTTTTATCAATTCAATCGAATTTGGTATATATTAAATTAATGTCAAAGCTTTTAAAGCATGGTAGTGAATGTGTGTTGTCCTGTTTAATTACTTTTGTTCATTAAAATCATACTCATGCTTCTATGCTATATTACTAGACAATTTAAGCAGAACTGATTAGGCAGGAAATGTGAATTGTACATATTTGGAATAGCAAAGAAATTTTGAGTTGCATCTGATTACAATTTTCTGAAATCAGTGATGCCCTTGGAACTATTTTTAAAAGTTAGTTTGGCAATAAACACAATGCAAACCACATAGTACTTCTGTAGGACTGTAGGTCTCTACCTTGACAAAATAAGTGAGTGTAAAAGAAAAAGGGAAGTGTGTGTACAGTTTTTATGAAGTCTCTAAACCTGTGGTATTTTACTTTTGAATATGCTACTTGTTCATTGAAAATCGTGAAGCAAAGTTTGTCTTTCATGAACTGAGATGCTGACTAAACCATAAATCATTCAATAAACTTAGCAAGGCCTTCTATGCTTCTGCTTAAAAAGAATATTACACATTGTATATGAAACTTCTCCCTTCTTCCTAATCCGTAACTGCTTAAGTCTAAGTTAAACAATCAGTTCCTTGTTAACTGAGTTTTGTGTTTAATGTGAGGACAGCTAAGAACGAAACAGATGAATTATATAATCTTAACATTACTCCAGTCTTTCAGAGCTCAGGAACCATCAAATAAACTTCACAAAATTTTTCTTCAAATAGGAAGGTGATTTGTATGAATAAAAGTTCATTAGGCCATAGGTCTAATGGGTCATAAGGGACTTTGAAATGGAGCATTTTGTAGAAGAAGCAGCCCCTCTTCAGCAATAATCACTACCTTTGTGTGTAGTGGTGGGTCTCAGGTGGTATTTGTATTTTATGTGATCTGTTTGTGTAGGAGATGGTGTAAATTTAAGTGTATGCTAGATGGTTTTGTTGTGCAGGGTTTTAGAGGTCTTTGTTCTTTTCTCACTGGCATCTGGGTCCCCTGGGAGTTTTGAGAGCATATGGGAAAAGGGAATTTGGTGTTGTTCATTTTTTATTTTGCACAAGACTTTTTTTTTTTTTTTTTTAAATGTAAGGGGCAGCAGATGGCTATTGCAGCTGGAAGAGTTACTGGATATGAGACTGGAAATGAGAATGATAGGAAGTGACAGCTGTAGAGACATTTGTCATCCTTGAATAGGTTTCTGATGCCAGCTATATCTGCATGAAGTGTTGCTTGACAGAGGTGGTCAAAGGACTGGAACTGCGGTAAGGCAGTGATGGAGGTCAGATAGGATTTGAGCAGGTAATGCAAGAAAGGAGAAATGAAGCTCCATACACAAACGAAAGTCCTGATGCTGATCTAAAAAGATGATTGGATCTTCAGAACAAGGAAGCCCTTGAGATCATGTGACTAAAAATAAGGCAAAGGAAGGAACCAGCTGGTGGAGGTGAAATAGAATTGAGGTTTAGTTTGTTGGTAAACAAAGAAGATGGGATGGTGTGGGAGAAAGGAGAAGAAGCTTGTTCAAAGAGAGGGGTGGGGAGAATGGAGATAATGAATCATCTTAGCCCAAGAAGGACAGAGGAAGGACCAAGGAAGATAAAAAAAAGACAGAATATAGTAATTGGATACATAAAAGGATAAACAGGAAAAGTATCAGGGATACAAATACCAGGAAAAAGCATTTCTATGTAATCAGTGAATCACTGATTTAATAATAATCAAACCACTTATAAGGTACAACCTGTAAAACAGAAAGGAATGCTATATATTGGAAGCAAAGATATGGGATAGACCTAAGACTGAAGAGGATTTTCATGGGAGCAGACATTAATTGGCCTTCAGGTGAGTCATAGATGACATGACAATTACTCAGGGACATGTGTAAAGGACAACTACAGTAGTATAGAGAAGCTGTTTAAACTTCTAGAAGTTCAAGTGATTTTTTTTCAGTGGGATTCTTCCTGTCCCAAGAGAGGGATAGAAGAGGATTATGACAATTAATAGATGACTCAGAAGATTGGTGCTCCTGGGAAGAGTTTTGGATGTTTGATCACTGGCTAGTAATTGTGGATAGGGAACTTTTTCTCTAGGGATCAGCTTCACATGGGATCAAGGTTGACCTGACTGAGGAATGGCTTTAATCAAGGAACTTAAAGTGAGGGGGAAGCTAGGGAAAGTTCAGAATGAGAAATAAAAATGAACAGTAACTCATTATGTAGGATGTAAAACCAGATGTTATAGGAATAATGGAAACATGGCGGAGTAGTAGCAACTTTTCTGTGATTCCTCCTTGATAGGTCATTTAAGAGCTCCCAATTTAGTTCAATTGGTGTCTTACTACATTTCCTTTTCTCTTTTAATTGAGTTGGTTTCTACTTGTGCCCTTTAATACTGCCACTTCCTGAATTTCTTTGTCCAATAGACTCACTTCACATGAAAGTTTACTTACCAATTCTCTCTGTGTGTTGATTTTGTTTATTCTACTGTTCTGATTTGAGTAGAAGTTTTTCACATTTATGCTCCTACAATCTTATTTGAACCTGGTTCTTAGTAATTGCTCTTGGCACTGTTAAGGAACCAAATGGTAGTTGAATTGTGTAGAACCTTTCTTATTTCTTTGTATCAGGACAAGTCAAACAGAAAGGTCAGACAGTTGCATGGTAGCCCTGTGGTTCCAGGAAGGTAAAAGCCCTTCTGAAACTGAACTGGGTTAAGGTATTTTTGCCTTCAGACAGGAATTGAGTGAACCTCCTGCCCTGTCCCAGATGAGAGAAAGTATTTAAAAGAAAGAAACAATTGTCCTATAATCCAGAGGAACTTCTAAGTAAATTTAAAGTGGCTACTCCCAAACAGAAATTATAGTCAGATGCTGATGGCTGGCCTACTGCAGAAAGATGCTGATCTATGCTGGTTGACTAAAAAGTTTCCCAAGTGCTAGCAGCTATTCTGCACTTGGCTTGTTCCCTGAACAGCTTCTCCCTAACTGTCCTACATAGTTTATGTGCTGTCTGTAAGGAAACTACTTGTCTCTGCTGCCAGGACTACGCTACTAACCCAGCTGGGAATGGGATGTTCTAGTAGCTGTCCCCACATCTAACTTGTTTAGTATTAATATCAAGCTATGCAGTGTGTTACAATGACCAAGTCAAAACCAACAAATCAATCATATGAGATGCACTGTAGAATTGGAGTCAAATGGGCAGATTAATTTAGTAATCATATTAATGAAAACTCCTTATATGAGAGGTAGGCACTTCTTTTCCAACTGAGCCAGAATAACTCACCCTGAGCCAGAGCCAGGCAGGCATTTGTTAGGACCCAGTGGTCACACCCACTTGTCTGTGAACTGGCAGGAGGAGAGTGTCTGCTCATCCCCACCATGCCATGGGATGAGTACCCTAAATCACACTGTAGCCAAAGTCCCGCATCTCTGTGTTGGACTCAGTGGTTCCATGGTGAATCTGATCCATAGACTAGGTTGCCAATTTGCTGCTTTGTACAAATTCTAAGATGGCCATCATGGTTGTAAATGTAAGCTGAAGAACTTGACTGAAGTTAGTTGACTTGCTAGTTAGCTGATTTCAGTATTAAGCTACTTCTCTAATATTCTGTTATCTAAAGTCTGAACACAGCTTCACAGCCAGTAAAGCTTAGATTTCAAGTTTTATCTAGTAGCGTTTCCTTTTTTCTCCCTTCACTGCAACAGGAATAAGATACAGACATTAAAAGAATGCTGTTTGTAACAGATGTTTCACAGCTTTTATTTGCTAGGATTACAAATACCAATCTTCTGTTTCCTAGGATGTTGAGAAGATAGAGCTCTTTAAACCTGGAACTGTCAATTAGTTCTTCACGTGTCCACATCTCATGGCTTGTTAGCTCCCTGCATTTGAACTTGGATATTTTTGAGCCATATCTGCATCCTGAATGTCTTTATAACTCTGGATCTGAGGTTATTTTTGACAGGCCCTCGCATCAACTTTTGACTTTAAGTCAGACTTTTGTGAGTGAGCTTCACACTCACTATAAAACACGGTCCTGTGATGTAATACAGACAAGTACTTTTTTTTCATAGCATTTCATTTTTAAAAATCTGAGAAACTGGCAAACAAGAAGTCTCCAAAATCTAAAAATGTTCTATTGCTTGCCCTTGCAGATGGTGCGTCCTCAATCATCTGGTATGCCCATATTGATTATGGGGATTGTGTCCTTGAGAGAGGAGCTGTTTGCTTGTAGTTCTCCAAGGAAAATACAGAGGTGTGAGAGATTTTTTATTAATCATCTTTGTAGAAGTCTGTTATCTCTCTTCAGACTTTGGAGGGGCAGAGACTGCAACCTCAGAGTAGTCCTCTTCAAACATGCTTTCACCTTGTGAAAAAAGACACTAGCTTTGCAAGGGGCATAATTTTAGACTGAACTTGCTAGGTTCTGGCACTAAAAAGACAGACAGACACTAATTTGGCCCCTGAAAAAAATGGCTTGAGAAGAATCTCCCTTGCAACTAGCTCGTTTGCAGTTACATGAATTACCCAGTACCCACAATATAGTCTCACAGCTACCAGTGTTCTCATTTCTGAGTAGGGTGACACTAACATTGCATCTCCCATAGTACCATTGTGTCTGATGCAGCATCTTCATGGCACTAGGAGATCTTGTTTTCTGCACTACCCAAATCATAACTAGATACTGGCAGTTAATGGTGTTAGTCTGAAGTCAGGCAGAAAGCAGGGCAAGCTAACTTGTTCAGAGAGGCATGCTTTTGTAGGTGCTAAAATTCATCATAGCATCTGATGAAGTAGGCATTTGCTTATGAAAGCTTAACTTAGCCTCTAAGGTACTGTCCTGCACTCCTTCAATCAAATGTGTTAATGGTGGTAAAGGTTCCACCTGCTGTATCAAGGACCCTTCCAGCTCAGGAACCAGCTCCTGGATAGTACAAATTTGTGTTTAAGATGATCTCTCTGTTTTTCTGGGATAATGCACAAGTTTGGAAGATGTAAAGAATATCTCTCTTGCTACTTAGAAAATTGAGAAACACTGCTCTAGACACAGCTGCTTCTATGTTCTTTCTGCTGCTTGTGTCAAAGCCAGAAACTGGTTTATTTGATGCATATTGGGGGTCAGGGCCTTATGTCCACAGTGCAATAGTTAGTCCCTCCCCCTACTATGAAAAGAGGGGGCAGTGCGTCCCTCACTCAGAAGACTGACAGCATACTGGGTTGCATTGGTAGGTGTGTTGCCAGCAGATGGAGGGTGATTTTTTTCCCCCTCTATTCAGCATTGGTGAGGCCACATCTGGAGTAATGTGCCCAAGTTTGCCCCCAGCAAAGGATGTGGGCGAATTGGAGAGTCCAGTGGATGGGGGATGGGAGGGAAGCAGGACTTTTGAGGAGAGACTGAGGAAAGGGGCTTATTTATTCTGGAGAAGAGACGAGGAGTTTGAGAGCAGACTTCAGCTCAAAGCTGGTCACAGAGAGGAGGAGCTGGACTGTTCTGTGGTAGCAGATGAGGGACGGAGCAGCGGCCTCAAGTTGCAGGAAAGGAGGCTGAGGTTGGACAGCAGGAAAAAAACTCTCCCGAAGAGGGTGGTAAACAGGGATCCTGGTTTTCTCTGATAAAAAAAATCGCCAACTTTCGGACTTAAAAAAGTAAGCATTTTCCATGATAAAAGTGAAGCACCACTATAACATACGAGCGGATTTTGGGTTACATTAGTTGACCCCCCTCGGGACCTGGTCACACGGGTCTCCGCGTACTGGCAAGGAGCGGGGCGCGGCCAGCGCTCGCGTGGGGGTCGGGATTCCGAGGGCGCGCCCCCCCAGCGCCTCGCTGAATCTCGTGAGACTTCCTTGATAACAGAGCCCGTTCTCGCGATATTTTCTTCCTCCCCTCACCCTACTCTTCCCCTTTCCGCGGCGGAGCAGCTGCAGCAGTAGTCCGATGAAGTCGGAGCGGGAGGCTGTGCCGGGGCTGGGGCCTATGCGCGGCGGCGGCAGCTGTGGTGGACGGGACAAGCGACTCATGGAGCCTCCGCTCCGCCGGGAATCGCCGCGCCGAGAGCCCGAGACCCCGCCCCAACCGCCGCCGCCCTCCTCCTCCTCCTCCCCCCTGGGACCGCCGCTGCTGCCGGGCCCGGGAAAAGCGCGGGACGAGAAGAAAACTGCGCTGAGCAAAGTGAGCGCGGGCCGGCGGGGCCGGGGGCGGGGTCGGGCGGGGAGGGCAGCAGCACCGGGGACAGCGCCGGGAGGCGGGGCTCCGCCAGGGGAGCTCCCCCCCACCCGCTGCGAGCGCCGGGATTGGGTAGGGAGACTGCCTGCTGGTCGTACGTCATGGTGTTCTGTTCTCTCCTCCCCCCGCCCAGTTAGCACGTCATAGCGCTCTGTTCCCTTCCCGGTCCTGCTGCTCGCAAGTGATAACGTTCTGTTCCCTCCTCCTCCTCCTCCCCCGTTCGCACGTCGTGGTGTTGTTCCCTACCTCGCTTTGCTGCTCGCACGTCATAGCTTTGTGTTCCCTCCTCCTCCTCCGTTATCACCCCATAGCGTTCTGTTCTCCCCTCCCGCTGCTTGCAGGTCACAGCTTTCTATCCCCTCAACCCTTGGCCACCCCAGTGAGGGTGTCCCCTGGGCGATTGCCCTTTGTCCCCTGCCTGGTCCTTGCCCAGCCCTTGGGAAGTGTTGTCCTTGCACCCGGACCCTGCGTGTGCAAGAGGGTGGCCAGCCAGGCACTTGGAACCCAATATTCTGCATCCATCCCTAACCAGTTCCCTTTTCTTTGTTTTTTCTCCCTCCCTACTGAAGCTGGTTGCTCCAGGCATGGTGGGCAGGGCTCATTCTCTAGGCCCTGTCCCTGCCAGCACTCCTCTCCCAGCCCAGCTTCTTTAGTGGTGCTTTAAGGAGGAGGCAAACTAGACAAAGTCCTCTCTCCCCTGAAGCCGGACTGCCATCAGTGGTGTGGTGCCAGAGGTGGCACCAAGTCTCTTCCCAGTGTAGGGGCTGAGGTGGGCTAGACAGAAAAATTGGGGGAGGGGGGATTGAGGTACCCATCTTCTGGCCAAACAAACGTATTATTTTTTTTTTAACAAGTCCTGCTTAAACAAGTGTTTTATCTATGTTATCCACAAAAGGAGAATAAAAATATATACTGTATGTAGACAGATCAGGCCAGGCTGGGAGTGCTATGCCTTTGCAGGCAGGAGTACGGTGGGCGGCAGTAGCTCTGAGGGAGGCAGGGGGTTTGGACAGGGGCAGTGCTGGGAGAGATGGCTACTGGAGGGACTAAGGCAAATTTTAGGGCAGCTATAGCCACACCCACAGTGCCATCCCTGTGTGGTACTAACCTTTTCAGGGCAGTAGTCAGTCCAGATGTGGAGTGGATGTGCTCCCCATGGACACGTCCACATATGCAAGCACATGCGCTTGCAACAGCTTAAATAGAAACAGTACAAATTTGAGCTGGTGCTTTTTGCTTTGGCGCACTTTGGACATGCACTTTGAGGAGCAAATTGTGCCACTTGGGGCAAAGTAACCCTGCCTGGCTCCTCCCAAACCTGCAGCCAGGGGGGGCTAGAGCCCAGGGCCAGCACCTGTCCTGGCCCCAGCAATACAAAAAGCTGCCCTGGTAAGTAGCTCAGAGCTACTCACTTTCAGGAGCATCTGGGGCCTAGCCAGTTGGCACAAGGGGTAGTGTCCCCTGGTACCAGCTGGGCTGCTGAAGCAGCCCTGAGTGTTCCCAGCACCCTCTACCCACTGAGGCACTCTGGCAGTGGGGGCTGCTGCCTGACTGTGACGTGCTGCGCACCTGCCAGACCCAGATAGGGTTTGCACAGCCAGTAGAGGCATCTGCCCTCTGTGCCAGCTGTGGACTGTGGCTGCAGAGTTGGCCTCTGCGGCACTACTGCCAGGTGGACCCCTGCCCGTCCATCTGGGCAGCTATTGCCTGAAAAATGTTCTGGGTGTGGTAGCCTGCTTTGAACTGTTAAAGCATGTCCTCCTGGCCCCAACTTGCCAGGTCATCCACAGCCAGCTGGGTTCAAGGTGCCAGCTCTGAGCAGGCATGGTGCTGCCACTGGCCTCCCTGACAGGAATTTTGGTGTTCCCTATTGGAAAACTGAAAAATCCCTGATTTAAAAAAAAAAAAATCCCAAAGTCCCTCTGTAAAATACCCCAAAATCCATGTTCCTCCATGCTTAAAACAAAAGACCACTATAAAGAGAGAGAGAGTGAGACAGAGACAGCAATCAGTTGGGCAATGTTTTATTGTTATATCTACTGTGTTAAAGCAGTGTGGAAGCCTACCAGTGTCTTTATCATAATAATAAAGTGAACTCTAAATACATGTTTCATGAATTCATGAAACATGAATATATATTTTGCTGCCCCCCACACAAGGGCTATAGCCCCTCAGCAGGGGCCAAATGGCCATTGCAGGGGCTACCACAAGGCCACATGGCTCATGTGCCCCACCCCAGCCCCTTATTGTTGCCCCACCTGGCCCCATCACTCTTCAGCTGCTGCAAACCCCCCCCAGCCCATGGCTGCCCCACCCAGCCCCACCCCTGTTCCCCCAAATCCCCCAATGACTTCCATGCCAGGCCCCATCCCCCACTTGTACCCCTAGGCCCCCATGGCTGCCCCCAACCCCAGGCACTGTCATTTAAAAAAACAAAACACAAGGGAAAAAAAACCCAAGAAAAAAAAGCCTCTATTTACCCTGGAAGCAGGGGCTGGGGGGGATCTCTGGGGCCTCCTGGCAGAGTCCCCTCAGGAAGCACAGGGCAGCAGGGGGCAGGAGGGCCCAGGCTGGGGCCACTGGGGCTGTCCCTCTGCTCCATGCTATGCAGGCGGGGCCCCAGTGACCCTGATGGCAGCTGAACTGCTGGTAAGTGCTGGCATTTTTTTGGTATGGTGGGGCTGGGGCCAGGCACAGCAGGGGTCAGAGGGGCTTGGAGGGTGGGGGGGCGGGGCCATATAGAACAAGGGTTGATGGAGCTTGGGGGGCAGGCAGAGGGTCAGGACAGGCAGAGCAGGAATTGGGTAGGCTGGGGGAGTGGGGGGAGGCAGGCGGGGGTGTCCCCCATGGTCCCTCCCCCCTTCCTCCAGCCCTACCCCTACCCCTTACTTATGACACTGGAGCACTGGTGCTGAGCTGTCTGGCAGGCCACATGTTTAGCACCAGGGAAAGGAGCCAACCATAGAGATGCTCTGGCAGCCAGAATGTCTCTGTGGAGCACCCAGCCTCCAGTTGCCCCGCTTTTTTAAACTTTGGATTTTTTAGACCCTTGGATATCCAAGGGTCTAATTTTCTCTCCGCACTGCAAGTTTGCAGTGCGGGGAACATTTTTTCATTCCCGCATGTGCCTTTTGCCCTATCTCAGAAGGGTTTGAAACGGGGCAAGAGGCATGTGCATGCTTGTCCAGATGCGCCTCTTGGGTCCAGGGGTGGGGCACACATGCCCCTTTATAGATATTATATAATACATATATGTATATATGTATACATGTATGAGAGAGCACAAGCTCCGTGGCCTAAAGCTCACTTCATCAGTTGCTGTGAAAGGCCATGCAGAAAACAAGAGCGTAAGAAGAAGAAAGAAATGAGAATACACCCCTGCAAACATGCAACACACTTTTGCATTTTTTTTGCAACAGCACTGCATTGTTGACTAATACTGAATTTATCATCCACTGTAAGCACCCCTCTCTTCCTTAGCTGTGTTATAGCCAAACCCATCATATCCCATTTCATGTTTGTGCATTTCTTTTTATTTCTTTGTTTGTAGCACTTTATATTTGTCTTAGTCACCAAGATTACATTTAACAATGATCCAGTTCTCCAATTTATAAAGACAACTTTGGATTTCAGTCCTGTCCCCTAAAGTTTTGACATCCTCACCCACCTTAGTGGCATCTACAGGTCTGACCACCAGGGATCCTGGTTTACTCGAATTAAAAAAAAAAAAATCCCCAATTTTCATATTAAAAAATTAACCCCAAATCCACATTTTCCATGATTCAAATGAAACATCACTAATATATAGACCTGCATATAGTAGTGTTTCATTTGAATAATGGAAAATTGTGGAGTTTGGGTTACTTTTTTTAATCTGAAAATTGAGGATTTTTTTTGTTGGAGAAAACCAGGATCCCTGCTGATCACCATATTCTCTGTCCTTGTATCCATACCATGAATAGAAATGTTAAACAACCTTAGCCCAAAAACAGAACAAAGTGAAACTCTACTTAAGACTTGCTGGCAGATCCATTATTAGGTGTGTTTTCCTAGCAAAAAATTTGGCTTTATGTAATTTGTTAATGTCATTTATTTTTGACTGAAGTATCCTGGCTCTTAAGCTTTGTTGTAAGATATTTCCTTTCTCCTAGAATCACACTACATGTGATAGCTGTCAATTTCTCTCCTTTATGTGACAGAAAAATAAATTAGCTGTAGGTTGTCCATTCCACTTGCCTGCTGGTGCAAGCAAAATGTATACCAAATGAAAGTTTAAATTCTAGAGAGAGTTTTTGGAAAAATACTATTTAATTTGTTTACTATTTTTGCAATAATTTTATCTCTAGATTAGTGCTAATGTTACTTTTCTTTTCTCTTTGGTACTTTGCAGGTAGTTATTCGCCGGCTTCCTCCTTGCCTAACTAAAGAGCAGCTGGAGGAGCAGCTGCATCCTCTACCTGCCCATGATTATTTTGAATTTTGCACTGCTGATCCCAGGTGAGGAGAAGCTGTTTCTTAGTATTAAGAAGAAAAGAGGTATTTCTGTGCTTAGTATGAAGAAGAAAAGAGGTATTTCTGTGCTTTTGCAAGCAACCTGTCCAAGGTACCTTGGACATAGTCGCATACAAAATTGCATCTTTTGTCTCCAAAACCTCTATCTTTTTGTTTTGTTGGTTACCTAGATTTTGCTTTTTTTTTATGCAGGGAACTTTAAAACCAGAAAATTATCATCTTGTTGCTGAAAATACTCAAGTTCTGTTCCAGTTTTCACTGGTGAAGTAGAAGAGAACTTTTCCTCAATTTATATTATGCCTTCCTAATGCTGAAAAGAGCAGAACTGGCCAAATGTTCATTTGAATTTAAATGAACTCCTTAATTGCTTCCACATTTACATGAGCTTTTTATAGACTTTCAAAAATCTAGTTTTATTCTCATAAATATTTTAAAAAGCAAATGTTAAAGATACACAACTGGTCAGTCAAGGGTAGAGCTTTTATTTCTTTCAGTATATTTTGTAATTATTTCATTGGCAATTTAAGAATAATGAAACAAAGGAAGTTTACTAACTATTTGTAGTGGGCAGTATCAACCAAGTTAAGAAAACTGTCTAACAAAACAAATTTCAGAAAGGGAGGAAATAGAACAATTAAAGTAACTGAAACACTTTTAACGTTGTCATATTGCTATGGGACACATCTGTTTGGATGTTGAAGTCACACAGTATGTATCATAGGGATATGTATGCTTAACTATATGCTGAATTATCTCTCTAGCCAATCCATGTATGCACCTCTGGTCACAATTCTGGAATGGTTTATTAGAGCCTGTGACTACTAAAGCTTGAACCTTTCAGAAATATAATCACCAAGGACATTCAAGAAGATGGGGGCGGTGGGGGGGAAAGTTGCCAACAGCCAAATTTGCCTGGTCATATGCATAACATCAGAAGCTTTGGTACCAGCAATATGTTACCAGTGAAAAATTAGGCAGAGAGTGAGTTTAGGTACCTGCAGCGCTAGGATGGGTTTTTAGAGCATGTGTTAGCATCTCTACATGTACATGAAATGTACTTCAGCAGGATCTTAGTATCCTTATGTCTTTCTTGAGAATCTAGTCACCATGATTTAGGAAAGCCTTTTAGGTTTCTGTTCAACTTGTGCTGCAAAAAGCCCACTAAAACATCTTCTCTTAAAAAGATACTCTGTGCTCAATACATAGTGTTTGGTGAAATGCCAGGGAATGTTCCAGGGTTTGTGTAGCTTGATATAATTCCTTGAACATTTGGGCAATTGAGACTAGGTCATATATTTACCTTTTTAATTCTCTCTTATGTTCACACAAACTTGAAATTGTCTCACAGCCTTAACTGACAAGGCTCCAGTCATCTCCTTCTATGCCTTATCTAACTGTCTGCACAAGAACTCTGATGAGTGTTTTGCAAACTCCATCACAAGCTGTGTTAATCTTTGTCCTCTCCTATGTAAGAAGAAAATATGTACAAAAGAAACACTGCCATATTGCTTACATAACCAGCACAGCTCACATTTGGAGTACAAACAAAACCTTTGGTGAGGAGAGATTGTCAATTTTTAACAATATGGATGAAAAATATATTATTCTGATGGATATTGCATATGTAAAGAGAGAGTCTGAAAAGATTGAGTGAATTATTTGCTGTGAATTATTTTCCCAGGTGAATGCTTACAACACACTGACTTGCTGGTGTTGCTGTCAGTATTTCCACTTTTGCTTAAGAATCAGATAATTCTGGATAACTGGAAAAAAAGATGAGGGCATGCTTAAAGCATTTTTAAAAAAAATATCTGCTTTACAGAGTAAGTCTTAATATCTGAAAACAGCTTTATTTTTATTTGTTTACTGTATTTTGAGAAGTTGAAAACTGACTAACATTTTAGAGACTAGACAAAAGATACTCTAAAGTCTCTAAAGTTTCAGATTTATTTAGTGGCTCTTATTAATCTTTTGGTAAAATAATGGTCTAGAAGGCACTTTTTTCACTGGTGATATGTATTCCAGTCCTTGCTGTCTTCATAGAAACTAGAGCATTGTCTGTGTGGAAAAGATTTTTGGTCTAACTTTGGCTGTTTTAGAAGGAACTACCTTATGTCTATATACACATAATTTATTTATTTATTATTGCTTTGTCTTGCATTGTATGCTATTATAATTATTTTTCCCGGCACATGACAAAATTATAATTTAGAATGAGTTATACCCCTGCAATGTTTCTATGTTTGCACCCCCATTTCAGAATAATTATGAAATAGTCCTCCAGCTGCTATCCCATACTGCATTGCATCACATCTGCTTTGGCTTTCCTAGTTACCTTTTCTCTCTGCTGCTTAAGGTTTCTGTTGACTCAGTAGTCCACCCTGTGCCCTGTATTTTGAATAATGTCACGCTCCCAAGCACATCTCTTTGTGATTTCAGCTAATGCCAGGTTCAGACACCCCAAGTGCCAATGTAGTCATTATGTTTAATGCTTCTGTGTGGATTTGTCAGGAGGTCCTGGACTTCCTTGTGATTTTGGGAAAGGAATGAGTTCAATCTCAACTTCCTGTGGTCACTAAAATGCAAAGATCTACAAGCAGCGGGCAGACCAAATGCAATAACAGTAGCCACAGTACAATCAAGGATCTGTAATAGATTTACAAAAACAGTACTACAAAATCAAGACCTTCCATACCTGTACAGCCTACAAGGAGCAGGGCTAGGTTTTTGCTCTAAAAGCTATCACATATATCCAAGTGTATATTGGAAAATAAGGCAACAGCCTATGGTGAGTCTTCAGAATCTACATAGGCAATTATGAACTCCCACACAGGAAGACATGCACATGGACAACTAAGATCACCTGAGCACTCTTTGACCCTAGCTGGTGACTCAGTTGGAAATTATCCACAAGACCCATCTGGAGACATATAGTGACTATGCAGCAGATGGGACAACATTTGTAAGTATGAAGTGCTATACTACAGCAGTCTGTCTCATTGGTATCTGTTAGAAGACTTTCTTCCAGGTACTGTCAACAGTTATGATTAGCAGATATTATCTCAACAGAGGAAAACATATCTGCCTCTATTCAGTGCCTTTAACCTTTCATTGCCTTGGCTATTTTTCCAGCTCCCATTCTGCGTCCATAAGGATACCAAGATTGGAAAATTTTGGGAGTAAAAGTGTATATTTTTTTTAATACCAAAAAAAAAAATTAATCCTGTGCCTATGGAACAAAATGTAAACTTCCTCAGGTCTTCTTCTACTTGCTAGGCACATCTACACATGCACATTTACTGTGTAGTGACCAAAATTACTGTGCAGTACGGGCATACATCTACATGTGCAGGCACGTACTGCGCAGTAAATATGATGACTTACTGTAGCTTGATTTATGCTGCTAATTACGCCCAATTAGTTATTGCACAGTAACATTGTGCCTTCCTGTGCAGTAACATTGTGTGTGTGGACTGATTTGAGACTAATTTTTGTTTGCTCAAGAAATTGTTGCACTGTGCTTATATGTCTCATCTTAATGATATCTTGTAGTCTGTTGAGGACAAAGGAGACAAAGAACTCTCTTTCCCTGTTCCCACCGTAGAATACTGGAAGTGCCTGTCATGTCCCATTCAGACAAGATAGAGCTACAATGCCATCTATACACTTAAACCTAGTATCTGCACAAATCTGTTATCTTTGTACTTTCATAGTTCCTTCAGTTTTAATCATGATTCAGTTTGCGCTATTTTGTTGCACATAAACTCTGCCATTTACAAAAAAAATGTGGATTTGATTAAGAACAGCCGTCTTTAATAAGTAGGGACCTACCAAAATCACAATTTTTGTGGAAGCTGTGATTTCAGGTTTGCTCTGTGCTTTAGGTAGTCTCCCTAAAAAAAAACAAAAAACAAACCACAAACCCAAAACCCCTGCTGAAAATAAAATGCTGGCTCCATCTAGGGAGCCAACAGTCCTCATGGCCACTGTGGCTGGGCCACGCAACCTGCTGAGAGTGAAAGGGGTGAGGAGGACTGTCAGTACAGCAACATGGCTGCTATCCCTCGCCACTGATTGACTGCAAGATCTGTCCATCATATGGCCCCACCCATCTTCACCAATCGGCCGTGAGGGGTGGAGCCGCATAAGACAGCCCTCACAGCCAGTCAGCAGTAACGGGCAAAGCTACTGGAGCCCCTCAGCCAGTCAGAAGGTTAAGGGGGCTTGGCATGCTCCACCCACAAAAATAGCTGCCTACCCCATGATCTTCCTGTGAAATTGGCTGACAGCATCCTCAAGTTCAATAAATCCTTATTAAAATGTTGTCTTAAAGTCAGTCTATAAAGTGCATTTATTATGATGTATTTATTTATTCAATTTCATTCATGAATTAATTTATTCAGTTTCATTCAAATGTATGCATAAGGTACATGCATTGCAATGTTTTTAATTTATTCAAAATCACGAATAAGCATGGCAGGTTTCTATACAATGATGATGGCCAGATGATCTTCTCCAGTCCGAAGAACTCTCAAGTTGGTAATACAGTTTTGCAGTTCTGGAGTGAGCTTTATACGGATTTAAGGAAAGAGGAGAGGGTTTCTGCATGCTGAAGTCCTGCAGTCGCTGATGCTCATGCCAGATTTGAAGCCTTAACAATCACTCTTTGTTGGCTAGGCTTGCAATCAGTGCTCCATTAAGTAAAACCTGTTTGGTATTATGTCTGTAGTGGGTTTGGGGTTTATCCCTTTTCTCTCGGGTTTCTCCCAATCTTTAAATCATACACATCTTTATCTTCTGGGCCCACCGGACCCTCCAGAGTCCTCTTAAACACCAGTTATTCCTTATTATTAAGCCTTACCATAGTCCATAAAGGGTTAACCTCTCCCTCCCTTTGTGGTCTCTTTGACCTGGAGAGAGACTTGGCTGATGCCTGATACCTTCAGCCTCTCTCCCCTGCTTCCTCTTCCTGCCCATTTTTAATGTCCTTTGCCCAGCCAGTTTTTCTAATGAACTGATCTGGTCCTCCTCAGGCAGGCCTGTAACTATCTTCCACTGCCTATAGCTGTGCTGCAGACCCATCGGCTTGCAGTCTGTCACAATGTCATGCAGAGAAGTAACCACATGGCTGCAGCTTTCTCAGCTTTCACTATCCATGAAGCATCCTGATTACAGTCATGGTGATCTTCCATGTCCTTCAAAACCACATGCCTTCATGATTGTCAATATATCTAGAATACCCTATTCATCAGAGTTGTAGTACTAAGTAATGGTAATTCAACAGTTCTTGAACATGGTTTGAAATTGAAGCATTTTCAAAATGCTTTGCTTGTAAAACCCAGACCCATTACAGGTAGCAAAGGATTAGAAGCAGTGGATTTTATTGTGTCATGATTGTGTATTTTATGTTGTCAGATTTTGTTCTCAACTTGCATTTTAGTAAATACATGAATAGAGGAATTTATTTTGTATGCTGCAATGTGAGTGAAGAACAAGGGATTGCTAACTTGCAAGATGCAATGAGAAACCCCTTGACTTTCTCAGTTACCTCTGACAGGGTATGACAGGGTTGTGTTAGGAATCTTAGCTGTGAATCCTCATAGTTTTGGGGATATTATGCTATTTTACTGTAGTTTTTAAACAGAAATAGAAGAGTAACTGGTATAAATGCTATATTTTAAAGATGGTATCGTGGTTTTTTTTTCAATTGAAAAATTAATTATCAATCAAATTCACGAGTGGTCAAGATGAAGACAAATGGCTGATTGGTAAGTATTTTTGCTAAATTAGAATTGCATTTCTTGGGGTTTTTTATATGTTAGTATTTGTTTAACAAGCCTTTTCTTTTTTATTTTAGGTGAAGGAAAACAAACTAAAATGGTTGTTCCTGTTCCTAATCCACACATTTATGAAGAAATATATTAGAAAAAATTAAATGGAGAATGTGTAAATTATTTGTTTAAAAAACAGAGAAATGCATTCTTCCATAGATGTAAAGGTTTTGGTGATGATATGCAGCATGTTCATTTGTAGAAAAGATTACCTAGGAATCTAGTTGCCATCTAGAGATCAGCGTCAAGTGTGCTACATATTTTTGGTGCAGTGTGCATAGTATCTCAAAGGGTTTTGTGCACAGAGAAAGTGTTGGAAGACAGGTATCCAGTATATTAATTGTTAGGTATTGAGACTGTTAACATTACAGAAATTAATTTAATTCAAAAGTTATATTTCATTGGTTGCTCAGCAGAAAACAAACTGTCGGGGGTGCTGAGGAAATGTATTCAGCTACTTACATTCGTACAAGGGTCTGATTTCCATAGAAAATGTCCTAACCAGCATCTCATACCAGCAAACACTGGGTACAGTAAGTCCATCCTAAATGTAGTGTGGATGCTCAGCAGTGCAGTAGTTTTTTTGTTGGAAATGTATGGCAAAATATGGAGTGGCCTTCAAAGGAATCAATCCCATACAACTTCATGGAGAAGCATTTTAAATGTAGTACGAGAGGTACAATGGTAGGCATACAAAAGAATGAAGTAACCCCAATCATCTTAACATCTCACAGTTTGAAAATTCCCAAACAACCTCATACCAGCTGACCTTACCCCTATTATTCACTTCAGAGGGTTTGGGCTAGATCCAATAAAGGAATGTATGTACCTAAAGGAGGACTTGCATACCTAAATCCAAAATTCCAATCCAGGACCCCTTGCTTATCTGTACCTGTACCTAACGGTGGCTGAACTTGCTATAAGCCTTCCTGTGTGAAGGAAGTAGCCTAGAGTTCTGCTTCTGTAGAAGTGCCTTCATTTTGATCAACAAGGTACCTAAGCCCATACAGGATTTGGAAACTAGTTGTTCTGCTGATTTTTGTGAACAGCCTAACTCAGTACATATACTCTAAGACTACCTAACAGATGCAAGATCCAGCATCTCACAAACTGTAGTTATGGCAACTTTCTTCTAAGCAGAGCTCTCATAGGAGAAGTTGGTGTGCCCAGGCATCTGTCTGTCTTGTGAGATGATAGATTTGCACTGAATGAGGTATCAGCTTGCTGAGCCTCTGAGTGTGGCTGTGGAGCCGAGTTCTTGAATGAAAGCCTCTTCCTCAGTTATCGCATGTGAACTTTATATGTAACAGTCCTGAATGTGCTGTGGGGCTCTTTCTAAGTCTTCTTTTTCCTTTGTGTTTTGGGTTCTTCTTTCTTCAAGCCTCCATTCTACACTTACAAACTGTTTACAGGCACTTCAATCTTTTCCCAGTCATTTTGTGCAGTGTTCATTGCTTTCATATTTCTCTTGTAAACATCTTTGAAATGGAGCTAAAGAGTCCCATATGGTATCTTCCCCTAAAGATTTCTCAGTACAAGGGATCCATGGGTATATGGCCATCATCAAAGTCAATGCTGACTGAGAAGAAAATGGGAGCTTGGATTGTTGATACATTCCAGGACCTTAGTGTGGGCAACTTTCTTCTGCCAAAAATTCCTAGATTGCAGCAAAGGCAACATAAGTGGAAGCCCACATTTTATATAAATACTCCAGGACTTAAGGTACTTGCCCAAGAAATGGGAGACCCACATTTAATACTTTTGTTGGCCTGAGAAGGCTCAAACCTATGTCTACGTTCACTAACACCCCACTCACTGGAGTTTAGTCTAGATCAGGGGTGTTCAACCCTTAGTCTGTAAGTCAAATCCAGCCCATGAAGCCATTTCATCCAGCCCACAGGACTCTTTATGGGTCCAAAAATTTGGCGGCGGGAGGGGGCAGTGGCAGCACTAATTGCTGCTCCCCTGCTGCCAAATTTCCTGACCTGGGGAAAGCCCTGGATAGTGTGGCTCTGCATACCAGATTGTGCCAGCTTGCAGAGCTGGCCTACCACACAGCTACATTGGGGCATGCTGGCTTGGGCCAGTTCATGGCTGCTTCTGGGTGTGCACGGCTGAGCTGGGCTGGTGCATGGCCACATCCTTCATGAAGGGCCTAGTTTTGTGTGCCAGGCCTGTGTGAGATCTGGCCCACAGACCAGGCTTGCACCACTTATCTGGTTCACGGTAACAAAACGTTGGGCACCACTGACCCAAATTAAGTCAGAAAAGTCTCCATCCTTGAATATGTGCCAACATGTAGCACTGAATGTCAGGTTTATAGGGCCAGAGAGATGGCAGGCAAGAGAAAACTAGTTTAAGAGGCAGTCCATTAGGAGGTGTGTGTCCTGAGGCTGCAGGACCAGGGCTGGTTCTGCATTTTATTCAAAGATGGTTGAATGTAAAATGCAGAAGTAGCCCAGGAAGCTGGACATGCTCCTCCAGCCATAGTGGTTAGTCTAGTACATGTACTAACCACTAAGCTAAAGAATTAGCCTTTCTATTTGGTCATATGAATCTTGCAATATTTGCTGCATGGAGGCACACTTTTAATAATATGGGCAGATAGCGTCCCTCTAAAATAGTCCATGACTTTCCAGTGAGGTGCAAGAAGTCAGTTTAAAGCCACCTAGCTGAAAGGGACATTGAATCTGTTTTATTTTTTGGTTGAGAACCACTGAACCTATGATTAAGAGGGGGATGGTTCAATTTTCTCTGGCTATGTTTTAAAAGAAAATTGTGAGGCCTGCTCAGTTCTTTGAAAGAACAGTAACAGTTCTGGATTCCACCTGGGAAGATAGGCACCTGGAAGTTAGACATTGCCATGTTTGATTCATAGATGCCTGAGCCCTGTGTATTTTCAGTCCAGCTATTTGTCTTTGGAGCCACCTGCATTTGAGAAACAGACCTGTAATTGCTAATCACTCTCCTAGCCACACGTTGAAATAGCATAATATAAAAGCTATAACTAGGAACTGGCTCAGTTTGGTAGTGTTACTAGGCACTAGGGCTACATGAAACTTCGGTCGCTGATTCAATTCGCTGGTGATTCGGACTGATTCGGTGGCTGATCTCCAAATCGAATCAGGAGACCCTTTAATCTCTCTGAATCAAATCAGAACCCTCCAAATCGATTCAGAAAGACTCAATGATTCGGACATAGACACAGCTTTAAATGTTTTTTCAACATACCTCAAGGTACCAGGCAGCTCATGAATGCTGTGATGCTGGGGCTAATGGAGCATCCCATAGGAGCATGGAGGGTCCTCAGTGTGTTTGGCAGCAGACCCGGAAATGGACCAGAAGCACTTCCAGTTCACTTCTGGTTTCGCTGGGAAGCGCGCCCCGGCTCAGCGACTGGTGCCACCTGGGTCTGCAGGGGCACCCAGGGTCCCCTCTGCGGCCAATCACTGAGCCAGGGGGACAAAGGAGGGTGTGATCGACAGTGAACTGAAAGTACTTCCACTTCTAGGTTTGCTGCCAAGCATGCGGGGGGGCCCCCTGCACTCCTGTGGGATGCTCTATCCACCCCACCATTGCAGCATTTGTGAGCCACACCTGGTACCCCAAGGTACGTAGAAAAAACATTTAAAGCTGTGTCTGTGGCCAAATCGGCATCGAAGCTTCAGATTTGGCTGAATCAAAGCTAGACAGTGATCCAAATCAACAGATTGAATCACTGTCCCCGATTCAGGCCAAATCCAAATCAAATATGGCCCGTTTTGCACACCCCTGATAGGCACACATTTTTATGTTTCTACATTTGTATGTGTTTCTGATACTGCAGGTGATGGTTTTGGTCCTGAATATCTTTTAACATTTTATTAATGTAAATCTGGTGGCTACACTGGATCCTTTGGTACAATATAATTCTGAAGTCTGCACTTTAGAAAATACTGTCCTGGCTATATTTTCCTATAATTTTCTTCTGCTGATCAGTAATAAATGCTTAGTTGAAAAATTAACTGTTTAAAATGTTTGGTTCTGTTTGGAAATGTATTCACTTCTACAAGTCTAAGTGTAAGGGGATAGAGAAATGCTGCTGTTTTGTATGCTGAGGAGAAATAAATCAATTGTGGTGCCAAAATGGACAGGAACCACCTGTGAGTCTAACATATCCAAAAATGTTTGAGGAATCCTATTTTTATTTCCAATATTCTTTGGCATTTTTCAGTGTCCGAACCACGTGGCTATAAGTTTTATTTAGAGGTGGGGCAGGCCAATGCCTCCCCTTTCTCTTAAAGGTGTTTCACTTTGCAGAAAATGTTTGTTGACTGGAGAGAGGGAGAATTACTAGCTTATGAGTTGGTGCACTTCTCTAAATAGGAGAGTAATAAATACCTTAAATGCTAGATATGATTCCTGCTCAAAGAACTACTTATGCTCTTTATGTGAAACTATAATTTGATTAAAATATTAAAACAATCCTTGGATAAGGACCTGAAACTATAAAGATTCCACCATACCCTATATTGGTGATTCTCAACCAGGGGTCCATGGTATCTTGGGGTGCCTTGAGATCCTTTCGGGGTGCTTTGGGGTGTCATATACTGCTAACCCTGTTAGGTTTGTAAACAAGATAAACCCAGATATTTTGAATATAAATCTATCGTAGTCTTTTTGAGTTCTTTGCAACAGTAAAACATACCCCCTCCCACTTGATGAGTAGTCTGTAGCTTAGTCATTAAGGCATTCTTCATGAAGGTGGTTTTGAATCCCTTCAGGGAAAGGCATGAATAGAATTTGGATTTTGTCCTCAGTAAGTGCAATACCTACTGAGTATTGTATGAAAGAAAAAGGTTGTTTTAATTAAAACTGATCCCTACTCAGTTCTTTAAAGAAGAGGCATAGGAGTCAGTTACTAGGATAAGATTCTGAATCCTGAGTAATAGGAGAGTGGGAATTAAGATACAGGTTTGGATGCCAGTACTGACATACACCTTTATTGTTTATAAAGAAAACAAAACCAATTCAATCATACACATAGGGAGCATCTACACGTGCAATTAATGTGACTGAGTAAACTCTGGTGTGATTTGAGCCAGAGTAAACTAATTCAGACATCACCATCTAGACATATATTTAAGTGCAGTAATTTACTACACCATCGAATAGTACTCAACAGGACTATCGGACTGCTTAGTAAATTCATCTACACTGGATTAATTGCTATGCACACTTGGATGATGACACTTTACTTCACAGCAAATTAGTGTGCTGTAAAGTAAAGTACACATGTAGTTGTGCCTCTTGTAAACTTTAAAAAAGTGCTGAATTTATTTCCTACTAAAATCAATGGGTGGGATATTGATTATGTTTCATTTTGACTTTTTTCATGGCTGCATTACTATAGTGCTGTGTACTTTCTCAGAAATGTTGCAAATGTCACCAATATGTTTCATTAACATTAATTCGTATCAACATGTATTAATTTTCTTTGTGAAGTTTAATGTTACTGTCACTGGAGTTTTCCTCCAAAGTGGAATCTTTCATAAAGATATAAATGCAGTGTTTCTGTTTTTTAACTTATTTGTAAAGTAAGAGATGTCTCAGTTAAGACCCCAGTGTTGCAAACATACAGGTAAGTAACTTTGTTTGCATGTATAATTATCCATGAAGTGCTCAGGAACAATGCTTTATCATTGTACACCATTAGCAGGATATGTTTTTCTTTATGCCAAGTTTTGCCTCTACAACCAGCAATCTGACCTGGCCACCACTTAGTTTTTCTTTATTCTATAGGTGTAAGGCTTCCTAGAAATGCTAGATAATAAACATTTCCAGGACAGCAAATAAGTTTATCTGTCACAACCAGAACATGGGTGGTTAGGCCTAGTAGTGTTTAGGCCTGGGGTCAGGAATTGGAGTCCAAGATCTAGGGCCAGTTGACAAACTGGAATTCAAAGGTCAAAGACATGGTCAAGGACAGACAAGGGTCATGGAACTAGAATTAGGGAACTCTGATTCAAGCCAGGGCTGGAAGCCAGAGTCACCAGCCAGAGATCTCGCTGGGCTCAAGCTAGGTTCAAGCACTGGAATCAAAGCAAGCACAAAGGTTAAGCCTGTTCGAGCTCACCAGCTGTTTTGTTGTGCAGATACCTTACTGGTATCTGCCTGCTGCGTTTAGGACTTTGTTCAGGATGGTATTGGCTTCTTGTAAATACAGCAGCCAGTGACTGACTGCATGAGGGATCTGCAGCTGGAGCATGACTCACTTGGGTATCCACTCCTAACAGCAAACTAATTCAGAAGAATAAAAAAAATTATTCCAGATATATGTCTGAGTGTATCCTGTCCTAGGTGTGTATACACCCTCTGCATCCAAGACTGAAGACCTTTGAATAGCAGTTGGGTTGTGTTAGCACTGTGCTTGTACTCATATCTCCCTTACCCAAGGGCAAAATGGACAGAGTAGCCACAACCATTCCTCAGGCTCTTCTTACTACCTGTGTTAGGAAGACAGAACAAGCAGTTGCCTTTTGCAGTCCATGCACTGCCTTTTGCAGTCTGAATAATGGACAGCCGGTAAAGTTAACTTTATTTTATTTCTCTTGTCCCCCTACCCTCCAATACCCTTACATGTAATATGTCCTGCCTCAATTTTCTTTGTCTCTACCCACAACCAAAAAGACATTCAAAGCTGGCAAGCTCCAAATTATCTTCATTCAATGATACATATTTTACTCATGGGCAGCTTCTCTCTGTTCTATCTTTCTGGTAGCAATGTGCCAGAGTACTAGTTAGTGTGCCATTCCTTGAGCAATGTGAGGACTGTCAAATCGTAAAGAGTAAGGGTCAGCTTTTAAGCCAGATCCAACCTTTTCTAATATCCATGTAGTGCAGTATCCCAGTCAACCAGTATACTACACCCACAGCTGATGTTGGCAGAAAAACCCTTCAGCACCATCAGGACGGGATCTAGTGTTGAAGACTGTTTTGCTACTGGCTGCCACATTGACACCAACCACCAGTTCCACACCTACCTGAGATGGAGGAAGTAGGAATGGGATAGGCATGATACCAGGCAGCAGCCCCTTTCTGTTCATAAGGAGAAAGTTCAAGTCTTCAACTTCCAGGGAATAGAGCACTAGGATTATTTTTTCCAACAGAAGCAAGTGACACTTTGGCTTAATATCAAAAAATTGTGAATAATGTTTGGTACTCAAACATGAAAATATTGGCAAAACACGAAATCCAGTATTGACATCAATACTGATGTCAGCAATGATATCAGTATCAGGTCTGATGCAAGGTACTGACATTGGCAACATCAGTGGAAGCTGTGGCAGTACTTATTAATACAGTTTTGAAGGAAGTGACCTATACTATCACCAGCATGGGCGCCTTTGTTTGGCAACTATATGTTTCTGATATCACAGTACCAAGGCTGCTTCAAAGATTGGTACGGTCTTTGAATGTATTTCTTCTTTGTCTCCATTACCAGGCCACATCTTCTATTTGTGATCCAGCAAGAAATCTTTTTGATCAGAAATATCAGATTCTCATTTAAGAGCTCCAGGCATAGCCAATGGCCAGGTAAATCTTGCCAGAAGGAGACTTACAAATGAATATACGAGTTGTCAGCTTTTTGTGGTTGGACACCAAGAATTTTCTCTGCTTCTCCTCTTGCAAAGGCATTACTCATAGATGCATCAGGTACAAGTTGCACTGAACACTCAAGACACATCTAAGTAAAAAGGGCTTTGTTTGAAAAGTATTCATTCACATAAATGTTCTAAAACTCAGCAATCAGATAGGCTTGTATGGCATTTCATCCTGTTCTACAGAACTTCATAGTGCTGATTCTTACAAACAAGTTCAGTGTCGCATATATCATGATGTAATATCGAATATGCATTAGGGGTGCACTGATAAAGATTTTCTTGGCCAATACTGATAACCACTTATTCACCAGACATATTGGCTGATACCAATCTGATAACTGATTTACAGGAATGCAGCTGGGCAGCATGGAGAGCAGTGTTCTTCAGGTAAGTCTGTGGAGAGGAAGGAGTGGGGAGGGGCAGATTGAGGCCCCCTGGTGAGGCAGGGAGTGGGGTTGGGCCAGGGTGGTGAATGGGACCCCGGGGCCAAGGTGGGGAGTGAAACAGAGCCACAGGCGGCTTGTCCAGGGGATCAGTGTCCCGGTACTTAAAAAGGGGGGGGGGGAGGGGGGCTTTTACTAAAGCTCAAAGAATGAGCTTTAGTTCAAGTGCTGCTGCCACCATGTTTAAGCACCAGGAAGTTTTTACTAGTGGAGCCATGTGGGGCGAAGCAGAGGTGGGCTGTCCGCTGTGGACTCAGGGCACACCACTGGCCAGGGGACATGTGGCCAGTGTGCAGCTCCTGGCAGCAGGGTGGAAAGCCCTGAACTAACAGCAGGCAGCTTACATTTGCCCTCACCCTGCTCAGCTCTGCTCCTAAAACATCCCAGCACTTAAAAATGGTGGTGGTGGTGCTTGAACTAAAGGTCATTCTTTGAGCTCTAATTCAAATGCCCCTGCCACCATTTTTAAGCACTGGGATGCTGGTCTCGTGGACGAGCAACCTGTGGCTCCGTCCTGCTCCCTGACTCTCAGTTTGCCCTGTTCCCCCACACCCCTTCCCCTCCACAGACTTGCCTGCAGAGCACTGCTCTCCACACTGCCTGGCTGTATTCCTGGCCATTTTTGGAGGCCCTGGCTGGAAGGCATGTTATATTTATCGATACATTATTGGCTACACCAGGCCATAAAAGCTGATAGCCAGTAATGTTAAGTTTCCTTTTATCAGTGCCAATCTGATATGGTGCCAATATATCTGTGCACCTCTAATATATATTACACTTGGTGTGTGTGCACATATGTTTGTGTGTGTGTGTGTGTGTGTGTGTAAAGTACAGGTCGCCACTCATTGTCCTTGTGCCAGGACACAGTAACATTGTTAGCCTTGTGGCAACACCACAGACAAATCTCAGTTGTTCTTAATCTTCTCAAAGTTAGCAAAAGCCTACTGGACTTCTTAACCACCAACCAAGAGTGATGTCTGATGAGTTCTGTCCAGTCATATTCCATTAGTGAGGAAATCCCCTTAGAAATTTGTTACCACCAAGGACAATATAAAATATCTGGCATTTTGTTCCAGCGAGTCATAATGATCCTCTACATATAGTAGGAAAGAACTACACACATGAAATCCTGATACTTTTGATTCCAAGTAAAATGCCAAGTCAGAAACAATACAATAGCACTAATTCTGATAGCTCACTATTGGAGCTAGCCATTTCTGGCTAACATCTTTTATAGATGTCTACTCAGCATCAGATATCACTTCCATACTGGCCAGACATACTGTTATAGAACAAAGATCAGATAATTTATTCAGAACCACTGTTACTACATCAGGCAGCTTACCTTTTGGCTGATAAAGACTATCAGAGACTGTTCCACAAAAGCACAAGAGGTCTTACTGCAAAGTAGAAAGCTCTCCATGTGGAAGAATAAATAGAAATAATTTTCATTTTGGGCCATTTGGCACAACGACCCAGTGAAGGGTTCCATAAGTGAAATCCTCCATTCTATTCTGTATTTTAACTTTTTTGGACTCCCATTCAAACTTGTTATAGTGCCTGCTTACATAATCATACAAACTTGGGTGGAAGGTTGGGCAGAGATGTGCCTAACAGACCTACTGAATCAGGTGCATACATTTTCATGAGCAAAAGCTCACTTAAGATGCTATAAAAGACATACACAGAGCAGACTATCAAATAGAATGCTCTAAAAAGAAAAGGGAAAAGAGCAAGGTCGGGGCAATGCTGAACAAGGCAAGGAAGTTATAAAACTTTCACCCCACCCCTCCATCAACATGACCCTGGAGTACTTCACTCAGCAAATTCATTTTCTAGACACCATGATGATGTAGGTTTGCAATGGCCACGTTGCTACCATATTGTTTGGGAAACCTACCAACTGCCACAGCTACACCCATGCCACTAGCTTTCATCCTAAGCACACTGCTAGATCCACTGTCTACAGCCAAGCTCTTCATTACCTACCGCTTCACCTCCACCTACCTACCTTCCCTCATTTATATTTAGATCATTCTCTCTTAATGCCTTCTATCTGCATGTTCTTTCATAGTATCTGCTGAAGTGAACTTTTGCTCACAAAAGCTCTTGTATCTCACATTCATCTCTACTCTACCTTCTGCCTGACTTCACACTAAGACAGTTAACTGTCTCTTTCTCCTCATATGAACTTAGAAACATAGGACTAGAAGGGAATTGCTGGATCATCAAATCCAATTCTCCACATACCCTACCCGAAAGAAACTGAAGTTGAAGAAGATAAGTAATATATTTGAGGAAGATAGAGAATTTCCTTTTGGCTTTTTCAGATACTCTTGTAATAATCAGGTGTCAGAATGATCCACAGAGACATTGACTCTAGCCCATCCCATGAGCTATAGGTTCAAAGTATGCCATACAAACTTAATATCCTTAGTGCCAAAAGAAAAAAAGAAAAGGGAAAAAAACCCACCTGCAATCTGTCACAGGAAGACAGAGAAGAGAGGGGATACAACCAGTGCTATAAGTCCCTGTGTCACAGGGCACTCTGGTGGCCCTGTGCCTGCAGAGGAGGGAACTGCCAGAGGGGGAGCCCTAGCAGAGATTAGGCAACACAGCTGCAGGTTACCAGGGCAACCAATGAAGTCAGCTGACCTTAGGGGGCAGGGCCTGGCTCATAAGGCCCAGAGCCAAAGTCAGGCTGACAGTTCCTTGCCAGTAGCTGGAGTTGAGAGACAGACAGAGAGAATGTGAGTGTAGGTCACAAGAGCTCCAGAGGGTGGAGCAATGATGTGGGCCTAGATAAGAGGCTTATGTTGTTATGGCCCAGTGCCCTATGTTTTCAGTCATAGCCAGAGGCTTGTGTTTGTGTTTATTTGTTGTTGTTATAGCCAGACAATTTATATTTAAGTTACAGCCCAGGGGCTCGTGGTTCGGTTGTTATACGAAACCAGTGGTTTGGGTGAGGCTGTAGGGGTTGGAGGAGGCCTCATAAAGGGACCCCAGCAGCGTGGGGATCCCGGTGCCCGGGAGGGCCTGATTCAACGCCAGCAAGGGCGCAGCTTGCGGGGTGCATAGGCCCCAGCCCAGAGAGGGGTATTTTGAGAAGCCTAAGTGGGGCACAGCGAGCTGCAAAGGGGAGGAGCTTGCATTGTAGAGCCCCAACAAGGGGCAGCATTGAGAAGCCCAGAAAGGGGCCACGCTGGGAGGCCTGAGAGAGCAACATTGGAGCTTTGGGAAGCCCAAGTTCGGGCACTGGTGGCCCCTGATAAGGGGCCGCATTGATTTAGAAGTCCAAGTTGGATGTGGAGAACCCTGGGAGGGGGCGCACTACCATAGAAACAACAGCGATTCCATCTGCAAGGCTTGGGCTGCGGTATTGGGGAGGAAGGAGCCGCAGACAGCGCCCCCTCGTGGAGGGGCAGTAGAAGGGCAGCCTCCTGCTAATCAACATCAAAGATGTGGCATGTGAGGTAAGGCAGGCGGTTGCCCAGAGACAGGTGCAGGGGCCATTTTGAGGGTGGCCCCGAGGCGCACTGTCACACCCTGCAACGTCAGAAAACTAGTTATGTAAAATATACAGATAATCCTAGGAAGTGGACTCTTACCCATGCTACAGAAGGCAAAACTGTCTAATGGTGTCTGCCAATCTATCATGGGGAAAATGTCCTTCTCTATCCCAAATCTGATGCCCAGTTTAATCCTGAGTGCATGAGGAAGACCCAGCAGCTAGCCCCTGGAGATTTCAAATTAACATTTAGGAGCATTCTGGCCAATGTGTAACATGGCAGAAGGAGGGGAAAAGAACCACAGAAGCCAAAGAAGGTATTTACAACAAAGGAAATTCCTTTCTGGTTCCTGCAGGCAGCCAACCTAAGCTATAAAGCATGCAATGTAATCTATTAGGAAAGGAATTTGCCTCATGCTTAAATTCAGAAGTCAAAAGAATTAATAAGGAAAGGACAAGGAATCTAACCCAGAAAAGGCTATCGCAGCTACCTAGCCCAGCCTTCCTTATGTGCACATAAAAATATAGAAACTTAAAGCATGTATTCAAAACACAAATTGCCCCAAGAATCTGGGGATATTGAAAGCCTACCATCACAGTGCAGAACTGTTCTAGTGTTCCACTTCTCCAGTGTTGGCAAGCTGTTTCTTATTCTGAAATTGCTTTCTCCAGCTTCATTCTGTGCCTCTAAATCTTGCCCTTATATAGCCAATTCATGTATTCATTTTCTTTTATAGCACTTTCTGGAAGTACCAAACATCTGATGTCTGATATTATATGTCCTGCTTACTGTTCCAAGAACACAGTTAATTTATCATACTGTTCCTTCCATAAAGTTAGCAAATTCCATCTTGAAGCATTTTGGGTTTCCCCACTGCTTTATGGTGCTCTGATTGGTTTTCTAAACAAAGCATTATAAAATTGTACTCTTCTGGTGGTTAGAAGCCACCCTTTTATTTCTAGTCAGAATTTATTCATTGTTATTTATTTGACTTTGTACCAGTGTTGTCCTTCATCTTGACTTTTCTTCCGTCCTGCTCTGTGTCTTTTTTCCTGAAATCCTGTTCTGGTTTTTTTTTCTCCTCACCTTACCTTATCAGAAGGGGACTATCTTACATCAGAATTAATTTACCGCACACTAATACTAGCGCACATATAGACTGTGACTCTTTACTGCAGAGCTAATTAGTCAACTGCATTAAAGCACACAAGTAGATGCACCCAGTATGTATCAGTCTGTGATTATACGATTAATATACCCATTACACCAACTATTAAAGCTCACTACATGAGAGCGAAAACTTCATTCTGGACGTTTATTCTACATCTGCAAATTTTCAGGTAAACTACAAGGCATAATTCTTTTATTTTTGTTAAACAGTTATTCTGGCCACAAGACCAGATACCAAATTTGGTACGACAGTATTACAGTCATATTTTCCTTTTTGATAAGCAATGTTCCTCAGTCCCACATTTCATATTGGGCACTGTTTTCTACCACCCTAGTCCGTGATTCACATGGACATATACTCAGAAAAGAAAGAACAACTACTTAACTAAAAGTAACCACAGTCCTTTAAAATATGTTCTTGTGGAACCCACAACATGCTCTTGATCCTTGCTTTTTCTGAGTCCATGTTGTCTGGGATTCTTAATTAGTAAGGAAACTGAGGAATAGTTGCAGCCCCTTTTTCATTTGAGTCCTTGAGTGGCAAGAGCCTGAGAACAAGCATAGACATAGGCCAGAGGACACTGCTATATTCTATCTGTTGATCCAGCATACATTGAACATGTGTACTTAAGAGTAGGATCCTCATAGAAAACATCATAGCTAATAAGCACAGGGTAGATAACAACTGTTCTTTTTAATGGGAAACTTTGGCTGGTAAAAATAATTGTCCTTTAAGGGTGTAAACTGTCTGCTGGAGTCACATATAATGTCTGCCAAGGTTCCATCATATGTTTTTATTTTGATGCCCCACAGATATTTTCTTGCCACTTACTAAAATGTTTTATGCACAGATACAAAGATTCACCATGGCAGCTTTGTAGCTGCCAAGAAGCCTGATTCTTCTTTGCTCGAGGGGCAACAAAATATTCAATGAGCATGCTCAAAAAGTTTGCCAATAGCTCTTATGCCACTGTTACAGGAAGAAAGCCTCAAGGGATTAAAGGGGCACTGAGATTAGAGAAAGAGGTATTTGTTTCCTAATTCAGAATTAATGTTCTTGGTATAGCTGCAACACCCAGTTCCACTTGACTTAAATCTTTGTTAAGTATATATGGAAATGTTGCCTTCTGTGATTATATAAGTTTAATGCAGACTTTTCTTCAAGGAGATGAGGTTTATGAAAAATTGTTTCTTGTTGCAGCCTTTATCCACATCTCTACTCCAGAGCATACATTAACTTTAGAAATCCTGAGGACATCCTTCTTTTTAGAGATCGATTTGATGGCTATGTCTTCATTGATAATAAAGGTTGGACTATTTGTATTTTTAAAAATCTCAGTGCAACCTGTTGATCATATACTTGATATTTTTCCTGAAATGTCTGGAATTGACATGCATAAAGGGATTCTGTAACTCTCAAGAACAGGAATTATTTTGGAAATTTTTGCTGAATATAAATAATTACATCCCAAAAAAACTATATTAAAAAACTATATTTCAGATTGTGAAATTAAACTATACAAGTTAGGAAATACCAGAAATAAGTTTGCCTATGCAACTTCATTTGTCTCTTGTGTGTATACATTCTAGTAGTCTCTAATTAAACCATCAGACTGTTGTTTTTTTTCCCTCTGGACTCCTGCTTCATTCAATTCCATGGATGATGCTCATGAATGGACAGCAGTTCAGTAGTTTGAATAATGGATGGGAGCACACACTGAGAGATGTGAATAAAAGTCGCATCTCTCAATCTGTGCTCACATCCATTATTCTTTAGCACCCAAACCCTGTTAATAACCACATAGGCCTTTCTGTGGCATTCATCACTGTGCTATTTGAGTAATTTACATGCACTTATTAATTTATCTTCACAGTAGTCCTGTAAGATAAATGGAGATAAACCATACCACCTTTCTACCTGGGAAATATAGAACAATTTTAAGTCTACACTAATTTTGGGTGCTCCATTTTTTCCTACATGTGGCTGTATTTTACAGAGTACTTTCATTTTATATACTTTATATGTTCAGAACACAGTTTCCATTTGACTATGGTGTCAGTTGTGACACTATACTTCTATTGATGAGACCCCAGGTGTCTCAAGTTGGGTCCCAAGAAAATGAGATGCACAAAGTTAGTTATCATCTATGAAAAGTTTGATCTAAATAGTGTGGCCACCATCATATAGAACTCTGTGATTTAAAGTGCCATCTCTAGGTGAAGGTTTTTACTTTAATTACCTTCTTAATTCATTTGAGCTAATTGGCTATAGTATAGTAGTACAGTAGACTAATTAGTAACAGTATCAAGCTATTAACTTTGTGAACCAGCTAGTAATAGGTGATGAGGCACTTAATTAGCCAGTGGGTTTCACAGTTGTTTGCTAGCCAGCAAAAAGATGTTGTGACATAGAAACGTGTTTATTCTAGAGTCTAGAGAGAAACAGACTCTTGAGATTAGGGTCCCATCATATCCCTGGGCCTCAGCCTGTCCCTGTTATCCTCTGCCTTCTGCTCCTTCACCTCTTGAGTTTCTGGACCTGTGCTCTTATTCCCTTCTTGAGCTAATGTTTTTGCCTCCCTTCCTGCCTGTCTTCCCTTGGACTCCTCTCCCCTGCCCTCTTTCCAGTCCCCATCCCAATCCCCAGGTCTCTTGGCCATATGGGGATTGGGATGGTCCCAATCCCTATATGGTGGGGAGACAGCTGCCCTTGCAGCTGGCACAGCTCCCCTCTGCTATTGCAATGTTCCTTTCCTTTCTTTACATATTTTCCCTTGCACCTGTTCCTGTCCATCCCCTACTCCTATCCCTATTTCCCAGCTATAGCGCATACTCTTCCTATTTATTCTGGTCCTGTCTTACTTCACAGCTCAGATTTTTGTCCTATCCTGGCTCCTCTTTTTACCTTCATTTCTACTTAGAGACAGATTTTTTTCCTCCTCTGGCACATTCTTTAGGTGCAAGCAGGGATACCACTCAGCACAGGCAAGGTAATCTCCCTGCTTTCAATTTTGGTGCTTGGTTACCAGGAAGAGTATCTCAGGGAAAGTCCAGCTTAGCTCCAGTAGTCCTGGCAAAAAGCGTGCTCAGCTGCAGTGTAATGATATAGCTGGGAGCCTGGAGCAAAGGTAGGGGCAACTTCCAGTTGCCACTGTGATCAGGAACTCGAATGTGCAGTTAGCAGCAGCAGCTGCTTTTTTCACCCCCAGTCGTTGCCGGGAGGGGTTGCCTCTATCATCCTCCCCCAGCCCCCTGGTTATGTCACTGATACTAAGTGGCCACATCTACATGTGCAGTTATTGTGCCTGAACTTTCTTCGCAGAAAATTAAGACTCATTAAAGTGCTCTGGGGTGCATGTCTATACCTGTGCCCCCATTGAGAGCAAATTGCACCTGACAGGAGCAGCCCCAGTCCAGTCTACACCTGTGTTGCACTGCAACAGCGAGGGGGAGCTCCAGGCTCCATGCCATATAAGCCCCAAGGCGGGCAGGGGGCACAGGGGCTGGGCCTGATCCCCATATGGCTGGGATGCAGCAGTCTCAGCTGCCAAGACAGCTTTCCCAGTCACATGGGGATCAGTATGGAACACAGCACTCCAAGATGCTGAGGCAGCTCTCTCAGCCACATGTGGATTGGGATGATTCCAATCCCCATATGGCAGAGACAACTGCCCTTGCAGCTGGCACAGCTCCCTTCTGCCCCTCCCCCACTGCATTGGGACTTAACCACGCAGCAGCAGGCCCCCTGCTGCTACCTGGGCTGTCTACATGTATGCTACTGCACAATAGCTAATGCACCCTTAATCTAGTACTTGTATTTCCTGGTGCTAGCAAATAGTGCATTAGCCTAACTTACTGTGCAGTGAGTCCTGCACACATGTAGATGGTACTGCTTTATTGCATGTTAGATTAGTCTAACGCAGAGTAAAGTGTCTCGTGTAGATGTGCCCTGTCACTCATTGCAGTAATCCACTCTCAGACTGGCCCACAGAAGGGATGAAGGTATAGAGCAGGGGTGCCAACATGTGACATCTGTGCGACAACTGGCATGGGCAACCTCTGTGTGTGGCATGTGGCAGACCGGGGAGGAGACTGGCAGCACAGCTGCAAATAGGGTAGGAACCAGAAAGTGGAACAGTGGATTGCATAGTGATACAGGGCATGGAGCAGAAAAAGCAGCCAGTCGGGTAGGGGAAGAGGATCAGATGGGCACTTGGGGAGAGTGCAAGGCTAATTGGTGGCGTACCTGCCAAAAAGGCTTGCTCCCATTCCCCCACTCTCATTCCAGTATAAACAGTGTTCAATGGAGGAGAAATTTTTGGATAATTTAGCTTCTAAACTCTGATAACCTTCTACTGAGTGGCTGACCCCACTGCCAGATTTCAATTCCTTGCCCCTGTGCAAAGAAAGGCTAGAGCTTCCCAACAGAGCATATTGAGAATTTTTTTTAACATGGCAAAACATTACACTTTTCCTAGGTTTTTTTTTAAGTAACAAGTGGGCTGTTTTTTCTGTGTAAAATGTAAGCTAAAAATTATCCTCAGGCAAACACTCAGTATGGACATTTTCATTCCGTATGGTTGAAGTTTGCCAAATTATAGGCAAATGAAAATAGATCTTGTAATGGGAAGTATCAGACACTTAGCTATAGCTGACCCTATTAGCTCTATCTTTAATACAGTTTTAAGTTTGAGCACAACTATCAAATGAAATGGGGGGGTTATATAAAGTAGGGGTTGGCAGTGTTTTTGGGCAGAGTGCCAAAAACACCCAGAACTTCAACTTGGAAGATGTTGGTGAGCCAGGGGCAGATGGCAGGAGAGCCACAAGGAGCCCAGTCCTTGTTGTGGCATCACAGCACTGGCCTGTGCCATGCCATCTGCCCCAAGGCACTCATGCCAAGCAAAATGCCTTCACATGCCACATTGGTACCAGTGCAAGGGGTTGCCTACCCCATTATAAACAATGTCCTGCTACCTGCAGAGACTGCAATTAGTCTGCATCGATTATGTGTTTAACTGATTTTCTAGGTTGGGCCCACCTTACAGGCTTGAGCCCATGACAGTTTTATTTTCAAACCAAACAAAAGCACAGTTGGTTTACTTTGGGGGGGGGCAGGGGGCGGGTTTCAAGATTTATTTTTATTTTAGGGCAGAATATAGGATTAGTTAACTCATGGAATTGAAAACAAACAAACAAAAAAGACTTGTATGATCCGCTATAAATTGAACAAACTGAGGTTCTTAAGTTCATAGGGTTCTTAGTTTTAGTATTTAATTCCAAAAGATGTCATTTCTTTCTGGTGTATATTGTCCAGCGTTGTCGGCTTTCTGGTAACAAAATATCATTGAAATAATTTGGTACACCTTTTCCAGATAATTCTGAGTATTCTTTATCCATCAGGCTGAACTCTGATATGCTAGTTTTCCTACACAATTTTTTTAAATTTATAGGTAAATAATAAAATAGGGTTTAGGATGGCTATGCAGATTTCGCTTGCTTTTAAAAATCCTAGTAAGCATATCAAAATAAATAAACCAAGATTTTTTTTTCCCCCAATTCTTTTGTACATGCATATCCAGGAGTCAAACGTGTAGTTCAAAAGCTTGTTATTTTACTCTGTAGATTTTATGATACAAAATATTATTTATTTCTATTGCAGAAGTCATTTAAATTTATGGTTCAGGTTTGGATTTTCAAAAATACTCTTTTGACTTTAGTAGAAGCAGAGTTTGGCAAATGTTGGGCACTGCTTAAAAATCTCAGTGTTAAATCACAGTTATTCCATATTTTAAAAATATGTATTTGGTGTCTCTAAAGGTTTGGAATATCCTGCTGTGGTAGAATTTGCACCATTCCAAAAGATTTCAAAAAAGAAGCTAAAGAAAAAAGATGCGAAAGCTGGCAGCATTGAAGATGGTAAACATTTTCTTGATATCATCATGTAAAACCTTCTTTCTGTCTGTCAGGTCTTGCATGCTTTTAAACATATTTTTCAAAAATTTTCCCTCACAGATCCAGAATATAGAAAATTTTTAGAAAGTTATTGTGCCGATGAAGAGAAAATCTGTGCCAATCCTGAGACTCTGTTGGGAGAGATTGAGGCAAAAACAAGGGAACTCATTGGTCTGTTTTATTTACTTTTTCCTCATTATTGAGAGTGTTGAGTATTTTCTTCTTGATATTTTATAATGCTACCAGCAGGATCTACTTCATTCAGTCTGGTAAAAATTAAGACTATTGCAGAAGTCATGTTCCTAGTCTCCAGGAGTGGCTGAGAAAACCTCACATTGCTCATTCTGCTGCTTCTGCTTTCATGGAACTCATCAACTTCCATGAGAATTTTGCTGGCTCATTGGTTTTGGAAAAATCCTTAGTACTATCAATTGATAGTCCATGAGTCTATTATTAAAAAATAGCAGAAGGGCAGAAAAGACAACCTAAGGAGAGCCTGAAAAGTGCACTCAGATTCATTCATATTTCTGGTTGTCTGATAGAAGGTGAATTACCCTCTCTTAGTTCTCATGGTCAAGATCACCTGGGCTCTGTCTGAAAAGGAATCAGATTAAAAATATCTTGTTAACTATAAAAGCAAATTTCCCTTTTCTAGAGTAAAATTGGGTCAAGATTAATTTCTTCAGGATTAAGCTGCATCATGTTTGTTTAAGTTTCTACCACGTGAACATTATTTATTCTAGGTGTATGTACATAGTTCATTGAAGTATTGCAAGTAAGTAGCAAATTATATTTATTTCCTATTGTGCTTCATTGCACTATATAAAAATAACCTATTTTTTCATAATATGAAGCTGTTGAGCTCATCTTAATGGCTAGAATTCTGAACTTTCATGTCAGTCTAAATTTGATTGACACCCCAGGTTTCTGGCCCTAGGGGGAGGTTGTTGTTAGGCAATCCAAGGTATGGCTTACCCTTATACTACAAAATATGAATTAAACAAGCATCAGAATCAAATTAGGGTCTCTAGAATAGCAGTGCTGAGTACTGACTGCTGGGCTAGCCACCACAAGTCTGCTAGTGCTATAGTTTTTGTTGTTGTTGTTGTTTTTGGAAAAATGAACTACAAAGAGAGAAATTAATTTTTTTATAGAGAAAAATGTAGTAGGCAGAGGGTAAACACAAATGTTAATTAAGAATAAGTGTTGCAGAACCTCAGGGTGCAGAGAGAGGTACCTATCTGTGTTAGCCTGTAATCAGGCAGAATCTGAAGAAACAGGCCTGCTGCTTATGAAAACTTTAGCTATATATCTCCTATTTAGTTAGTCTGTAGGATGGAAATCTATCCTAAGGGTGTAAACAGGGGTCATGAGCAAAGCTACATGTCTGTTGTTACACTTTATATGCCTGTGAAGTATGCAAAATTTTATGTGATAAATTAATTTAAAGAGTATTCATTTACAACCTAGATACCTGTAAATTAATGGCTTATTCAAGTTAATTGCCAGTCATTCCAGAGATAAACCAGAAAGGCTGCTAAATTTGTGCACACACTGTCATATATAAATAAGTAATTGCATGATAATGGTTAATAAAAAATAAATGAATAAACCAGATACTTGGATGTCTGTGTTCAAATATCTTCAGGCTACATATTTAGGTGTGGTTTAGACTTCATTATTTTAAATTTGATGGGACAGATAAATTAAGAACAGTTTCAAGGAAATGTTCTTTTTTCCCAATGCTGTTTAGCTGTTTTTAAAATTATACTATACATCATGATGGTCAGATTCTCCCATGCTGTTTCTCCGCCTTCAGTGAGACCCCTCATATACATTCAAGAGCAGTTTTTGGCCCTAACTTTTCTCCTTCATTATAATTTTACTCCTGTGCTAGTAAGACTAACAGAAGATACTTAACATTCTTTATAGTTCCTCTCAGCTCTAGGAACAAGTGTCAAGTTTCAGACCACTATTAAGGACTAAGTAGGGAAACTGGGAGTTAAAGTTAGAAGCGGTAGTTTGGATATGACTTTGAATTGTAAAATTCATAATGTTTTAAACTATGAGTCTCATACTTAAAATGGAAACAATGAGAGACCTGTTCACAAGGAAGGGTGTGTGGGCTAGTGGATAGAACATCTGACTAGAAGCCTGGATTTTGTCACTGGCTCTGCTGCTAGCCTGCTTTGTGACTCAGGGCAAGTCACTTCACTTTTCAGTGTGTTATTATCCCCATCTTTAAAATGCATATAATGATGTTTCCTTTGCAAGGTGCTTTGACATCAGAGGGTGAAAAGTGCCAAAATGATGGTAGTATTTCAAGAGTAGGACAGACAGGTACCAATATTAATATTTAGGAATGTATTTTAACATACTTCTTTTTTGTAAATAATATTTTGCTGAACTATATAGAAGTTAATTGATTGATAATGACAATATATGATTATTACTTAGTAGTTTAAAATAATCAGAAACTATCCCTGGTTCACTTCTAATTTTAATGATGTTTCAGTAACAGAATGGGAATGCTTTCCAACAAATATAAAATAAATAGCATTTATATAATTTAGTTCCAATACAGTTAAGAGCTAACAGAAGAAGCAAGTACTTATAATAAACAAATACATATTTTAGGAGTTGAACACTACATCATACATTTTTTGTGTTTTAGCTAGAAGAACAACACCTCTTTTGGAATATATTAAAAATAGAAAATTAGAAAAACAGGTACGTCCAGACTTTCAACTGAAGTTCAGCTTTTATGTTTTATATACGTTTTCTCGCATGGACAATTTTATCTGAACAACATTCTAACTCTTCAGAGGATACGCGAAGAGAAAAGAGAAGAACGGAGAAGAAGGGAACTGGAAAAGAAACGTCTGAGAGAAGAAGAGAAAAGAAAGCGCAGAGAAGAAGAAAGACGTAAAAGAAAAGAAGCGGAGAAGCAAAAGAAAATTGCTGAAAAAGAAATAAGGATCAAGGTATTTTTAAGAAAAAGATTGAAATTGTTCTTTACTGGAAGTTAGATATTTTTTCTGTCCCCCAGCAACTCCCAAAGTACCAACATCAGTCAGGTAGGATAAGGGAAAATCTAACTTGAAAACCTGTATTAAAGAAGCCCATCAGCTGCCGGGGTCATTTGAGTCATAGGGCACTTTTTCCATTCTTTTATAGACATCTTAGCATCCCTCTTTGAACCATTGCTTTTCTGATTCAATTCCTTTACCTTTGCTTTTTAGCTCATATTGTAGATAAATTATGGAACCTTAACATGAAGGCTAAGTGAATTATTGTGGAACTTCTGTATTTCAGTTCCACCACAGGTTCCTTGTAAGCAATGTGCTACCCATTATTCTCTGTCATCCATAAACTAAAAGTCTGCCACATATTCTGAGCTTTGGGCCACAGGAAGAGGTGTGGGCAGCTCCGTGCCCTCCTGGCCAGCTGCAGTAGCTATTTTTTCATTCCTGACCAAAGGTGTTTTGCAGGGTTGCTGTCCTCATCACCCTCCTCAGTTATTTAACTGGCCTCTTGCTAAAGTGGAGTTATAGGTTAGATTAATTTGGATAGGACTGCTTGTTGGCTTAAAATAAATTTCTTCTTGGGAAATGTAATGGTCTATGAATCCATTCAACTTGGCCTTGATACCATCCTTCAGAATCACAGAGAAGTACCATTTCTTGTGTATAAAACCATATTCCTATTGTATTCTGTCAGATTTTTTTGCCAGCACTTTATTTTGACATGATTTTTCTACATGAGACTATAGTCTCATTAACTACTTATTAATATTATTCAGCAAAGAAGTGGGAAGCTGTGTTAGTCTTAAGTCAGGCAGAAGGCAGGGCAAGGTGATTTCTTAGGGCGCCTGTACATGTGCTCTGGGAAGGTGAGGGATGTTTTAATTAGAGCAGCTCTTGGGAGCCACTCTGATTACAATGTCTGCAGTGTCTTTTGCATTCAGTGTCCTGCATTTCAAAATGGTGTTGGGGGCACTTTAGTTAGAGCTTGTTTGAAGCACCAAATGTTGCAGCACGCTAGACTGGTCTGATTAGAATGGTCCAGCAGACTCAATTAATCAGCAATTGGGACTCGATTAATTGAGCAGCTGGACTCAATTGAGTCTGCTTCAACACATCCTAATGAGAACACATCAGAGCACATGTAAAAGTGCCCTCACAGCAGGGGTGAGCAAAATATGGCCCATGTGCTAGAACTGGAGCACAGAAGGACTTTGTCCAGCCCAGGTGCCATCTGGCCTGTGAGACATCCTGCCAGCCTTGGGGTGCACAGGGGGGCTGGGGCAGCTCTGTAGCTGGACTCCATTTCTAGTTAGCCCAGGTGGCGGTGGCTCCTGGCTGCCACCACCACTGGCCCCAACAACATGGAGACTGGCAGGAACCCTTGTGCACAACCCTGGCCCTGGCTTTGGTCCCATCCTGCCATGCATCTGCTCTGGACTCACCCAGGCTGGAGTGGACCAGCTGGGACCTGCGTACAGAGCCTCAACCCACTACATGCCCACTCCAGACTCTCCCACCCATGCTGAGCAGCAGCGGTAGTGATGGTGGCCAGGCAGAAGCTGCTGCTGCATATGGGGAAAAAGCAGCTGCCTCTCCCCTTGCCACTGTCAGGCCCTTCTTGCTGCAGCCATCTGGACTCCTCTCTGCCACAGTCGTCACTGCCACCATTACTGTCTCTGGGCTTCCCAGCAAGGCAGTGGTGGCTGTGGAGCCAAAAGGCAACCTGGGAATGGGCTCTAGGCAGCCACAACAAGAAAGGCTGGGCAGGAATGAAGTGGGAGGCAGCTGGTTTTCTCCCATGCCCAGCAGCAGCTTCTGTCCAGCTGCCGCTGCTGCTGCCACTGTTCATCATGGGTGTGTAGCCTGGAGCAGGCAGGTGTGCAGCGTGTCAGGGTTGGGACTGTGTGCGCAGGTCCTGGCTGGTCTGGAGCTGGTCTGCTTGGGCTGGGGTGAGTCTGGAGTGTGTGTGGGGTGGGCTGGGGCCAGGGCCAGAACTGTGCACTCAGTTGCTGCTTGGGCACTGGTGGCAATGGCAGAGAAGAGCTGCAGGGCATGTGGGCTTCGAGCTGTTGCTGGGAGGGGGGAGGTGAGATGGGTGCTGACCAGCTTGCAGTAGCTCCTCAAAACTACCTGTGTTGCCTGCAGGCCTGAGTGATTGCTCACTCCTGCCTTAGAGACTGGTTCCAAGAGGCCTGTGCTTTCATAGGCAACAACCTATTTTATCAGAAACTTCTGTCTGACTTCAGACTAACACAGCTTACCACCTCCCTGCTGAATACAGTATTCAGCAATCCTCCCATGCCTCTTACAAAATATGGCACCCAATGTGAGTAACAGAAGAACAGATTCGAGTTATAACCACAAGGATTCTACTTTTCTGTGATATGAGGGTCCTATATAATATTTTGTAAGAGGCATGGGAGGATTGCTGAATACTGTATTCAGCAGGGAGGTGGTAAG